>AP028443.1:8044745-8156363 GCA_036509395.1 Antheraea yamamai | reverse complement strand
ACTGTTCTCGAGAGACAGGTTATATTTGATAAATAAATAAATAAAGATAAAATAATAATAATGTATTTATTTGGCCTCACATTCTATACAATATTGTTTATGCACAAAGAGAAGCATAGATTTTATACAATAGTACATAAAAGTAATAACTAATATGAGGTGTAGACTGTAGACTCTGAAAAGGTATAATGATCTGAACTACAGATCTCCAGACTCTGGTTTTCTAAAATTAATCTAGTTATTAATTTATGTACTACAAGGATATTGCATTAACAAAGTTCTTATGAAACTATAGCGAATAGATTTTCAGTATTACTGTATGAAAGTCTTAATAAATAATTAAAAATAATGCGTTTTGCATTTTGTTTAGTTAAAGCATCAATAAGAAGAATAGTGTTGACCTCATTACATATACGAGGACCTAAAAATGCGATAATGCTAGCGAAGCTGTGAGGAAAGGCTAGTTTCCAATAGAAAATTATAACATTTTTGAAGTGAAAACTTATTTAGACGCGTTGAAAGGTATTTTTTTGGCACGAGATAAATTTATAATTTCGAGTCATTACATGCTAGTGAGCGTGACCGACTGTATAGCGCTTGATATTTTGTATTGAGATTATGTAGCCCATTATATGTTTGATGAATTAATAAACTGTATAAATTTATTATTATTCGGAGTGCCAATATATTTGAAAAAGAAACTAATGATTTGAAATGAAATTTAGATGATTCACACTATAATTAATTGAAAAATTCCAAAGATACACAGTTTAAATTTCATTGTATTAAGTTTGCACTTCTGTCGGCAGTCCTTACGACTATCTCGACTTATTGTAATGAATCTATCAACAATTATTGAATCCAATATTTGTCCTTCCTCGGGAGGAAGACCGTTTTTGTTGTAGCGACGTTGGAGGTATTATTTCCAAACTCTTCTATCTCCTTTCGGATATTTTGCTAACACGGTATAATCCGTTATCGAATTTGTCTATATTTCTGTTATACGGCCGGTTCAAGGATGAAGATAGGTCGCTATTGTCGGACGTTTCTCGCTTAAAACGAATACGCTTGAGTGTCGGGTGTCCTGACCGGACCCTTTCTGAATAAAAGGCAAGAATCAAGGTGTCAAGTGAGTGACAAGAGTGATCGTTATAAGCGAATAGAATGACGTAAACATCTCATACTTATAGATTAACCGACGGCCGTACTTAGCTTCAAACCCCCATATCTATAGGTATGATAAGAATGAAAATCTTACGTGTCTGTACTTTTTCCATTTTTGTGAAAAAAGTCCACCTGTCTAGTATTAAAATACATTTCAATTATTTTAGAAATGTCTATCTGTCTGTTTATTTGGACATGCATCACTGCTAAATTACTGCGTCCATGATAAATCGTAAGGCAGTATCCTGGAGTAACATTTAGTCTTGGTTTCATTAAAGTCGGTTCACTCTATCAAAAGTTATCGTGATTTGAATAACGACACGACTTAAGTACGAGAGAAAAGTAGATAAGTATATGGACTTAATACATTCAGTTGACTTTATTAATCACTGTTTTTATATTAGGTTCCACGCGGACGAAGTCGCGGGCACATCTAGTATAGAATTAAGAATTTAAAATCGTTCTCTTAGCTAGACGTAGAAGGTTCTAGCTACACGTTCAGAAGGTTTGAAGATAAATAAAACAACCGACTCCGATTTTCAAGTCATTCCTAGAACGCTTAATATTTTCAGAGTGCCGCGTTGGGTCTCCTGGGCACACAGTAACATTATATGTCAGCTGTGTATCGCTAAAGTCGCATTCGCATGTAACTTGAAATAAATTGAATTCTACTGTCAATTGATTTACTATTATAAACTACACTATTTAAGTACACAAAACTATACTACTATTTACTATATATGATAGAGTTATTTCCCTTTGAACGATTGTGTATAATAGATATAATAGAACTAGCTGACCCGGCCGCGCATTGCTGTTGCTCAATTATTACATGTTAAATTAAAATTAGGAGAATTAAAACGTGGCGCCATCTATGAGATATCTATAGCAATCGGTCCTACAGTTTTCTGTCAACAAACTAATTTAAAGCGCCATCTGTTCGAGACTAATGAAACTTACAATTAATAACAATAATCAACATTGACAATCATTTAATTTGTAATTACAAATATTGAGGCCATTAATCGAATATAAATGATCTTCATCCAAAACAACGCAGTCAATGCTTTAACAATGTGGGCAAAACTTTATGTCGTGATTTTGTGTAACGACATATTTTATAAGGGTACGTCATTATGTGATATTTTATAGCTAAAATAATATATTATTTTTATGATATAGTAAATAAAAACGGATGGAAGATTCAATTTTCTGTTTTTTTTTTCTCTAAAATGCATTGAATAGTTTCAAACATCGCTGCAAGCGTGGACACTAATAATAAAATATCATTAGTATCGCCTACTACGGGTTTAGACAGCGAGTTCATTTCTTATAGAATTATGAAGCAGCTTACACTCGCAGCTGTGTTACGCTATGTTTCTAGTAGTACAATGTTCGTATATAAAATATAATGATACAGATAAGGGGACCGCTAAAAGTACTATATAAATAAATAAGTATAAAATAAAAAAAGATATAAAATAATTCTATATAAATAAAATGATAGCTTGCCGATATGCGAGAATCGCGAAATACTCGACAGATTTCGTTCAATCGTTTTTTAGTTTTACGTCTAAAACACTTGACTCTTATATAAAAAGAATATCACAATATCTTCATTCAATATACCAGGTGAAAGGTTAGGCACTTGCAGTATTCTAGGATATGACACTTCATGGTCACATGTAACATATAAAACAATAATATTAAAACAAATACTAAAAAACAACCAAGAAAACCTTAGTTAAAGTTTGTTCTAAGACTTTCAAAAGTATAGCTACACACGTGTAAATAAATGTAATAAACCTAAATGCAATGACCGATGCCAAGAGGTACAATGGGCGACCCGGTGTTAATAACTTTTGTTAATAAAAAGGGCAATATACACTTTTGTTTTGTTCCTGCCGTTCCCACGTTCCCTTTCAAGTAAAAATGAAATCAGCCGACGATCGTTGATACTGTGCTTTAACATAGACGTGTAGAGGATTGTGTATAATTTTTGTATTTTTCTAGATAATTAAGTCAAATATTAAGCACCATTGTTTTAATGATTTAGAACGAGAATCGATTGCAGAGTGTCGTTCATAAATATTGCTACTGTCTAAACAGTCACCTGGTGAGTTATTAGTGTTTTAAGAAATCACGATTCTTATAGCACTACAAGTTCATGTGTGAAGTGGTGTAAGCGGTGCGGTGTGCATGCGCAGGAGAGGAGGAAGTAAACGAATAACATCGTTTACAAAAGAATTTTTCGTGAAAGTATATGTTTACTTTCAATTTTATTTATGTATTTTCCTCTACATATACACTCATCAAAAAAGTCTAAGCAACATGTACTAATTTAAATTTTAGGATGGTTTTTCACATTATAACGTTGTATTTTATTTTTAAAATAATATCTTTAGGGTTCTATGATGTAAAAATAACAGCTGTTGTCTTTATAAGTTTTTTTAATAACAGAAATGAACAATATTAGAATATACTGTAGAAACTAAGATACATAAGAAACTAAACTTTTTTCTTACAAAATGAAATTTCTAAAGAAAATGTATTTATTGTGAAAGAATAGAACAATTTAATACAAAGTATGGGCTCCTCTGCTATTCAGAACTTGTCGGCAACGATTATTCATTGAATTAATGAGACTGTTTATGTCATCTTGCGGTATTCGCTCCCAATGGAATTGTAGCAAATCCTTCAGCTGTTGGGTTGGTGTCGCTCCGTCCAAGTCCTTCAAAACACGTCTCTGGAGCATGTCCCATGCGTGCTCGATGGGGTTGAGATCTGGCGATTGTGCAGGCCAGGGCAATACCCGGATGTTCTCCGTTGCAAAGTATTCACTGGTTCGCCGAGCTGTATGTGAACGCGCATTGTCATGCATTAACCTAAAATCGGAGCCAAAGGTGTGTGCAAATGAGTAGACATAAGGTCTGAGAATATCCTCAATGTAATTTTCAGCATTCATGTTTCCATTTACAAAAACGAGCTCAGTTCGCCTGTTCTTCATAATACCCGCCCATAACATAACTCTTGAGCCGCTGTATGGATGAACTTCCTGAACGGACCTGAGCCTTTCAGTATTTCCGGGCCGACGATACACTCGCACCCTTCTTGTATCAGGCTTAAACCCGAATCGCGACTCATCGGAAAACATAATTTTATCCCATTGTTCCTGGGTTCATGTTATGCGTTCTCTACACCATTCATATCGACGAGCGCGATTCCCGTGACGTATCGGTGGGCACCTGATTGGGCGTCGAGCTCGTAGGCCGTACTCATGCAGTCGATTTCGCACAGTTTGAGGACTTACATCAACACCACTTGAAATTTGTAGCCTCAAACTTATCTCTCGAGCGGTTAACATCGGCTGGCGTCTTGCAGTCAGTTGTATGTACCGGTCTTGCCGAGTGGTTGTACTCCTTTTACGGCCTGGATGCTGTTCAGCGGGTTCTCCTGTATTATTGTAGCGCTGCCAAAGACGACAAATAACACTTCTATGAATGCCAAAATGTCGAGATACCTGAGCTTGATTACTTCCCGCTTGCAACATCCCTACAGCTCTTTGCATTTCATCTGCCATCAAATGACGTCGCTTCATGACGTAAAGAATATCTAACAATTCAATTTTGTCGCTAACTTTATTTAAATGGTTGGTAAAATTGTAAAATCAAGACTAAACGTAGCAATTAAAACGCACTTAAATTCAAACAAATTCGCAGTCATTTGAATTTTATGAAAAAACAAAACATAATCAAATTTTTTTTTTACAACCAGCCAGTATGTCATCAATAACACACGCATGTTGCTTAGACTTTTTTGATGTGTGTATATTGTTAAAATGATAAACATCACAGACGTTAATTGATATCAGCTACTTCGTTATATAATATTCATGGGTTTGGTTAAGAAGCAACTTTCGATCTAAGGCCATGTTTTAAGTGAATGTAATCGGATAGGTCTAGGTATTAAATATGTATAACACTTTTATTTTTTAGCGGTGATCGTGCAGCAGTCAAAATTCGACCGTAATTTATTTATGTTTTAAGTTCAAGTTTCTATGTTATATCTTGCGAAAGACTGTACAAATAATGTATATCAGTAAATGCAAGGATCATGAAGTGTGACTAATAGACACTTCTCCATAAAGACTTCGCGACTCGCCGTTGCAGGACTAAAAAAACGAATTGTTTCCGATTTATCGTTAGTCAATATCTTCAGTTAGTTAGTCGTTATCCAATCACATAGTTTATAGGTGGTAGAGCCACGCTGAAGCTATTACTGGTTTCAGCATGAATGGGTCGGCTCGCCCGGAGTAGTACCACCCTCTCATAGAAAAGCGACGTGAAGTAACAGTGCTTGCATTGTTGCGTTTCGTTCGGTCAGTGAGAGCACCGAAGGCCCGCCTCGTCGCTCCCTCCTCCCTCCCTCTACTCGTCCCCCCCTCCCTTCTCCAAACATGGGCTGGCAACGCACTTGCGACTCCGTTGGTGTTGCTGGTGTCTATGTTCGTTTGCATCCTATGATAAAAAAAAAATCAATATCTAGTCGATTCTCGTCAATATCCACTAAACTAAGAAAAAAGGAATATACAGAACGAACGAAATTATGTGATTTAATTCCTTATATTTAAAATATCATAAAGAATCACACAAAAGAATACTAAAATTAATTCCAATAATTGGTTATACTTTCTGGGCATGCACGCGAAAATCACAGCGATTGACACCGAAAAAAAAATCACACGTATATTGGACAACCTTGCGACTCATTCACAGGGGCATGAGCATAATTAATTATATAAAGCGTAAGAGGTCTCCTCCGAGCTTACTTTATTAAACAGCCTTAGATTTTAAATGCTATTAGTACCCAATTATATACGTTTATTACGAACTAGCTGGTACTCGCCACTTCTTCTGCGTCTTTTGTTATATATTAAAGGGATTAGGCAGATCGACAAAAGCTCCCAGGCGGCTTGACTTTTTTACAAAAAATCTTGACATATTATACTGATATACCTTAGCCTTCCTCGTGAATCACTATACCTAATTAAAACCGCAAGAGAATCCGTTCAATAGTTTTTTTTTATAATAAAGGCTTTGTTTTATAATAAGTAATGATTATGCGATTTTTCACGTCACAAAAAATTGTACCTATTTATAAAAAACCTTCTGGTAAAATGTTAAGAGTTTTAATTACCTGTTTTGAAGGTTGATTTCGAATCTAACACGAAATAACTTTTTATGTGATTGACATAAGTTCATTTCTGATTATATATTAGGATGATTCGTTTTGAACAACTATTTTTTCTCGCTCATCCAGTAAAATGTCGTTCTATATGCTATAGAAGAAATCCATGACAATTTTAGCTTTTAATTGTAACTAATGTTTTTCTTTGTAAAGTTTTTACGATATAAAATTAATTAAGTTAAAATAATTAACATTATACCAGGTGACTGTTTAGACAGTAGCAATATTTCTGGAGAACACTCTGGATTCGATCCTCGTTTTTAATCAATTAAAAAAAAAGAGGTGCTTAATATTTGACCTAATTATTTAGAAAAATACAAAAATTATACATAATCCTCTACGCGTCTACGTTATGACCATCGGGTGATTTCACTTTCATGTGAAAGGGAACGCGGGAACGTCAGGAACAAAACAAAAGGGTTAAATTGCCCGTTTAATTAATGAAAGTTATTAACTCCGGGTCGCCCATTGTAGCTTTTGGCACCGGTAATTGCACTTAGGTTTATTATTATACTTACACGTTTGTAACTATACTTTTGAAAGTCATAGAACAAACTTTAACTTAGTTTTTCTTGGTTGTTTATTAGTATTTGTTTTAATATTATTATTTTATATGTTAATGTGATCATGCAGTGCCTAGAATACTGCGAGTGTTCTAACCTTTCACCTCGTTTACGAAAAATCTATAGACACAATGGTCCTTAAAAGCTGCCACTGCATGCGCTTTATAATAGATAGGTTCATTTAAAATATTACAAAGGAAGATAGAATGTGATATGGAATTACAAAAGGTAATGTTATGTTCGAATAATCAGCTCCTAAAACTTATATTCCTATCATATAATAACTATAATATTTTATAAGCGACGTTATGAAACATAATGTTACATTATATGGTGCAATTAATATTTTACGAGTACGTAACTTAAAAGCTAAGGATACGATACATCAAAATTGGAATTAAACTTAACATTGTTTATCTGAAGATGAAACGGTTGTGATATAACGGTATGATAAAGAAACTGTTGTTATTAAATAATAATTTAAAAAATACCATTATTTTATATTCTTTTTTTTATTTTATTTATTTAGTTTTTAGCAACCAATCTTCTAGTAGATTATCACTGCTATTGTAAAGTAGTTAATGATATTATAATTTTCTTCTGATCATTTCAAGGAACTGAAAATATGGTGGCCGCCTTATTAGAACTTTCCAGGGAGTTTTTGTGGCAAATCAGAATCCATGCCTCATGGTATTATTTCTCATATATTTCACTTATGCATAATAACCGAATAATATTACGTAAAATGCCACCAATATTACATGATATAGAGGCAAATAAGACAAGATTACGAATAAAATATAAAAGTTACTACTTAGCAGACAAAAATCCTGGCAAAAGTTCCTCATATACCAACATATTTTTTTATATTCATGCTAGCTGATGATGTCCACCTTTTTCGTTAAACATTAAAAAAAAGGCATAGGGGTCCATCGAATCCAAGAAATAAGTAGCCTAAAACCATTTCCGAAAAATTCCGCAGTAAATGTTCATAGTTTTATGCCATTAGGTTCAGTAGTTTTGACGTGATTGCGCCTCAAAAACTTACATCAGTACCAACACAAGCGACAAAACAAAATCGGAGTTAAAATATATAACTATTATGAGGCGTGCATGTTTTTAGCTACAATTCTCATAATTTGATATCATGTACCGATTTTAATTAAACATTGTCACGGGGTCTCTCACCTTCATCAGGGTGAAGGTTGTGTGGGATGGGTACTCGAGGCCACTTAGACCTTTAATTAATAATTACGTATTGTCATACCTTATCCCTTACAAGGTAAGCAGAAATTTCAATGAGGCTTATTTCACAGGCTACAGGTAGACGTACACCCTTACGCACAATTCTAATTACGTTTTATTGTTCCATTTGTTAAAGACTTGCAAACTAGTTATATATCAATGTATTAATTATATAAATAATATACTGTTATAACCTGGGGATATGCGTATGTTAAAGTTTGTTTCCTAGGTCAAAATGCCCAGAACGAAGATGTTGGAACCAAGAACATATCGTGCTTTCATTTACAGTAGCTTCTCTATACACACCTTTAATACTTCGATCTATTTCTGGAATATTGATACGACGATGGAACTCTAATTCGTAAATAATGCGATATTTTATGTTTTCCATTTTGTGGAAAGATAGACGTCAAAATTAAATGGTGCGAAAACAAATGAATCACTATATTCAAAACACAAACACCCAAATATAAATTTTAGTAAATTTCAATTTGAAATTCCTAAGCAAACACCAGATATTTGAGATCAAAGTGGCCAGTTCGATAAAAGACCAATTTCATATGTAAGGCCCTAATATTAGAATGAATTATCTACTGAATAATTTAATCAAATTCCAATAACAAAAATGTAATTAGTAAAGCTAATAGCAACTTAATAAGTTCACGGAATAAAATTAAACATGAGATTCTTTATTTAGCAGGTGTGGAGCAATGAAGAAGTGGAGAGCGTAGCGGGCGGAATGGAGGGTATGCCCGTATCCGGGAACACTGTGGGCGCAGGAGAGCTTAGAGATACTAGTCAAGGTAATTATGGAAGGGAATAATCTCAAAACAGCTTTATGCTGAATCTGTATATATAGAAATCAATTGTATTCTACGTAAACGCACCACTTCAGTCCGTATGAACACCTATTTGGCTAGATTTTTTCTTTTCGTGTTCATAGTTGTCAGGGCAATGTCAATGGCACTAATGGCAGGCCCTCTTGTGTGACAGAAAATATGTGTATGACAGAAAAGCATTACGGAAATAGAGAGTATTTGGGTTCAAAACCTCTATATAAGAAGTGATCAGTGAGACAGAAAATAATAAGAAAATTCCTCAGATATATTGACAGAATAACTTTCAGTTGTTCAGTTGCCAATTTCTTTTATCTTGATTTCTTTGTTAGTAAACCTGCGCCAAGCCAGGGCGGGCAGCTAGTTACTAATATTTAAGAGCTAAACACAGAACTGGTTATCATGTTCATTGAACTAAGAACATCTCTGCTAGTGTGGTCTAATACCTTAATCAATGAAAAATAACTACTTCTTAAAATTTTTAAAGATACTGGAATATTATACAAAAGGGCATAGTTATTAGTACAAGAAAACATTTTTGAAGTTATACTTCTTTTGGCGCGCTAGGGTAAAATGATGAGAGGTAACTTTTAAGTGCGCGCGCACACCGTCACGAATAACCGACACCCTGAAGTTAGCTATAGTTAACATTTTGTTTCTTTGTATTAAAACGTTCAATGTATTAAATACCTTTTTCTATTGTTAGTGTCGTTTATTCTCCAAACGTAGAATAAGGCGAATGATAAAATTCTTGAAAAGATTTTTATCTTGTTACGTCAAAAAAGTATAACTTCTAACGCGTGTACACAAGTACACACACACATTTTTTTTCGATAGCATGATCGGAAAGGCAAAGAAGTAAAATAAGTGTGTTATAAAAGCGAATGTTTGTTTATTTGTTTTATTTTAGTACGGTTTAGTACAGCCGTGAAGATATTTGCAATTTGATACAACTAGACCAACCTAATATATAAAGACCCCCTTATATCTAGTAGCATATGGACTATAAATGAAAAGGTATCTTTCATTATGAATGACTGTTTGAAACGGAACCCAGTGGCTATGGAAATACCAGTTTATAAGGCATAAATCGTGATTGTCGAAAATGTATCAATCACCAGCGAGCCACTCGACCCGGCCTGTGAAACTCGACGCCCGAATACCGAATAGCCGGATATTAATGAAAACGTGAAACATCATCGGTGTTATTACAAAATAGTTAAATACGTATTGAACCAGGTTTTAAAAATGTCTCATATTAAATGCACCGCGCTCGCTGAATGTTCGCCATCTTGCTCTTTTGTCTCGCTTTGGTTACGTTAGGTTAGACTTGCGAAAAAGGATAACGCAAACTTGCCTCGGGCGAGCGCGGTGCATTTATTAGGAAACCTTTTTTAAACCAAGTATTTAATACGTATTTAACTTTTTTGTAATAACACGGCATAAGTTTATCTTTAAAATGTAACAAAAAGTTATATCGAGATATAAACTATTGTCTATGAGAAGTTGATAACTCTGAGTATCAAGAAATAATGAACACGAGTTTATGATACTTATGAATATTACTTTTTTTTATATCATAGGAGGCAAACGAACAAGTAGGTCACCTGATGGTAAGTGATCACCGCCGTCCATAGACACTAGTAACATCAGAGGAGTCGCAAGTGTATTGCCAGCCTTTGTTTGGGGGGGGAGGAGAGGGAGAAGGGGGTGGGGGGGTGGTCCCCCGGTGCACTCACTGACCGAACGAAACGCAACTATTCAAGCACTGTTACCTCACGTCGGTTTTTTATGAGAGGGTGTTACTACCTCGTGTGAGTCGACCCATTCATGCTGAAACCAGTAAAGCTTCAGCATGGCTCTACCACCTATAGAAGCAATGGTATTATAACTAAAAAAGGTGTAGATACGTTACCTACATGATTTGACAAAACAATTAGCACGATAACGCACACATACGTAAACTGTTTTAAATAAAATGTGAAAGTAATCATTACATAGTATAAAACAAAGTCCCCTACCGCGTCTGTCTGTCTGTCTGTTTGCGATAAACTCAAAAACTATCGAACGGATTTTCATGCGGTTTTCACCTGTGGATAGAGTGATTCATGAGGAACGTTTTAGTATATAATTTGTCAAGGATATTTCATAATCAGGGCGGGACAACGTCTGCCGGGACCGCTAGTATAATATACAATAACATATATATATATATATATATATATATAATATAACATGGTGGCATAATCTGAATATCGGTAGTGGAAAAGAAGTAGTTATATGTTGCTTAGATACGAACGAATTGACGGGGCAGCCGTTACAAATAAGCTAGCCAGCCAAGCTTCAACAAGGCGCTGTCGAAGCGTTTGTGACGTATCTATAGTTATAATAGCATTGTTACTTCCTGTAAGATCAATGAGAATTGCCTACGCTGTTGTGCTTGTTGAGCAGGGTTGAACTCGGCATGTACCATATTTTTCGGAGTCCCCGTACATTTTCTAATTTAAATTGGTAGTACTATCGGCTGACACTGAAGGAATACATCGTGAGGAACTCTGAACCTGAGAAATGCCCTTACGGTACCAAAGTACGAGAGTAAGTCTAGAACTGTGCCTGTGTCTGTGTTTGAAATCGCTAATGCGACGTGGGCTAGCGTGATGATTTACCTTACCTTCCTAGGAGAAAAGGCCTATGCAATAGGAGTCTCTTATAAGCTGATGTGATGATATTAGTGGATATAATACTATATAGATTGCTTACCATTATCTTAATGGAAGCCTATTGTTTGAATAAGTGAAGTGAAATAATTTTGAAAATTGGCTGTCAAAAATACTGATATACACCAGAGGTTTCCATATTCCCAATACTCCACAAAAAGTAAGAAGTTTTTACAAGTAACAGTCGCTGAGCTTCTTAAAATATTATCTACCTACATTGATAGGTGAAGTCAAGCCAATATTTTGGTTCTTCACTATCGAAAGTAGATCAATTTTATAGGCCCCCGCTTACGAATTGTGAACCCCCATTTTTTTTGTCACGCCCGCGTAAACCCCCGTCGAGTCTCCTGTGGACACCTAGGGGTCCATCTGGACCTTTTTTGGAACTAAGAATATAGACAAGCTTAAGAGAATTACTGTACACTATTTCAAAAATCCACGGAGAAGTCGGAATCAAATCTTCGCTTAAAATGGCATTCTACTTTATAATTATTTGTTCATTATTGTCCACAGAAGCGAGCAACAGGTCATCGAGTAGTGATTCTCGGCGCGGATCCTCGCCACCTAGAGAATCTGTATGTTGGTTTACCTTAAATTTTATTAATCGCATGCATTAAGTATAGTTTTCATTATATATATTCATAACGTACACATTAGTAAATCCTAGTTTTGAGAGTGAACTCTAAACTTAAAATGAAAATTCGCGCGCTGATGTAATAAATACACCATGAAGCTATTTAATAAACAGTTTCTTTTAAATACAAGTTTTATTTTATATCATTTCTGTATTTATTTTAAATTTAATTCATTAATATTTAATTTCGTCGTTTGATCCTTTGACTGGATTACAATCAGTTGAAAAATATGTAAAAGGTTTATTTTTAATATTCACGTCAAAGATGTGCTTTATTTCTCACGTGCGTATATAAGTGTACATACCTTTCTTTAAATTACATATGTTTTAGGGTAGGTACCCAATTTAAAAAAAAAAGTGTGTGTGTACTTATGTACACGTGTTAGAAGTTATACTTCTTTGGCGTAACAAGATAAAAATCTTTTCAAAAATTTTATCTTTCGCCTTATTCTACATTTGTAGAAAAAACGACACTAACAATAGAAAAAAGGTATTTATTACATTGAAAGTTTTAATACAAAAAAATACAAGCAACAAATACAAAGAAACAAAACGTTGACTATAGCTAACTTCAGGGTGTCGGATTTTCGTGACGGTGTGCGCGCGCATCGTAAAAATTTATTCTCATCATTTTTCCCTAACGCGCCAAAAGAAGTATAACTTCAAAAATAAATTAATAATCATATATACCTATTAAATATACTTAAAAAATATGAAGGTTTCGTGATAATAATAAATGTTGATCTTATGATCTGATACAAAACCATAACGAATAAAAAATACTTCTTCAAACTATATTTAACTGATTTCAAAAAGCAGGATGTTTCCAATTCGATTTTCTTTTAATATCTGTTACTTTCTTCGTCATTTATAAACCGATTTGGAAAATTGTTTCTTTATTGGAAAAGGGATATTTTTAAGAGGACATTTTAATTTCATTAGCATTGGACGTTGAAATTCGAAAATACATCAGGGAAGTTCTTAAAAGCGAATATAAAATTTATCGTTGCTGTGATAGGAACTGTAAAAAGAGTTAGTAAAATATATTTTTTTATATCATAAGAGGCAAACGAACAGGTGGGTCACCTGATGTTAAGTGATCATCACCGTCCATAGACACTTGCAATATCAGAAGAATCGCAAGTGCGTTGCCACCTTGTGTTTGGGGGAGGGGAAGTGGGAAAAGGGAGAGAGGGATGGAATATGGGTTATCCGGCGCTCTCACTGACCGAACGAAACGCAACAATGCAAGTACTTCACGTCGGTTTTCTGCGAGAGGTTAGTACCCCGGGCGAGCCGACACATTCATGCTGAAACCAGTAATAGCTTCAGCGTGGCTCTACCACCACAAATTCAAATGTTTCTCGAGATACTTCGTTCTTCTGCCCCACAGAGGTGCGAAAACTCGAGAATTAACTTGTGGTAAAATTTTCTTTAAGAAACATTTCCTATTTATGGCACAACCGACAAACTGGAGTTGACTTGTCTACTAGATTTATATAGACTAGCGATATTGCGTCCATAAGAATCCGAAAAGCACCTAGTGTTGGACGTGCGTCTGCATACAGTAGATACAATAAATGAATTTTCTATTAAGCTCAGATAAACTCTACGAAAACATGTGTTGTCACATATATAGACAACTGCAAAAATAGTTGTTTTAATTAAGAAATTCCACGTTATTCTGACATAATAGTATCATATTACGCAACTGCAACAATTTTCCCCTATGGTAGAACAACTTGTCCTGAAGCGGGGCTACATGTTTCGCTCGAAAATTTGTAACAAAAAAATGCTTGTAATAAAAAAAATACATCATCCAATAGAAAAAATGCAATGTGTTAACCAACCGAGCGAAGGTCACTATCCTAGGTACTAGCACATTATAGCCGCTGATTAATTAACAAGTTACTAATTATTATTAACCAAAACGTGTTCGTAACAGGATCAGGAGGATTGCCATGAAAATAGTCCCAAACCCGACTTGACAAGTTCGCTGCCTTCACGATCGAGGCCTATCAACTATGAAAGTGATTACTATGATAAAATACAGACAATGGTACGTATGTATTTTAAATATTAGTGAACCAGGTAGCCAGGCGTTCTCCTGCCATAGATCTTAATTTGTGATTAATGTAAATATATTGCATTCAATAAATATTGAAATATGTTACAGAACTTAAAATGTGGAATTATATGTTTTATATAAGAAATCCAGAAAAATAGTAAGGAAAAAGTTTTGTTTTGGAAAATTAAAACAAAAAACTTGATCCCGAATACAGAGCACTGATATTATAAGTAAAAAGCTGTAGATATGTCATAAGCACTTTGACAGCGTCTTGTTGAAACTCGGCTATCTAGCAAACGTGATCTCAGTATCGTGTTAGTGGTAAGGGGGCGTCCATAAATTACGTGAAGTGTTTTTTTTTAATTTCTGTCCCTCCCTCCCCCATCCCGCAATCTCATGTGAGATTTTTCAAAATGTGGATTTCTTACGTAAACGCGTTGGATTGTTATTGTAAAAAGAAAATGAAATTATTTTCTTTCGAACGAATTAGTGAATGATCTTAATTGTATTACGATTACGTTTAATATTAAATCTTAAGCATGTACAATCTGGATTAAATGAACCAAAACAATTTTTTTTTTGTATTTGTAAAAATTTGAAAAATCAGAAAAAAAATTGCGTGATATTTGCCGAGACCCCCCTCTCTTCAACTTAAGATTAGATGACATTTGACTCGACCCCCTCCCCCCCTTAAACATCTCACGTAATTTATGAACGCCCCCTAATGGAAGCATGTCGTGTACTGATCGTTTCATAAAATGCCTCAAAACTATGTCAAACGCCATCTTACTGTGCAAGCAAAACTCTACAGTTTATTTATACATATATCATTTATATTACTATTACTTAATACAACACCAACAAATAACATTACGAAACTAAAAAATATTACGCAAAGAAATAATAGATATTAAAGAAACAAAGCATGATGTCTTGTCTGCTTTGATTATTCTTTATTTTTGACCTGCAGATCTAAGCAACATATAACTATTTCTCTTTCACCACCGACATTAAGAATATAACATCTTACTTCCACATCTTATCTAAGATAGTGTGGCGTTACAATATTAATTTACGTATGTATGCGTTATCGTGCCATTTGCTTTGTCAAAATATCATGTAGGTAGCGTATCTACACCTTTTTAATTATAATATCATTGCTACAGAGCTATCTACTGGGTTTAACTATAACACTAGGAAACATCCAGGTGAACCCATAAATACAAAATAAAATAATAGAAATTGGTCAAGCTGAAGGACTGAATTACGGACACACTCACCGGAATTTTATACATAGATACTAGGTAATATTACACGAAAAAACTTACATGATAAGTAAACAGTTATGGAGGGAGAAAGAAACATATTGTTACTTTTTAAACCACTTCAGCATTTATTTAAGAGGCCTGTTAAACTTTCATTCAACGTTTATAATATGGTGTAGGAACAATGCCAAAACATTTCATGGTAAACATATATTTATTCTTATAATTTTAACTGTAACTTTTAGGTTATGTTTATTCAATTATTTTCCCTGATTTAATTTAAAACTTACAACCGGCCGCGATGTCGTCTGCTTGTATGTTTATAAAGGATTATATTTGCGTAGTAAAGCCTTATTTTTTCTGAAATAACAGTAGTTAAGTTACTACTCTATCTGTTAGCGAAAGTCCTGTAGAGATCGGCTTATTTGTTTAGAAATGTAGCCGGAATATATAGACAGAAAAATTAAAATTGTTTTTTATTTTATTTTATTATAAGTGTTCTATATATTTTCATATCCATTGAGTAAAGAGTTGTTATTTTGACATTACGAACAGACACTATAATTCTATATTTATATATTTATATGTATAGATAACGATTATCCAAGTTATATCCATATGTAGAGAATAATATATACGAGTATATTTTTCCGATGTACTGTGAATATATTGGTAATCGCTCATAAACAGATGAGAGTCAGCAATATTGTTTTGACAGTTGAACGAAAGAACACGAGTGGGCAGACATATGCCGCGTATGTATAAGTGCAGAGTGCCCGCCCGTGGCTCTGCACACCTTTGTAATTATTATTTCTTATCATTACTTTCTCTAGTTCAATCCTCAGACAACCAAAATGTAATATGTA
Organism: Antheraea yamamai; assembly: GCA_036509395.1. Taxonomy (NCBI): domain Eukaryota; kingdom Metazoa; phylum Arthropoda; class Insecta; order Lepidoptera; family Saturniidae; genus Antheraea; species Antheraea yamamai. The sequence goes on along the minus strand of AP028443.1, from coordinate 8,139,758 downwards.
AAGATAAATTAAGATTACATAAAAGTTATTAAATATAATGGCTATATATAGGTAGATAGCATTGTATATTATGTTACTGATATAATTAAATTTGTACTTCTTGTGTACATTGTTATACCTACTATATCATTACATAATATAAAACGAAGTCACCTACCGCGTCTGTCTGTCTGTCTGTTCGCGATAAACTCAAAAACTACTGAACGGATTTTCAAGCGGTTTTCGCCACTGGATAAAGAGATTTATGAGGAACGTTTTGGTATATAATTTGTCAAGGATTTTTTTATAATCAGGGCGGGACAATGTCTGCCGGGCCCGCTAGTGATTTCATAAAACAAAAAATGATATATAATGTTGTGTATGTTCCTCCAAATTTTAGTTTTCAAATTTCCTATCATATATATTATAACTTGATAGTAATTATCAGGCAATTTACTGTTTTAGACATTCTCCTTTATTATGGTACGTACGGGCGGTTTACGGTAAACGCTTGAACTATATTTATCTTAAAAAGCAGATTTAGGATTGCTAGTTGTATCAATTTTAACAAAACGAATCAGAACTGAAGGCTAAAGCTAGATTTGCCTGTTTGGTGCATATGACTCCAGAGTTATCTATACTAATATTATAAAGAGGTAAAGTTTGTGAGTTTGTGACGTTATAGGGGGTAATTTCAGGAATTACTGGTCCGATTTGAAAAATTCTTTCAGTGTTATATAGCTTATTTATCAAGGACGGTTATAGAAAGGAAGGCTAATATCATCACGCTGAGACTAATAAGAGCGGAGCACCAATGAAAAATGTTTCAAAATCGGGGCTTTTTCCTTTTGAGAGCTTCCGCTGCGTGTTAGCGTTAGCCCAAAGTAACTATTCCACACTGACGAAGTCGCGGGCAGAGGCTAGTGGTGGATAAACATTTCACCACAATATGGCTTGATGCTAGTTGATAATGTTGTCAAAAAAGAATATAGAATGCAGTTACGTCAATCTTCTACATACTCGTATAAACACACAGATAAAAAACAAAAATAAACATATCTTCCTACCTTGTTTCTTAACAGGTCTTCCTTATTCTATTTTTCTATTTAGTAGTTGTTCTCGAGCTTTGAAGTTCTCAGTAAAATGTTTTTAATAATAGTTTTTTTTTCTACATTCTCGGCGAGTCGAAATCCTTATTTCTGAGTCTCTATTCGTCATACTTCGCGCTTCTTACGTCTACGATTCTAGAATATTGTTACAATACTCAATAGAGATAATTTATTTATGATAGAGTTAGGAACGCTTGACGACCACTGGTATAGTTAAATTGGCAACACTTTTGAAGTACTTTATTAAGTAGTCGATCAATGTTCAATGTTTATTATATATTACTAGCGGGTCCGGCAGACGTTGTCCCACCCTGATTAAAAATAAATCCTTGACAAATTATATTATATATTATAAACCGCATAAAAATCCGTTCAGTAGTTTTTGAGTTTATCGCGAAAAGACAGACAGACGCGGTAGGGGACTTTATTTTATACTATGTAATGATAATATCATGTATGTTGTTGAATCAGGCAAGTCTTAGTGGTGGCGCTGTAATAACTCACACCGCACCATCTTATGAAGAACAGAGAGCTAGTCCGGCTTTGTTGAATCGCGGGGTTGGTGGAACGCCCGGTGGCCGGAGCGTCCGAGATGATGGGTATTGTTCGGCCAGCAGTACACCTAGAGCCTTTGGTAAGTAGCTTCACTTTCAAGACGCAGTAATAGTCAATTTATATCAATAATCTTTATTTTTTTAAGTAGCGCCTTAACGAGGCAGTAAAACTTAGAGTAAGACCTTTGTTTTTCACAAGAAAGCAAATTTTTAAATTTGCCCTATTCTAAATGTCGAATGACCTCCTGGAAGGCGTATTATACCCATCATATACTGGGTGTTTCAAACAAAGCATGAAGATGCCGTTCTGCAGGTTATCATAATAGTGGTAACTAACAAGGATATTTGTTGCCAGACGTCACCCAGGTTTCTTGAGTTTTGCCGTACCTTCTATCAGTTTCTTTGCAGTTATTTTGCCGTACCATATTATATCAAGAAAAAAAAGTGTGTGTGTACTTATGTACACGCGTTAGAAGTTTTACTTCTTTGGCGTAACAAGATAAAAATCTTTTCAAAACATTTTACCTTCCACCTTATTCTACGTTTGTAGAAAAAACGACACTAACAATAGAAAAAGGTATTTATTACATTGAAAGTTTTAATACAAAGAAATACAAAGAAACAAAATGTTCACTATAGCTAACTTCAGGGTGTCGGTTGTTCGTGACGGTGTGCGCGCGCATCATAAAAATTTACTCTCATCATTTTTCCCTAACGCGCCAAAAGAAGTATAACTTCAAAAAACATTTAAATGTTTTTAGGAGCATAGAGATCCTTTGAATTCACAGATCGAAATGTCTAGTCTTCATTCTTAAGTGGCTTTCGCTTTCTAAGTCGCGCATAGTGACATAAGCTAAAACAGAAAGAATATTGAAGACATTTTTTTTAGAACTAGCGGGCCCGGCAGACGTTGGCCCACCCTGATAATAAAAAAAATCCTTGACAAATTACATATCAAAACGTTCCTCATGAATCACTTTATCCACTGGTGAAAACCGCATAAAAATCCGGTCAGTAGTTTTTGAGTTTATCGCGAATAGACAGACAGACAGACACGGTAGGGGACTTTGTTTTATACTATGTAATGATATGTAGAAGCTGTTCAAGACAGCTCATCTGATTTTTAGGAATGAATACAGCCGTTTATTCATATGATTTATTATATTATAATTAAATAGCAGTGTGAGTGTGACCGTTGAGATATTTCACCTCTTCAATGGACATATCATCAAAAATCCTATTTAGGTGCATACCTACATAGTGAATTTCTGTGCAAACCGCCAAATTTACCAAAGCAACAGTGTTGTTTTGACTAGAACAGTTGTTGTAGTACAATTCCAAGTATATATCTGCTAACATGTACTGGATATTAACGTTTTCCATTAATAATTGTAAGGCCATATACCATTTGGTCTTACAATTATTATAGTACAAAATTATATTTCCAGATGAGCCATTTCAATTGACTTGGAATACATTGATATCCAGTACATGTTAGCAAATACACACTTGGAATTATACTACAACTGTTGTGATCGAAACATCATTGTTGCATTGGCTTAAGTTTCCCGATTTCCACTGGAATTCAATATGTAGGCATGTACTTAGGTAGGATTTTTGACTATGAAGATTCATCTTGTCGAGGTGAAAAATATCTCAACGACAATTAATTTTAATATAATAAATCATTTGAATAAACAAAGCGATCTGTACATTTATAAAGGATCAAATGATATACTTCCGCTTTAGACATTAGCCTGTAGATATCTGATTTTATAATAAACCTCATTCTGAAAAGCTGACGGTAAACAAAGTTTTCCGCTCAGTAAGTCACGAGCGAGCAAATAAATAGTCGAGAGGCAATAACTCGCAACTTAAGAGTCCTGTGTCTTCCTTATACTTTTTAATAAAACTCTGCTTAGGTTATATTGCTGCAGTTTGTTTTGTTTATTTTTAATAATAATTTTAAAGATCATATGACCTTTCTATCCGACTATGTTATTCTAAACAAGAAATTTAATAAAGAAAATCATTTGAGGGGAAGAAGATATACTTAACTGTATAACTGTGTACATAACTCTTAACTATCTCAGCTTATTTATATGTACATTCCAAAACCACATAACCGATGACTACGAGAGGTGTCACAGTTGAGAGTATTTTTAATGTAGCAGCTTTTTATGTTATCAGATTTAGTACAACTTTTCCATAACTCACCGCAAGGTGGCGGGGTAACTCATTATTTTTTTTGTTGTTGTAGATATTTTAGCACTGAGTTTATTTATATAATATTAATTTCGCTCTCATTTAAGTATTTACAGCAAATAATAAAAACGCATGCAGAACTACGGGAACAGATGACTCAAGAAAATAGAAAGATCAATTCTCCTTGATATCATTATTAACTTCCTATGTTATTATCATTTGACGAGGAATCGAACGAAACTAGATACTATTTACGTATCGCTGATCAGTTAACTTGATATTTGGAAAGAAGTCAATCTTCATTTCACTCTCTTTACATTTTATGATTATGGTAAAGTCGTCTTTAAACGCTCAAAGACCGTTTTTTTAAATAATGATACTTGAAATACTGCTTATCGTAATTTATAGCGTAGTTTTAAAATATTTTTAACCGATGATCGTTTAGTAGCGTGTTCGGACAGCGCGTCGATGGACGTAGGGGTTGAATCCTAGTAACTGTGTCGGAGCTTACGGTAAAGGAAATATCGCGATGAAACCATAGCATCGTGGTAGGGCTTTTTCTAAATCCGTCTGGCTATCTGCCGCCCTTGTGTTCAAAATCTGTCGCCAAGCACCTCTTGGTGTGTTCCGGCAGCGACACTTAAGAGCTAGTTTTTATGTATGGTGTGTTTATCATCTGAGACCACATCGTCATTTAGCCTCACATGAGACTATGGTCAAACGAAACCTACATCTTAACCTAAATCTTTTTCGGTGGTAGAGCCACGCTGAAGCTATTACTGGTTTCAGCATGAATGGGTCGGCTCGCCCGGGGTACTACCACCCTCTCATAGAAAACCGACGTGCTTGCATTGTTGCGTTTCGTTCGGTCAGTGAGAGTGCCGGAGACCCATCTCCCATCCCCTTTCCCCTTCCCCCTCCCTCAAAACACAGACTGGGACCACACTTGCAACTCTCCTGGTATTACTAGTGTCTATGGACGGTGGTGATCACTTAACATCAAGTGAGCCACCTCTTCGTTTGCCTTCTATAATATAAAAAAAAAACATAATGTACACACATCAAAAAAGTCTAAGCAACATGCGTGATATTACAAATTTTACCATTTATATTAATTAATTTCTAAGTATTTACTCAAACAAAGTGCGTAGGTAAGTAAACTTTTTTGTTATTGATTACATACTGGCTGGTTGTAAAAAAAAATTGATTATGTTTTGTTTTTTCATAAAATTCAAATGACTGCGAATTTGTTTGAATTTAAGTGCGTTTTAATTGCTACGTTTAGTCTTGATTTTATAATTTTACCAACCATTTAAATAAAGTTAGCGACAAAATTGAATTGTTAGATATTCTTTACATCATGAAGCGACGTCATTTGATAGCAGATGAAATGCAAAGAGCTGTAGGGATGTTGCAAGCGGGAAGTAATCAATCTCAGGTATCTCGACATTTTGGCATTCATAAAAGTGTTATTTGTCGTCTTTGGCAGCGCTACAATAATACAGGAGAACCCGCTGAACAGCATCCAGGCCGTAAAAGGAGTACAACCACTCGGCAAGACCGGTACATACAACTGACTGCAAGACGCCAGCCGATATTAACCGCTCGAGAGATAAGTTTGAGGCTACAAATTTCAAGTGGTGTTGATGTAAGTCCTCAAACTGTGCGAAATCGACTGCATGAGTACGGCCTACGAGCTCGACGCCCAATCAGGTGCCCACCGATACGTCACGGGAATCGCGCTCGTCGATATGAATGGTGTAGAGAACGCATAACATGGACCCAGGAACAATGGGATAAAATTATGTTTTCCGATGAGTCGCGAATCGGGTTTAAGCCTGATAGAAGAAGGGTGCGAGTGTATCGTCGGCCCGAAAATACTGAAAGGCTCAGGTGCGTTCAGGAAGTTCATCCATACAGCGGCTCAACAGTTTTGTTATGGGCGGGTATTATGAAGAACAGGCGAACTGAGCTCGTTTTTGTAAATGGAAACATGAATGCTGAAAATTACATTGAGGATATTCTCAGACCTTATGTCTACCCATTTGCACAAAACTTTGGCTCCGATTTTAGGTTAATGCATGACAATGCGCGTTCACATACAGCTCGGCGAACCAGTGAATACTTTGCAACGGAGAACATCCGGGTATTGCCCTGGCCTGCACAATCGCCAGTTCTCAACCCCATCGAGCACGCATGGGACATGCTCCAGAGACGTGTTTTGAAGGACTTGGACGGAGCGACAACAACCCAACAGCTGAAGGATTTGCTACAATTCCATTGGGAGCGAATACCGCAAGATGACATAAACAGTCTCATTAATTCAATGAATAATCGTTGCCGACAAGTTCTAAATAGCAGAGGAGCCCATACTTTGTATTAAATTGTTCTATTCTTTCACAATAAATACATTTTCTTTAGAAATTTCATTTTGTAAGAAAAAAGTTTAGTTTCTTATGTATCTTAGTTTCTACAGTATATTCTAATACTGTTCATTTCTGTTATTAAAAGAACTTATAAAGACAACAGCTGTTATTTTTACATCATAGAACCCTAAAGATATTATTTTAAAAATAAAATACAACGTTATAATGTGAAGAACCATCCTAAAATTTAAATTAGTACATGTTGCTTAGACTTTTTTGATGAGTGTATTAAAAAAAAGTTTAATCTGCTTAGATAAAAACAAATGCAATATTTTGCAAACGTAGTTCTGGGCCTTGTCATTTGGGCAGGACAGGGACTCGAATGCATCAGAATGAACGGTGTCCTATGTCCTTGTTTGGTCCTCTGTATGTAAAATTAGTCGAGATGTAAAAGTGGAACAAGCTAACCAACAAACTCGTATTTATCAGATGGTTCTTCATTAAGCTTTTTCCAACGATTAATTCCATATATTTTTTAAATTATCGCAGTTAATAAATTCTCCTATAATTCCAAGTCGTACTCGGAGCGAATGCCGTGAGTTAGCGCCATCCATTTTTGAATTCCAATAGAGTTGGCACCTACAACGAATTATTGCGGAATTTTTCCACATCGGCATCCCATTATGCGGTTACGCGGTGCGGTCGGATGCCTTCACCGTTATTAAGACGTCCCTACTTGAAGGAATGGGAGATATTCCGTATAAGGTCATTCGACAGGTAGTAAATTGTTGTTTAAATGCAGTAATTTTATTATTGCTTGACAGTTAAGTTAGAGAGTTAAGAGTTGTTGACATTGTCGAGGAGATAAGTCGTTACATTTCAAAATATGTTAAATTCAATTGCCAGACTAGGCCCCCTCGGCAGCGGCTCAAGCCTAGGTCCGTTCCCTCGGCGTGGAGCCCTTGAGTACGCTGTCCGCGCGATACAGTGACACAATATCTTACACAACTGCGACAACATCACACATATCACCTCCACACACGTGCATGTATACACGCTTAGACATGCAAGTGGAAGGGTTTAATTTTTTCCCCTATCAAACTGAAATAGTTTAGAAAATTATCCGATACGAAATATATATAAGAGTTATTGAGTTATGTATGCTTGGTACACATATATGTTTCAACAACTCATATATGTATGAATAGTTAGCTTAGCTTAGGTTAGCTCAGATAGGTCGCGAGTTGCATGTATCAGGCAACGGCCCAAGCCGAGGTGTGCCGTGCACCCTTAAGTTAGTTGTCAAATAAAATCGGATGAGTGCCTTAAGCGCTCGCCTTAGTAGTCCGGTGAAGCTGTTAAGACCTTGCTAGGTCAATAGCGTAGTCAGTTCGAGAAAAAAAAATTAAATTCAATTTTAATCGTTCATATAGGTAACCTGTTTAATTTTGTTTAGATTTTCTGTTTTTATTGCACTGGGAATCAAGTTCAAATTTTACCGTGCATAAGGTTTTCAGTTTTTTTTAATGATCTTCATATTTGACCTGTACAAAATTAGACGATCTTGAAAAATAGCGTAAAATATTAGGAACGGCTAAAATTGGATTTAGCTTATTTTGTAACTAGCGGGCCCGGCAGACGTTGTCTCGCTCTGGTTATAAAAAAATCTATGACAAATTATATACTAAATCCTTTCTCATGAATCACTTTATCCATTGGTGAAAACCGCAAGAAAATCCGTTCAGTAGTTTTTGAGTTTCTCGCGAACAGACAGACAGACAGACGCGGTAGGGGACTTTGTTTTATACTATGTAATGATGTAACGAAACAAATGTAATATTTTAATGAAAAGGATAGTTTTTTTTTGCCAAATTATCTTCTAGATTATTACTGGTGTTGTCAAGTAGGTAATAGTATTACAAGTGGCTTGTGATAACTTCAATGTTCTAACAATATGGTGGTTCCCTTGTCAGAACTTTCCATTGAGTTTTTGTTGCATCTCGGAATTCATGCTTCAAAGTATTATTTTCCATCCACTTAACTTATGCAGAATAACCAAATTATATTGCGTAAAACGCCACCGATATTACAAGATATAGAGTCAAATAACACAAGATCACAACATATTATAAAACAAAATCCTCTGCCACGTCTGTCGGTCTGCCTGTAATGCAGTTTTGATCAGTAGATGAAGTGATTTATGAGGAAGGTTTAGGTGCACAATTTGTCAAGGATAACGTATGTAAAATATAAAAATTCTACTACTTAACTACTTATGGCCGGATTCTGAGGTACTTTAACTGTAGTTTATCTGTTCAATAGCGTTATCGGTTCGATAACTTGTCAACTTGCGTGTCTGAATACACAATCATACGATAAATGTCAGTAAAACTCAACGGGCCGTTTGACATTTGGATAATTTTATTGAGTCAATAACTATTGGTAGTTTAACCGAGTATCTCAGAAACCGGGCACTAATCGATTAACTATAGAATATACTTATAGTTAATTCAAATTATGGTAATATATTAAAATAGTATAACAAGAGTTAAATGCAAAATATATTAATTCTTAAATAAATAACCTTATATATAAAAGAAGCAAAAGGAATTTGAAATTCCCAATTCCTTAAGAGTGGTTTATAGGGGGCAATAAAGAATAAGTCCGAGTTACGATTTCCAAGTCGGGAATATCTTAAACCCATCAATATAGGTCGTTATGTGGTATTCTAATAATGATTATCTCAGTTAAATACGTTTTTGTTTACTTTCTTTAAATTTTTTTGTAACTTTTTGGTGAAGGAGAACTTGATGAAACCATAGTAATGCCACAGTATAGATATGAGGGACAGTACGGAAACTACCTACAAACGCTCGAAAACGGCATGCTCACACAAACAAGCGTATCGACGAGAGATTTTAAGAGGTACTCTATGGACAGCACCGCGAAAACCGCTTAGAGCCTGTCTAGATGAGGCGATTTACGCGAGAGTCCACTCGCGCGCTTCAAAATATGTTTCGTCCAGATACCGCGTTTTACACGCGTTTCTACCCTAGGAAACGTTGCATACGCTGGTATACGTCATACGGATAGACGACTGACAACTATGTCTACTCGTTACTGACTGGCGCGTAATACTGGACGCAACAATGGGGCTTGAGGATCTCGACGCCCGTGGCTCTCGCGCGTACAACGCGCGAGTCGAGAGTCTCGCTCATTGAACGCGTTTTACGCGCGAGTTAGGAAACGCGCCGCACCATCTGGACGGGATATATGTAGCTCTAGTATCTCGGGTACGCGCGAGTGTCTACGCGCGAGACGACTCGCGCCGAAAACGCCTCATCTGGACAAGCATTTTAAGTTAGGCCAATAGCGTAGTCATTTCGAGAAAAAAAAGTAAAGTATTAAAAAATCTGTATTAATTACAATTGAATCGTTAAAAATATTAAAATATATAATGCGCTCTTATGATGGTTTGGTTTTCGTTTTCAGATCACAAATCAACAAAGGGTTCTGTGGTTACTTTATCGTGTTATAAGAGTAAGTTATAGTATATTTTAAAGATAATTCCCCTTTTTTTATCGCTACTGCAATTTTGTAGATCATAGCTTTAGGTATAGCGTGTTGTTCGGCAATAAGTTACACGTAAATACGTTTACTAAGGTGAGACTAAAAACAAAATACGTGCATTTTTTTAATTGATGAAGGCGTTACTTTACGGAAATCCATCATTAAATATTATAGTGGACTTTACTTTGCACTTCCGCCTGCAATTGATTGGCCGCTACAACGTCTGACCTAAAAAAAACGTTTGGTTTTATTTGCGCGAGGTATACCTGACAAACTTATAGTAAGTTTGAGATTATTGATAAAAAGTAAACAGATAGATTTCATTTTCATAATTTTACAAATTATAAGCCTCGCTTAACTATAGGACTTCTATAAGCCTATATATACTATTCTCTGATTAAATGTTTTCTCCTCAGAAGAGCCTAAAATACAAATCGAAGAAGAATGCTTCTACACCGACGCCGCAAATAGAATAAGAACAAATAGCATTAGAACAGGTAAAACTCAAAGTTTTTCTAAATTATATCCCTTATCTGGTGAATGCTTAAAGGTTCAATTATGTGGTAGTTTATGGTCACATTTAACATATAAAGTAATAATATCAAAACAAATAATAATAAACAACAAAGAGAACCTTAATTAAAGTTTGTTCTAAAACTTTTAAAAGTATGGGAACGATACTTTTAAACATAAAAATATCACGCCTAGGTTCAATAAACAATTTTAAAGGGACGCTTTTCATTATTAATTATTACGTAACTGCTTATCGTGGGAACGCCGCTTGGTCGAACAAAGGGAAGCTGGGCGGGCGCCAAGGTGCGGAACCCAGGACGGTAACCAGTCGCGCTGTATAAGTAACCTATAATAATATAGAAGTGAATAGCATGTATTAGAAAATTACATGACACAACTCGTCAATGCATAACCTGTGTATTTTTTATCTAAGCACAGCAAAGTATCTACACAATACATGTTGGTAAGAGCAATGTAATAATGGTGGTTAATATAGTAATTATTATAACGTCAATTCCAGAAATAATTTTATCTGTTAGAATTTTATAAACGATATATCGGCTATAATTACAACGTATTACGTATGAAAACAAATGAGATACTGTGATTGGTCGAATATAAACTTGTGTGAATTTCGTAAACGAAAACGAACATTATAATGTATTTCATTGGTTAACCGCTTGCGTTTTATAATTCGATTCGTAGATATTAACGGTTATTGAGAAATGCTATTTACGCTATAGCAATGATAATCATTCACGGAGCACTGGATATTTTTGTTTTATAATGCTATGATGTCATATGGTATCTCATTTTTATAAATCTCTGTGCAAAGTCCGCTTCGTTGGCTACCACCCTCATGTTGAAAATCTATAGCCAAGCGCCTGTTACTGTATTCCACTAGCTGCACTTAAGAGCCAGTCCCTCTAGATTTAGCGTGTTTACCATTTTAGTTCGCATCATCACTTAACATCAGGTGAGATCGTGGTCAAAAGTTTAAACCAATAAAGTAAAAAAAAGGATTGTGTGGTTTTATGAAACCACGGTAAAAGTGAAACTTTTTTTCACATTATAGACATTTAACTAATAATAGTCTATACACTACACGGTCAGCTGCTGCGAACTATAGGCGCCGCCATATTGGCCCTGGCTGCTCTGACGAGCGCCTTTCACTTTATCCCTACTCCGCAGCCGACCATCACGCGACATGCAACACACAGACGAAAAAGTTTGAGAAGATGTAATAAAAGTTTCACTTTAAAAAAAAATTTGGACAAAACAGATATCAATAAATTTAATTTAATGTTGTATCTATTATACATTTTTTTTTTTTTTGTGGGCCCTTATTGTGTTATAAATAAATAATAATAACGATTGGTCTTCATATTTCGCTTAACGACAAGATAGGATGAGTCGCATTTATGCAACACGGTTACTGTATGTATCTATTAGGTCGTTATAAAATTATAGCAACATTTATCGCGTGTGAAATAAAATTAGCATTTCACACAGCGTGCTGAGTAAAAATCGCAATAATTCTCATCTTTCAAATGAAAATCAAAAATACTATATTCAATTTAGGCCACGAGAACGCATACGATCGTCAAAACTACCACCGGTTCGCAAAACAACCCAGTCAACGAGAAAAACCGTCAAAAAACTCGATCTAGTTTATTTTTTATCATACATATTTTTACAAATATAGGGAGTTACATTCGTTTTTAGCGGATACAGGGAGAGGAGTGTCATTTCCAGACATCATCATCGTTCACATATTGATTGATCCACCCTATAATTATAACCTATAGATATATAAATCCGTTTGACACGGTGTTTGAACTTGCTATCCTATATATACTTATAACATAAATAAATAAATAACAGTGACCATCGAGAGGTTTACGATTCATTACCCTGCCATGCCAACTGGCAAAGCTCTCTGTAGCTATACCAGATGACTGTTTAAAGGGTGATATCGTTTACTTGTGTGCTAGTTCATGGTCACATTTAACAAATAAAATAATAATATCAGAACAAATACTAATAAACCACAAAGAAAACCTTAGTTAAAGTTTGTTCTAAAACTTTAAAAAATATGGGTACCATACTTTTAATGTAAAAAATCACACCTAGGTTCAACGAACAAACATTGAAGGGGCGCTTTTCAAAGTTAATTATTACGTCAATGCTAAAACAAAGGGAAGCTGGTTGAGGTATGGGGCGCAGTCCAGAGTGCGCGGCACGCTGTGATTCATCGTGTCGGTATTTATTACACCTGTTGAGTGGATATCAGTTTTGCGTTTCTCGAGATAATTAGGTGAAATATTAAGCACCTATTTTTTATTGATTAGAAACAGAAACGACTACTCAGTAACCTCTATGAATAATGCAACTCTTTAACCATTCACCCGGTATATATACTAGCCGATTCCAAAGCATGACAAACTAAAAAGAGTCATTAACACGTGTCTATCACCGTGTGTAATACTATGTATGTTGGTAGGGAACAAGTGGGGACAAATACCTTACCACTACTAATTATTATACTATATTAAATATATATAATATGAGTTTGTATTTTATTTTCGATACTATTTATAGAAACGTCAGACGGACGTGAAACCTGGGGAACCGGAGCGGATTTCCTATTGTCTATAATAGGTTTCGCAGTCGATCTTGCAAACGTATGGCGATTTCCGTACCTCTGCTACAGGAATGGAGGAGGTAAATTAAATATTAAAAGTTTCTATTTATAAAAGCGGTTCTGAAGCCAATAATTAATATAGTTAGAACACGTCACTGTTATACATAATTAGCTTTTATTTAACGTATAAGTTAATAATAAGCTAACAATTTTAACAATAATTGATTATTAAAAACAGAACTGGCCAATTTAGATATAAACTGTTAAGAATAAATTCTAACTATTATTTATTTATTTATTTATTTACACTTTATGCGTTAAATACGCAATGGCGGACTTAATGCCTAAGGTCTTAATGCCTATTAGTCCTTCGTTAAATAACCGACAAGAGTACGGACAGAGCTATCGCACGTTATGACAGCCACCGGAAGAGTGAGTCAACACGGCAAGCGCCGCTCCTTACATGGGACCGACGCAGTATAACTACCCGACATTTTCATTTATTTCCAACAATATATTTTATGTTTAGAGGTAATAAACACAAAGCATATTGCTGAACGCATAGTGCTTATAAAAGTCTCATTTCTTAATGACTTTGTATTAAATGAAACTATGGCGGACAATTTTTTTTATAGATACAGACCAAATATCTGAGAAGTGAAACTAACAAATATTCATCAACATCTGTCGAGTATTTAATGTTGCAGAATGACACATCTCTATTATTTTATTTATGTAAATAGATGATATGCTATTATGACAATAATTTTTATTGGTTTATAAAATTAACACTTTCTATAAAAGATAATACTTTGTAAAATATTCAAGGCGCTTTCCTGATCCCCTACACGTTAATGCTCGTATTCGGCGCGGTCCCACTATTCTACATGGAGCTCATACTGGGCCAGTACCACCGGCAAGGACCAATCACCATTTGGAAGATCTGTCCTCTATTCAAAGGTTAGTATTTTTTCATGTTGACGGTTGGACGGATTTGAAGTAATGAGTGTAAATTGGTTTCGTAGTAACGAACAAAAAATCGTATCGAAGGAAGTGGGTACGGAAAAAGCAATAAATTCGAATATTTAAAGAAAAAATTGGTTATCTGCAAAGTCTGTTTACGGACGATAATTTTACGTACTAATGACTCGGACGCATCGGCCGATGGAGTGGAAGAGAGATTCGTCACAAGCAGAACGCTAAGGCCGATCGCGCTTCTCTATCGTTTGTTCCGCTCTCTCGCTTGCACGCTCGGCTCAGGCGGAACGTGACACTTTTTCGTGCGAGCAGCCGGCGTTCATCGATTTATATGATGTTATCACGTCAAAATGTGGGTAGTATCATAATTATAAAACCAAAGCCTACTTGACAAATGGCCTTACAAAGCCAAATCCTACTATTGGTAGTCGGATAATGATGTAGACATGCAACTGCGATTAGAACCAGTTATGATTGGAAGTATCGAACAGGTGTAAAATACTCTTGGTGATATAAATATTAATTGGCCACCTATCTTGAATGCTCAATATATCTAAGTACTAACTGCCCGCCTTGACTTTGCATGGGTGTACTGATGAAGAATATGAGTATAAATCCTCTTATTACTTTCCTTCCTTGAAAGTGGTAGCTAGTGGGTGGCTGCCTTGTTTGCTATGGTTTTATTACAATATTTTTCTTCAGCGAAATCACTGGCTTATTCTCAACGATTGGACCCTATGATAATCGACGCAATGTAGTTAGTGTTACTTTATCGTTATATAATAGAGGTAAAACATAAAATAACTTTTTATTTTCTTACAGGTGTCGGTTTTTGTGCGGTTATGGTGGCTTTCTACGTGTCGTTCTATTACAACGTAATCATTGGTGATTGTTTTTGACTTTTTACTTAATAATATATACCTATATATCTATAAATAGGCAGAGACAAAACAGTTAAGTACATCTTCCTCTTCTGTTTCTTAACCGATTTTTTTATTTCTTTTTTGTTCAGTTGTAAGTAGTTGTAAGTTTTAGTGCTGTCAACAAAAAAAAAAAGAAAAATCTTTTTTATCCACACCATCGTCGAGCCGAAACATTTATTTATGTCTATATTCGTTATACTTCGTGCTTTTTACCTTTGTCTACAACTAACTTCTGCCCGCGACTTCGTCCGCGTGTTATAGATACTTTGGGCTAACGCTAACACACACCGGAAGCTCTCAAAATGAAAAAAAAAAACGATTTTGAAATATTCTTCATCGGTGCATCGCTCTTGTTGGTCTTAGCGTGATGATATATAGCCTAATTTTTCCAATCGGACTAATAGTATTTCCTGTGATTAGAGCGTTCAACCAAACAAACAAACCCTTTATTTGTATAGATATATTTATACAATACTCAATTTAGAAAGAGAAGAAACATCTTTGTACACCTTATTACGATCACATTTCGACCTATGGACAACCACTAGTCAGGGCTGTAGCTAGAGTCGAATTTGAGGTAGGGCGGAAGTAAAAAAATTATCATAATTGATCTGTCCTCGAATGTCACAAACTGTGGTATGTTCGGAATAATTTAGATATCTATCGTTACAATTTTACTTTATCTCGAACTATGAACAAACAATTTATCTTAGTTGTTGGTATTTTTAAGGTAGGGGGGGCGGGGGTGATTGTACATTGTGATTTCAAGGTAGGGCATTGTCCTACAATGCCCCTCCTAGCAACGGCCGTGCCACTAGTAATTGAAAATTGTTAGAAGTTAAAATATATTTTGAATACTATAAACTTAATGAAGCACATTGTATGAATATGAAAACGAACATATATATCACAGTATTGGAATTTTCCGAGTTAAGATTAGCGTATTATGATTGGTAACTTCAATCCAAGATATACTACCTCAGTAATATAACTATATTCATTGCTGGCTTCAAAGGAGTGCGACCCGGGTGGTCGTCCCGGGCGAAATGTCCAAAAGATTGTCGCCATTAGTGCAACACCTTGACCTACTAATTGATAGGTTTAAAGAGAAAAACTTTACCCAAAAATAAGCAAAAATTACAATCTACTTATTCTTTCAAACGTCCTCTAAGTTCGTTCTTTAGGACCCATTTATATTGAAAGTTGCAAAAACATTGCCACTACATTCATGTTCTACAAAATTTTAGGAATAGGTACAAATATTGTGAAACTAGCTGTGCGCGCGACTCCGTCCGTGTGGAACTTAATGTAAAAAAACACTGACTAATAAAATCATCTGAATGTATTACGTCCATTTACTTGTCTACTTTTCTCTCGTACTTAAATCGCGTCGTCATTAAAATTACAATAACATTTGATAGAGTGAATAGATTTTAATGAAACAAAGGCTAAATGTTACTCTGAGATATGTTTTATGATTTCCTTTGTGAAGTTATATCATTAACGCAGTACTTTAGCAGTGATGCGTGTTCAAACAAACAGACAGACATTTCTAAAAATGATTGAAATATATTTTATTACTTATCCCTAGACACCTGCAACATTTTATTTACAAAAATCTAAAAAATACAGACACGTTAGATTTACATTATTATTATGTTTTATGTATAGAATAGACTAGCGGGCCCGGCAGACGTTGTCCCGCCCTGATTATAAAAAAATCCTGGACAAATTATATACCAAAACGTTCCTCGTGAATCACTTTATCCAATTGTGAAAACCGCATAAAGATCCGTTCTGTAGTTTTTGAGTTTATCGCGAACAGACAGACATACAGACGCGGTAGGGGACTTTGTTTTATATTATGTAATATATTTTTATAACAATACTAGCGGACCGGGCGGACGTTGTCCTGCCTTGATAATAAAAAAAATCTTAAAAGTCAACCGCAGCGCCATCTACCGGGTCCAATTGTGAATCTAAACCATTCTCGAATCCACTGGAACACGTACACAAAATTTCATCAAAATCGGTCCAGTCGTTTAGGAGGAGTTCAGTCACATACACACGCACACAAGAAATATATATATTAAGATGTCGTAATTACAAACGTTTTAAACGGATGTACAAATAGGGTTATCGTTTCCAGACATCACCGTAGTTCACATAATTCTCCACCCTTGACATGGCACTAAAACTTAATATCCGGTAAATAGGCTATGTGACTTTGTTGTACAAACTAAAAAACTGCTGTTACCGATGCTGAAACATGGATTGGCCAAGTTCTAATTGTTTCTTGTATTCAAATTATACCGATGTTTTACTAAATCTAGCTTATCAAAGTTTTTGCGGACATACACTATATTAGCAAGAATGTGTTAAAAGGGCAGAATGAAGATACTGAATTCCTTAATTTGAATATGTTGTATTATCGTGATCAGGCTGGGCGTTCTACTTTCTCGTGTCGTCAGCACGCTCGGAATTGCCTTGGCTGCACTGTGACAACGCTTGGAACACGGAACAATGCTGGGATGCGACAAGGATCAACTCTACCAACAGAACCGATGTCAAGTACCAAGGGCCCCTTTCGCATTTTACACCTGCATCTGAATTCTTTCAGTAAGTTGCTAATGAAAATGAAGTTGTAAGTAGAAACAAAAAGCGTTCAGAATTGGTACAGACGCAAGATAGGTTTAAAGAAGTTTATAAGGATAGCGTAAAGTTAGAGAAAACCTTTCTGTCTATAGCAGTAGAAGTATATCGTATTGAAAGACATTCATATGTGAAGGTGATACTTTCGTGGCATTAGATGGTGACTATCAAATATTAAATTAATTTAAGCCTAATTGAGGCCTAGCTGAAAACCAGCGCCGTTTTCAAAGGTGGCAATACGCTGACGCCAGGTCTTTTTGTCATAGTTTTACTTTTTTTATGGTTAAGGCTTTTTTTGTACACTTATGCTATATTATATTATATTATATTATGCTTTATTATATGAACCGCTTTAGTCTAAATACGGTAGAGGAACTCTATTTTTATATTAACTTAATAGGATAATGATTCACAATCATCATTTTTACTTCTGTTTTCTTCAAATTATTTTAGTCGTGCTGTACTAGAGATGCAGTATTCAGAGGGATTAAACGATCTAGGATTACCCAAATGGCAGTTAGCGGTTTGTCTCGGACTGGTTTACGTCACTCTGTATCTCTCGCTATTTAAAGGTGTTAAAAGTTCTGGTAAGTGTTTACTTTATTAAAGGAAATTGTTACTGTTAAAAATTTAATTTATTAATATTCAATTATAAATTATTAATATTTCAACGCTTATGACTATATATATTACTGATAGAAATAAATCATGGAATTTTACAACTCTATATACGCATATACAAACTGCTTTTGTAACGTGAGGGCTATTCAATGAGGTAAAAATATTGTAGACGTTTTTTGCTACAGTTTAAATAAGGAATGGGACTGACGTAGCTATGTTTAAAAACTGTGTTTTAAAATTATGGCCAGTTTGATGGCTGAATCTTCTTTATTCTTTATAACAGTTGTCTGGAAAATAACCATAGTAAATTCTTAATATTTCAACGCTTATGACTATATTAGTGATAGAAATAAATCATGGAATTTTAGAACTCCATATACGCATATACAAACTGCTTTTGTAACGTGAGGGGTATTCAATAAGGTTGAAATATTGTAGACGTTTTTTTGCTACAGTTTAAATAAGGAATGGGACTGAAGTAACTATGTTTAAAAAAAATTTTTAAACTGTGTTTTAAAATTATGGCCAGTTTGATGCCTGAATCTTCTTTATTCATGATAACAGTTGTCTAGAAAAATAACCATTGCAAAGGTTCATAAAAGATGAAATAAATAGTAAAAGGCTTTTAAGAGAACGTTGCATACACATTTCAAATTTTAATGACGATTATTATATGTATGTTAAATAAATGCTTTAAAAATAGAATTTATATCAGTTAAACAGGTAGGTACTATGTAAGCAGCATTTAAAAAGCCTTACTAAGGGATAATTCAATGTTTTCTATGAAATATTGTATACACAATCAATGATATTATAACAGGCTGCCCCATTAATCCGCCCGTATCTAAGCAACATATAATTATTTCTTTTTCACTACCGGTATTAAGAATATGCCATCTTACTTCCACATTTTATGTAAGACAATGTGGCGTTACAATATTACTTTACGTATGTGTGCGTTATCGTGCCATTTGTTTTGTCAAAATATCATGTAGGTATCTACAGCTTTTTAGTTATAATATCATTGTATACAATAGATTTCAGTGGCCAGTTTGTAAGATTCAAGTATTTACAGGTAAAGTCGTGTGGATGACAGCAACAATGCCGTACGTAGTACTGTCTATACTTCTAGCCCGTGGTCTTCTGTTACCTGGTGCCACTCGAGGAATAGCTTATTATTTGCAACCAGAACTTACCAGATTGAAGGATACTCAAGTATGTTTTTGATTTTTTTTTCTACGCATGTAATTCTGTAATTTGATTAACTCCAAATATTGTCATTCCAGGTGTGGGTCGATGCGGCAGTGCAGATATTTTATTCTGTTGGCGCTGGCTTTGGTGTTCATCTCTCGTATGCTAGCTATAATACGTTTCATAATAACTGTTACAGGTATACACGTTATAGTTTCTATTACTTAGTTATCTTCACGTGCATAATATAGACATAAATTATAATCGGTTAACATCTGACTATGAAGAGTAACGTTTATTATCCCCATTGCCGGATATGTAATAATATTGCAAGCGTCGTGCGATAATTTAAATGTTCTAACAAGTTGGTGGCCCTCTTGTTAGAAATTTCCAGGGAGTTTTTGTGGCACCTTAGAGTTCTTGCTCCGCGTTACCATTCGCTTCACGTATGCACAATAATTGTGCTATATTGTATAAAATGTCATCAATATTACAAAATATTAAGTCCAATAACATGAAGTCTCGACATATTCTAAAACAAAGTCCTCTTCTGTCTGTCTGTTCGCGATAAACTCAAAAACTAGTGAACGGATTTTCATGTAGTTTTCACCAGTAGTAAAGTAATTCATGGGGAAGATTTAGGTATATAATTTACCAAGGTTGTTTTTTGTTATCAGGGCGGGACAAGGTCCGCCGGGACCTATAGTTATGTTTCAAATATAAAAGCCACTGCAAGATAGACTAAGAAAGAATGTTAAATTTTCCCAAAAAATCACACATTCTTTGGCCATCTTCTTAAAAAAAAATGGACGTTTCGGGACGCCTAACAGATTTGAAACATAGTTTATTAGAGTAATACTAATAGATGGAAATACTACGTAGCTAATACAGAGAAGCAACGAAGTTTATATAGATTACGTGCTAATACACACAAGGAAGTTCAGAGCGTTGGCGTAGACGGGGCATGTCGGCATAACAGAGCGTCATGCCGTTTACTGTGACGACATACAGGTCCATTATATTGCGTACGCCAATAGTTAGTTATCCACATCAAAAATCAACAAATTTGATTTTGCAAAAGCTTGTTTAAATTTATTCTCAGGATTGGAGTTAAAAAGACATTCGCTAATTAAGTTAAGAAGACTAATTCATAGAGAACTTTATGTAGAAGGTTTAATACCCGTTAAATAAGGATGCATTAATTATATCATTATTAATTGTATTAAAACTGTTTCAGAGATTGTCTAGTCACAACGTTGGTGAATTGTTTCACGTCATTCTTCTCGGGTTTTGTCATTTTCACCTACCTCGGGTTCATGTCGCACAAACAGGGTGTACCGATATCTTCCGTGGCCACTGAAGGTAATACATATAAAATTAAAAAAAAAAAAAATAACATACTTTATGAACTTAACCTGTACGTGACTAGTAGGATGGACAAAAAAAACTTTTAATTTTTCTTTTTAGTTTCCATAAAAATAATCGTCCAAGATGACGAACAAAAATTCTGGTAAAGTTTAAGCTCTTAATATTAATACTATGCCTGATCGTAATTTTATTTTCCATATAAATAACAGGGGAACAAAATTTTCTTGTCGTTTATATTTTCATTTAAATTTGAATCGATTAAATTTTCATCCACGTCTAGAATAACTTGACATTTCGCAAATATATTAAGAACCGATAGAATCCTAACTAACATTAGAAATGCAATGTTTCTTTCTTTGTATGTCACGGTACAAGTCTACTACTCAACCCATCATCAGAAAATCTCTACTCAACCCATCATCAGAAAATTTCTACTCAACCCATCATCAGAAAATTTTGTTTTATCAAGGGTATAGAAAAAGACATAGGGTAATAGCTAACAACTAAATAGGTAGTATAAGCTATTCTTTGGAACTAGAATAAAACTTTGTCATACTATTTTTTATACTTCATAGGTTTTAGGTTAGGACTAAAATTTTGCCTAATGTTAAATGATGTTGTAGTCTAGGATGGTAATCATGCTAAACCCAGAGAACTGGCTCTGAGGTGCAGCTGCCGAAGCATACCTTTTTTTTACTTTATTTTTGGCAACTTCCATTGTCGAGTAGTTAATAGTATTACAAGTTCTTCTTCCATTCCATTTTTGGCAACCAGTCTTCTAGTAGACTATTACTGCCATTGTCAAGTGAGTATCGATATTACAAGTTTCTTGATATAATTTCAATGAACTAACAAGATGGCGGCCATCTTGTTAGAAATTTCCATGGAGTTTTTGTGGCATCTCAGAATTCATGGTCCGTGGTATTATTTCCATTCACTTCACTTATGCACAATAAACAAACTATGTTACATAAAACACCACCAATTTTATACAATATAGAGTCAACTAACACAGGATTATGAATAAAATATAAAATCCACTACATGACAGACCAAAATCCCGCCAAAAACTCCCGAAGCATACCTATAAGTGCTTTTCAACTTGAGTATGGTAGCTAGGCCAAGCAGACTTAGAAAAAACCTTACCGCTGTGCTATGGTTTCATCATTTTATTTTCTTTCATCAAAAGTTCTCACTCATTCCCAAGAATTTGAACCGTATGCTAATAACTGAGCCAACTTTATAGCAAATATGTTATTTCCGATATTCTTTTCAAATGGATCTCCTTGTATAGCATGCGCCTCTAAATATCTAAAGGTCCCTGGTTCGTTCCCGGGTTTCGGCACCAAAAAGATGTAGCATGTGCACCACCGAAATGCCTTATGGTGGCTTTCTGCTACTCTGGGAAACCCCGAAGGGTCTTCGAGAACCTTTAAAGTTTTCGTTCCAGATCCAGCTAACAGTAAAGATACAATGCACGTACCTCGTGGTCTCCTCTGTGTTGCAGCTGGCCGCTGAGCTTCCAAAAATGTTGGATATAGATTCTTATTTTCATACTTCAGCTGCTGATTCTAACAAGACCGACTCGATCGTTCAATGATAAAACAGATGAATGAGATGTCACCTTTTCTTTTTTCTTTATTATTGACGTTCACGTGCATGACTGCCAAAAAGTTGGCATCTCGATACTAGTAATTAATTGAGATCTGAACGTCAACAATCGACTTATACAAAAAGGTTTCTATTGAATAACGATAACGATACATCTTGAATGATTAATAGTTCTGAATTTGTCCAGTGAATTATCTTGCCATTTTCCCCTCTCATACCTTTATATTTCTTAAGTTTACTTTACTATTATCAAAGACCAATAAAATTTCTTAATACAACGTGCTTGTTTTGCAGGACCTGGTCTAGTATTTCAAGTATATCCCGAGGCTGTGGCGACTCTGCCCGGAGCAAGTCTTTGGGCGATGCTGTTTTTCTTCATGCTCATTATGCTCGGCTTAGATTCTGGCGTAAGCAAACACAGTTTAAATCTATATGAATGAAAATTAATTACCGAATGTATGAATTATGTAAGTGCATCACTTCGGAATGGCTGCACCTATTTGATTAATTATTTTCTTTGTTATGTTTGTTATTATCAGGACAAGATTAGTGTGAAAGAAAACAGAAAAGTGAAAAATTGGGTTAAAAAATTTCTGCATAAAGAAATTAGTGAGTTAGAAGATAGTAGGAAAATCGTCAAAAATAATAACAGAACTGACGTTCAGTTGCCATTTTATTAACTGCAAAAAGGAGGTTCTGCGTTTGATCCCTATATGTGAATGTATACAACGTGGCTGTTTAAAGAGTGACAACCTTCAATCGTGTGATAGTTCATGGTCACATATAAAATAATAAATACTAATAAACAACAAAGAGAACCTAAGTTAAAGTTTGTTCTAAAACTCTCAAAAGTATGGGTACAAATTTAAATAAACCTAGATTGAATGACCGGTGACAAAACCTACGAGCGGCGTCCGGGAGTTTATAACCTTTGATAATAAAACGGACTATAAACCCTTTTATTTGTTCAAACTTTGAAAAATTATTCCTTGTTAGTTGGTTGGCTTCACTTTCACTACACCCGACGGTCACTAATACTGTGCTTTCACATAAACGGATAGAGGATTGACTATATTTTGACTATTGACTATTTTTTAAATTGATTTAGAACGAGTATCAAGTACTGAGTATCCTGTAAAAATATTGCTAACGAGTAACCAGTCACCCACTATATGCATGTCCACGATTTTCTCAAAAAATTCTGTTCCGATTTGGATGGGATTATTATTGTCGGATGCTTATTGATTCAGGAAATGTTTTAGTATATAAAACATTAGGATCTCATGAAGATCTTCGGGGATATGTAATAAATCATTTAATGAATTAATCCTTATAATTATTAATTGATATGCAAAAAGTGAAAATCAGAAATACTCTTTATTAAATAAGTTAGTAATTTTGTCTTTTATATAAAGACATAGATTTGGATTTGATGCCCAGTTAAAAAAAATGTAATAGGTAATATTTTACTTTCGTAATTGTATCTTAAATTATTTTTTAAAGTTAAGAAAAATGTTATGTAAGATGAAGTGAATAAAATATTATTTTACACTTCTTAGTTTGTGTTTTTTGAAGTTGGTTTTTCATTACACGCACACAATCGTGCGAAGCCGGGATGGGTAGATAGTTTGATTATTTTTTTCTTTAATGTCATAGCAGGCAAAGAACAGGTGGGCCACCTAATGTTAAGTGATCACCGCCGTCCATAGACACTAACAACACCAGGGGAGTCAAAAGTGCGTTGCCGGGCTGCGTTTGGGGGGTAGGGAGGGAGGGGAAGAGGAAATGGTTGGGGAGGGGAGATGGGCTTCCGGCACTCTCACTGACCGAACGAAACGCAACAATGCAAGCACTGTTACTTTACGTCATGTTTCGATGAGAGGGTGGTACTAGCCCAGGCGAGCCGACCCATTCATGCTGAAACCAGTAGTAACTTCAGTGTGGCTCTACTACCTTAAACCATAATAAACCTTATTATGAGTTATTTCATACTTTGAAATTGTATACGATCTTCAGAATGATAACAATTAACATATAAGATTGTTCATCGCTGTCGGCATCTCAAATTATACTTTGTCCACGGCAATAAACGCTACATATATAGCCGATCCATCAACGTAATATACAGATGTGAATTACTAGGAAATAGGTTTTCGACTATATGTATGGTAGTAGCGATCGGCCTAAAAAAGTATCATTGCTATTAGAAATACATCTGTTACTGTTTAGCAACATCATGTGTTTATGAAAATTTTTAAAGGATTTTTTGACTCCATAAAAATTGCTTGATGACAATTATAACTAATTATAGTGTGAATTACAATATTTAAATTTCATAATTTAATATTTATATATTTATAATATTTTAAAATGTATATTTCATAATTTAATATACATTTTTATAAAATTTATTAATCAATCAAACGTATGATGGACAGCAAAACCTCAATACAAAATACTATGTACACATACTACGCGTCGCTAGTCTGACGCAAGGTGCGCAAGCGCAATACGGTCGCCGGTCATGCTTTCTATGATGACAAGAAAACATAAATTTATCTCCTGCTAAAAAAATACCGCTCAACGTGCTTAAAGAAGTTATCACTTCAAAAATTGTCTGTAGTTTAGATACGGTAGAAGTGACACTTTCAAAACGAAAACGAGAAAAGCGTACGTCTAACCCCACTGCTCCCACTATAACCGACACAGTGTTCACTTCCACCACTTTTTGTGACACAAAAAAGTTGCGGGATCAGAATTTCAAAGTCCTTCAATAAGAAGTTTTACTTCAACTATCGTTTCCAGATGGGAGGTCTTGAATGTGTTATTACGGGACTGTTAGACCAAGCGCGTTCAAGCGGCGCTCATTGGCTTCGACGAGAACACTTCACACTGGTCGTCGTTTGTATATCATTTTGCGTCGCTTGCATCAACATTACCCCGGTGAGTTTACCTGCGACTAAAACCACTTAGAGCTCATTGAATTTGCATATTACATTAGCAATGAACGTTTCGATTGAGTGTTTCAATTATTATAGGTATACTATACTATTATTTTTAAATTGATTTTTAAGTCAGGATTTTATGGAAGTGTGTGTTTAATTCTATTTTGGGAATATGCTAAGATTAGGGTACGATGGAACTGACATATTTTTTGTGAACCAAAGTCCCTAAATTAAATAAAGATTTAAAAAAAATGGAGATCTTGCCAGTCACTAAACCAGGAATATAAGAAATGTTAAGTAATTTAGAAAACGATAGAAAATCTATTAGTGAAACCAATTTTGGAATTAAATTTAAAAAAAAAGCTTAATCAGGTTTACACGTTCGACTTAAATATAATATCTTAAAAGTAAATTGGGCGTTTTAAGTTAATTCTAATAGTAGGGATAAGTAGTGTATATTGCTATTTCTTCGTTGTAGAAAATATCACCATTATTACAACAGAAATTCGTTTAAATAAGCATTTAAAAAAGTTCGTAATTAATTCAGTCTACTATAAAAATGTCATAAAACAATTTCAATACAGACGGAGTAACAGCAGAATGCATTGCAATAGCATAAATCTAAATAAAAACTACGTAATTTTTTTAAAATAAAATAGCACAAATCCGAATTAATGCATTTTTTCGATAAATTAAAATAAATAAGATAATTACTTTTTATTAAAACATCGACTTATTTCACTTTATTAATTATCTTCGGAGATTCAATTTTTTTAACAGAAATTAACAGATTTTTTTTTATTATTTAATTATTACATTTATATTATTATAAAAATTATTTTTATTGTATTGAAGTGACTATTGAACTGGGTATATTCTTTTCGCAACGTTAATTTACTTTCTGGTGAAAACCCGATAAACGTAAATTTTGAGTTACATCTTTTTTTATTAAAAATGCGAAATAGAAAACAAAACATAATACAAATTGATATACCTGATCCGGTTTTTTCTCAGCCCATTCAAATTACGGACATGTTAATAGTTCTTTACTGTCTAGATCCATTAAAGTACGTATAGGTACTCATTTTATATCACTTTAGAAAAACTGTCCATGCCTATATGAACATCTCTTTATTACTCGGTTCTTTTAAAACAACAAAGTGTTCACAATATCATAACTATGTTGTGATCACTCTTCAACATTAAATGTATATATTTATTTTGATATTAATGAGAACGTACTATGTTTTATTACGCATTTGTTCTTAGGGCGGGATTTACATGTTCCATCTACTTGATACATATGCTGCCGGTATTTCTCTGCTATGTTCAGCGCTGTTTGAGGCTCTCGCAGTATCATGGTTCTACGGCAAGTATTACATGAGTAAAATAACTAAAACAAAATATAACCGAATCTATATTCTTCCCAATTATTAACTTACAGGCCTGAAAAAGTTTTCTGATGACGTTGAAGAAATGCTCGGTTTTCGTCCTGGTATTTATTGGAGAATATGCTGGAAGTTTGTCAGTCCAGTGTTTATTATTGTAAGTTTATTAATCTGTTTGGATTAATTAAAGTTTAGTATTATTTATTCGACATTTATTTGTCAAGTTATAAAAACGACCACTAGGGTAGTACAATGCGAATACAAAATGCGAAAAAAAAACTATCATCCTCCCCAGTTTCGCATGATTGTACTAACGAAATATATGAAACCAAATCTTTCCTTTACAATACGA
The DNA here is from genome assembly GCA_036509395.1 of Antheraea yamamai. Classification (NCBI taxonomy): domain Eukaryota; kingdom Metazoa; phylum Arthropoda; class Insecta; order Lepidoptera; family Saturniidae; genus Antheraea; species Antheraea yamamai. Next base: position 8,112,789 of record AP028443.1, on the reverse strand, counting down.
CGGAGATTAAATAAATAAAATGGCAACTGAACATCTGAACGTCAATTCTGTCAATATTTTTGAAAATCTCTCTACTGTCTTCTATCTCACACACTCACTTTTTTGATGTTTGGATTTTTTTACCCGAATTTTTCAGGGTTTCGTACTATTTTTCAAACAATATCTTTGATTGAAGAAGGCGTTACTTTGCGGAAATCCATCATTAAATATTATAGTGGACGCTACTTTGCACTTCCGCTTGGGATTGATTGAACACTACTTCGTCTAACTGCAACAAAAAGCAAATCAATTGATCGATATATATATTATTATCAATATATATATTAGTATATATTAATTATACAATATATTATTAATTATACAATATATCATCAATTATACAATATATTATTAATTATACAATATATCATCAATTATACAATACATTATTTAATTATACAATATATCATTAAATATATAATATTCGTCTACTATAATATTCAAACAATATCTTTCATACAAATCTTGTCCTGATGATTGAAAGCACAACAAAAAACAAACAGGAGCAGCCGTTTTGATGTGAAGCACTTACATACTTTTGAAAATTTTATTTAATTTGTATAGATAGATGTTCATATTCTTGATATACAGTTAGTTTTCTCTTTTACAGGGAGTCGTAGTCTTCGGATTGCTGTACCAACAACCATTGCAATACCAACACTACACCTACCCTCAATGGGCTGTCGTTCTTGGCTGGGGACTTGCTTGCTCCTCAATACTAATGATACCCATCGTCGCTATCTACAAACTAGCAACCACTCCGGGGACTCTAAAACAGGTAGCGAAATATTATCTTTTATGTATCTACCACAAAGTATATTCACAACCCTGCTGTCAAGTGTACTAAAAAATGACCACGAAACATCTTTACCGATCGCCACAGTGTTAACTACAGTGAAAGGTTCTTTTTTTTCGAACTTACTACGCTATTGACCTAGCAAGGTCTTTACAGCTTCGTCGGACTTCGCGTACTGTCCTGATTCTTTAAACAATGCGTGCTCGTGTCCACCCTTACGAATCGACCAATTACGTCACCATAGCCAGGCGTTTAACTTCGCTCTCGCACATCCGCCGCTACCGCTGTCGGCAACATCTCAAACCTAGGTTTGATCCCTGAAGCAACGCCCTGACGCACGTTGCTAGCATTTTTCTTTTCTTTCTTTCGTTAATGATCCTTAGTCGATATTCATAGACTCGAAGTACATGTTATGCGTTCGTGCGGCACATATGAATGTACACATATGTATTTAATTACTGTATACGTGTATGGTTGGCTCAACTCGTAACATAGTTTAATTCAATTCTCGAATTCAAGGTGGTTCTTGTGGTAGCAAGATCCAAGCCGAGATTAGGACACTTTGGTACCTTTGAGCTTGTTGCTATTCCGCAGAGTGCCCTAAAAGTTCCCCTAAAAAGTCCGGTGAAGCTATAACGGCTCGTTAGGCTAACGATAGTTAGTTGGTTCGAACAAAAATTGTTAAATTTATTGTTAGTTAGTACTCATTAACGTCGTAAAGTAGGTATATCTATAATATGACAAGTCGATATTTTGAAAATTTTTGAGTGATACATTCTGAAATATTGCTATCCTTTTCCAGCGCATAGCTTGTTGCATATCACCGGAGAAAGAACATGAAGCTATCCGCGGTGGAGCTCCCGTCAGCCGATTCACTTGGAAACATTGGCTTTACGTGTAAATATAATTTATGCCATAGTAAATTGAAATGGTATTTGTAATTGTATACTCTTAGAATATTATTTATATAAGATATGTAGCCTTATATAGATACATATTTCAAATAATTACCATACCAATATGTTAAAAAATACAAAGTTACATATAAAAATTTAAAAAAAATAGGATAATTTCACATGGCTAGTGGTTTTACTAAAGTTTTAACTATACTGATTAAAAATTTGAAAGCTTACTAGCTTATACCAAAAATAGAAATATTTACTTTTAATAATGTTTATTATAAAGTAAATTCAACGAATACAATAAATCACTGAACAAATAGTGTCTTATATCATTATATGTTTAACATTTATTTGCTTTCCCTACTGTCCCTTTGTTTAAAAAGATGTCTTGAGTTTCTGTGCCAAATAAATTATAAGTCAAAATTGAATACAATGCTCGATCATAATTTATAACTGTAACCGTATTGATAAGTATAACTCTTGTATAACATGTTATTTTAATCAAATTACATATAACGTTATCTGAACGTATAGTACGCTTAAACAATCATAGAAGCCGGTTTTAAATGACAAATGCTCGGTTGCTTTTATTACAATCGGAATGTACATTTTTGTGCGTTACTTTTATAAAGCGATGTTGATGGCCAGTATCCCTGATATTTTGTTATCCAGTATAAATATTTTTCGAATTTATACAGTCTCCGATGACTCGTTTTGAATAGTATAATTTATCTGTCTCTTTTTAAAACACTTTAAATTAATATCATTAGAAAATCGTTGAAAGATCTTGGATCTTTTTTTTTACTATATAAGCTTACAAATTGAATTATTTTAGTCCCGGATGTTTTAAATGAACGAAATTTAAATGTACCTGGAAAAGTTCCGCGATATCCCACTGGGATTGTTTTTTCCAATATGTTTTTACGAAAAAATGTGTGTTGGCTTCTTAATCGCGGTTCTTAATTAAACGGTTGTATAGTGAAATTAGTAGTAATGTTGCTGATATTGACATCTTTTACTGTTCTTACAATAAATATCGTTCGGAACTATTTAATTTATACACATGTTAATTTATTGTTAAAGTATAATCTGTCAAAAAATTTAAATTGCATTCATTTCTTGTGTTGAGACTTGCTGCAATTAAATATAGGGTAAAATGTACATATGTATAAAGACGCTTCACACTGTCCTGAACCTGTGGGTTTACTAGACAGGGTTACTAGACTTATACAATATTTTGTGTGACTATCGTTGATGTGTCGATAAAGTAATAAATAAGTAAATATATTTTACAGTATAATTTGTCATTAGTGTATGTCCGTGTCATGGACATAATATACTAAACGTTAAGTATAATAAGTCCATGGTCCGTGTAAACCCGTCATAAGGAATGTCGAACCACATGTCAAACCCTGTGGTCAAAACTATATTTGTCAGTTACAAAACCGACTTTTGTGATTGGTCGAGCGTTTTCTACGTTCGGAAATTGGTTAAATGTAAAAATTGCACAGATTAGAAGTGTATGATAATGATGTATGTATAAATACTTATTCTGTAATAGATATTGTTACACAGAATGAAAATTGTTAACTTTTAAAATAGCATTACAATGGCATATTCTTGATCGATAGAAACAAGAAATATTCTAGAAAAGCTACTGAATTTCGTGGCAATACTCTTGTGGAGTATTAGTCTGTCGTGTAGTGGATTTTATTTTTTATTCATAATCTTGTGTTATTGGACTCTATATTTTGTAAAATTGGTGGTGTTTTTATAGTTTGTTTATTGTGCATAAGTGAAATAAATGGAAAATAATACCACGGACCATGAATTCTGAGATGCCACAAAAACTCCATGGAAAGTTCTAACAAGATGGCCACCATCTTGTTGGAATATTGAAATGATCACACGAACCTTGTAATATTATTGACTACTCGACAGTGGCAATGTAATCTGGAAGATTGGTTGCCAAAAATAAAATTAAAAAAAACATGCTTGTGTCATAGTTCTATTGCAATGTTCTCTAACAATCAAGTAATTTTTCATTATATCATTTTTTTAAAGTCATATAATAAAACAAAACTGTTAAGTTTCAATGATAACAACAATATAAAAAGCAGTACTAAATGAATACGCGACGTTAAATTAATTTTAAGGTTGGGAACCCCAACCAATCAAATTGTAATCACAGAAAGAGAATGGTCCTAGGAAATATTATTCCCTCTCTATATCTCTTATTACGTAAATATACATTTGTAATGTGTAGATAAGTAGTATTATATTGTGAAATATACTAGATTCTTAGCAGAATAAAGGTAAAAAAGTCCATATAACTGGACAAACAAAACGAACAAATCTGTGACGAATACAATAATTTTGTATAAAATGTTTAATATTTAATTACGTTAAAGAAACATTATGTTCTTATATGACGCATATTTTGTATACATATCTCATACTGTTAAATATTTATTTTATATGTAATGTATATAATTGCTTTGATTTAGTGTATTATGTTTCCAATGGTGGCTATGTTTTATTATCGATTTATATTTGTATAGAATGAATATCACGTTAAATTATATTGTTATTAATTCATTAACTAAGTATAATTAGATGCAAATATGTAATGTAGTGTTAATGTGTATTGAAATATTACATTTATTGGAAGATATTGTAAGGAAATATTTGTCTCAGTATTGGTTACGCCTCACTTCTTATAGGCTAACTTTGACGGTCACGATATTCGAGTATAATGTCTAGCGTATATATAGGGATCTATTATTAGCTAAAATAATATGTAAATGCATACGTATTCAAAATAGTTATTATGAAATTAATACAGAATTATTAAAAAAAAATGAATTATACGGCGACATAGTTTTTAAAAAATTTTATATGAGTTTTTTTTTTCTAAGTTACACAATATTTATTTCCCTGTATTGAAAGCTTGTTCTAATAAGGTAATTTGTAAAAAAGTATATAATGTTTAATGTTTTAGAAGATGTTATATAAGTAGTGCTATTATGTTATGTAAATTTGGACTATATATTAATAAAATTAATAAAAACGTCCGTACAGTAATAATATATCTTTCGATCGGATTTCAATTGTATAACATTTTCCAAAAGTTATATTAACAGACTAATTCCTATGTTTCTTGGGACCCTTTTCAACTTATGAAATCAGCGTGTTAGGTTTATTTTAGAAAAGTACCCACGTTATAATAATACGAGCTATGTTTAGTTTGGAAATGGTAATTATGACGTCATATATATGAAAAATCCTATATATGGAGATATTTTAAGTATTATCAATTCATAAGTGTGTTATAATTTAACTCGATAAAGGATTTGTATGAAAAAAAAACTACATCGAAAGAGATTGCTAACCATGCATTATAAGCAGATTATAAGGTAGGCCACAGAAAAATCACTTCCAATGAACTTTCTCATTATTATGGATTTATTCGGTAACTAACTGAAAGAACAACAAAACCAAGAATAGGGTAATACATAGTATTAATAAGAAATGCAATTCTCAGTGACAGAATGCTTGCTAGCAATGTAGTAGACGTATGTCTATATTCTCGTATGTCTATATTCTCGTATGTCTATATAGTCTATATTTAAATAAATTTAAAAGAATGTGTATCTGTTGCAATGCTCCGGGAGAGTAAAAAAATAATGTATAAATGTAGCGTTGCTGTGTTGTGTAACAATGTAAATATATAGATTAAAAATATTTCATTTATCTGCAGCAGATAATAATGTAATTTTAAACTGTGTTCATTTATAAATAAATGTGTTAGATAAACCGTACATTCGTTTAATTTAATACTGAACGCAACGTTTTACAATTCCGATGGCATACATTTAAATGTTTTTCGTTTTTAAAATATTGGCTGAGTGCCTTAAGCGCTCACTTTAGTAGTCCGGTTAAGCTGTAAAGACCTTTCCAGGTCAATAGCGTCGTCAGTTCGAAAAAAAAAACTATTAGAAAAAAATGTTTTTTATAAACTTCTTTCTTTTTCCTACATAAGCAAACAATTCTCATTATCGAAGATTATTAATGTTACTAGCAAGCCAGCAATTATTGAAAAGTTTTTTACAATAGCTTCAGAGCTCTAACAAAATGACGGCCTCATTTTTAGAGCTTTCTTGTCTTGTAACAGCTCAGAATTCATGTTCCCTGTTATTATTTCTAATACATTCCCTTGTGCACAATAACAAAACTATATTACGGAAAATACCAATAATATTACTCAGTATAAAACGAAATAACGTAAAGTACCACGTTTTTTGACCTAATAACGTCTTATAAATCGATGAACACCGGCTGCACGCACGAAAAAGCATAACTCATTGTCACGTTCCGTCTGAGCCAAGCGTGTGAGAACATTAATTTCTAAAAAACGATAGAGAGACGCGATCGGCCTAAGCGTTCGGCTTGTGACACATCTATTTCTCTTCTACTCCTTCAGCCGATGCGACCGAGTCGTTATCACGTAAAAATATCGTCCGTAAACCGACTTTACAGATAACCAATTTTAACGTGAATACGTCTTTAAATTTGCTACCATACAGAAGTAATTCAAAAAACCTAATGATAACAAAATCGGGGGATACAGTTTGGCAATGTAGTTTCGAATTTATTCTCTGCATCTAAAATTAAGTTATACCATTGAATAGCTAAAGGATCAAAGAATTCATTACGCTAAGTCAGGACTGTAACACATAGCACGCGGTGTAGGGGGAAGCGCCGCCATTTTGGGTAATTCTGCTGCGTTTTCAGATTTCCATTTAGTATAACTTACGACTCGGTGAAGCTACCTCGTTTTTTGAAGCATCTCAAAACCAATCGAATGGTACCAATAAAATACCATATGACCGAGTCAAGCAGTGGAGGCAACGTAAAAAAGCGAATGCGGCCGAGCGGATCACACAGTTATAACATAGTAATTATTTGTTAGGTTGATTTATTTCCTGAACCCGTTAAATGGAACAGTTGCCATCATAAACAAAACATGAAAACCCGGAGGGATTCTTATTATTATGACATACATAAGTAATAATATTTTATATAGAACATATCGCCCGTTACGAGACGTATTCACGTACAACAAACGGCCGTGTCATGACACAGCCACACTACATTTTTTTACAACTTTGTGACTCTCTTATTTCCTTATAGCACGTGCAAACTGGCAGATTATTGAAATGCACATTTTTCTACATGTAATTAACTCACCTTGTCTTAATCTGACGTGCTCGAGTTTTTCAAACGATCGATTTTTTTATACTAATCTGACGGGCTTCCCTAAACGCATGACACTATATAAAGGATTCAGGTATGATGGGGGATAAATATCCCTTGAGTAAATACTAAATCCCCACTTGAGCTCGCGTACATAGGGCGCACTAAAAATTTCCGGAATTGATCATGTTAAGAATATTTAAAAACGAATTACGACATTCGAAAAAAAAAAAAATTTGATTATCAAATGCAGTTTGTTTTATCTATTTGCGTGCCTACGTTACATGGGTGTAATTTAGGTTGGTAAAAATTTTCGTAAATTCGTATTCTTTTTTAATTTACATTTTATTTACGAAGTGTGTTTATTGTCACTTACGTACGCCTCAGTGTCGCTCGTTTTCAAACTGTTTTTAGTAGTGAAGCACCGTGCAAGTCGATTATTTAGAGCTGTTTGCAAAGATCCAACGCGGTTGTCTTATTGTCAGTGATGAATTTCGTAATGGTCGTCCGTCTACCTGTGTAAACAACCAAAACGTAGGTATTATGGGTTATTCTTTCATATAGCCGCAAAAATCAAGAATTATATAATTATGAACGATTTTCAACACCAAAAGACACCGTTGATGACTATGAAAAGCATAATTCTGAAGTCACCACCGAGAATTGGGATAAATATTTTCTAAATTGGTTTATTCCTATGAAAAAGTGCATTGAAATTAAGGGAGAATATTTTGAGAAACATATTAAATTATTCTTTTCTGACCACTCACAGCGTTTTTTTTTTTCATATTAATTCCAGAATTTTTGGTGTGAAATAGACACAGTCAAATTTTTGAAACTAAAGCCCACGGAAGAAAGTCTTTGCACCGTGAGTAAAGCTAAACACTAAGATCAACCCTCTGATGGTAATAAAATCCTATCATTTTCTATGAACTTTTTTAAGAATATTTTGTACAGAAAAATATGTGTAAAAAGTAATTTCAGTCAGTATGTCGTGTGTTTATTTCTTTTCTGAACTGATCTACGTTTATTACTGCTTTAAAATAAAATTACAACGCTAACCACAACCCTAATAAAGATTTAATACGTCTACACAATAAGAATAAAACATTGAACAAAAAATAGTAACTATGAATCTAGACACCCAGTTATTTCAATGCTTACATTCGCCATCAATTATCTGTTGTCGAAGGTTGTTGTACAAGTTTGTGTATTGCTATAAGAAATTCCATGTATTTGCATATTTTTTTTCTGTATTATAAAAAAGTTCTGATATTATCTGTGACTATCAACGTTCCGTTTCGAGTACTTTGCACATAATAATTAACATTTAAAGTTATATGTGTATGTATTTAATTCAATAAAAGAAGCATAACTATTTAAAGTAAATTACTTAAATATAAAAATAACACGAAAATGATTTCTACTATTTTCAGTCACATTTTCTTATTGTTTAATCAGTTGAATCCATTTGAAAAAGGTTCATAACTTAATATTATTGTGTAATCAGAAATGCTTGTGTAATGGCAGCACTGTCATGTTGATCTCGATATTCCGTAATTTATTACCGTAAAGAAATGTATTTCATAATTTATTAATAATTAGCTACGATAAGGAAATTATAACATAAATACAAAAGTACGACGATAACCTTTTTACAACATATTACAGTAATACATATTTGAAATTTTGAAGATATCAAGTTGTCGCAAATAACATAGTTATATAGATCGATTTATTTACGAAATTGTCTTGCGGTTTACCGTGCATATATTATCATTATGTCAACAAAGTTATGAGCTAACCAATTAACTAAAAGTGAGAACGTTTCTTAGTCATAATTTGGGAATTAGTCACAGAATTTAATTTTGTTTTTCTCAAATACAATTGTTTTTCTTGTGAGTTTTTTATTGTTTACGCATATCTGTAGAAAGAATAATCTTAATGCATGATTGTATGTATTCATAAACGTTGAATATATTTAATGATTCTTCTTTTAAAGAATCGTCATGTCTTTGGAAAGGGAAAGTGTTGGAGGAATGCCTCCTGTGGCCGGTTTAGGAACCTCGGGTGGATCCGCCCTGGACCCTAGATCCCAGCTTTTACAAGAAATGAGAGAGCAGAACTATGACTTAATAAGATTTGCCTCATACAGGACGGCCTGCAAACTGAGATATGTACAGAAAAAATGCAATTGTAAGTTGTGTTTATTTACTCATAATTAATTTAAAATATTCCCTAATTAATGTAAATAAACATTTTCAATATATTGTCAGAAGAAAGTGTTTTATTATGTGTTAATGGTTTATTATGTCCAATTTAAGATTATATTCTTAATTTTAACCCCAGCTAATATTATAAAATATGACTGTGAGTTTATTGTTTGTTATGCTTTCAAATGTTAACTACTATCAGGGGAAAGGATACAAATAAGAATATAGCATACATGTTATCCAAGAAAAATGTAATGTTTCCTTTTTCTTTAATTTATGGCGCCGTGTGTAAGCAATACACAATTCCACCAATGTCATGTAGATACATGTGTACTAAAATGTAATTTGAAAAAGAAGTTAATTAATTTGTGTTGAGACCAATTTATTGTACGTTTCCCACAAATATACATATAGCCAAACTTGTTTATCAATTAAGAAATAGACAATCTGATTAAAGTTTGATTTTGGGGTTAGGTCAAATTTACATTAAAGCGGGTGAAGCCATGAGCAATAAGTAGTTTTAATATGGTATAATTTAATGAAAACTCTATAGTGAGAAATAAAACTAGATCAGTACAGAAATATTAATTATGAAATATAATTAACTTGCTCTGTGAATTGACATAAAAAGCACATAATGTAGTGATATTTTTTTGCAGTACATGTAATAGATATATGGAATGTGATAGAAGCATTTCGTGAGAATGCACTCAACACTTTGGAGCCAACGGCATGTGTAAATGTTACAAGACTAGAGACACTTGTGTCCTCTCTCTATCATAATTTAAATAAAAGACTGCCACCTGCACATCAGGTGTCTGTGGAAGCTTGTTCGGCTTTGCTACTGAACTGGCTATTGTCAGCTTATAGCACAGGGTAAGTAACCCCTATATAAATAAAATAACAGAGTTCTACTGTTTTTTTGCATCATTAAAAGATTATGTGATAGACTTTGATTAGAAGTACTTAGTTTTCCTACTTAGGCCCTTGTCATACTATGAGTATACTATAAAACATACTTGGTCCTTATCTAAAAAAAATATCATGATATATCTATTAAATTTAATGTTATTAGTTTGAAGAAACCTTATTGACTATAAGCACTACAAAAGACTTAAAGAAACTTCTAAGCAAAATATATCTTTACTTTTTTCCTCTGTACTTCAATTATATTGTTAATCTAATAAACAGCACAGAGAAAGATGGGAGTATATGCTAGCCTTTTTAAAAAAATTTGACATCTCAAAAATCTACTAAAAGGCTCAACTTTTGTAAATTGCAAGTATAAACAATGATACTGATAATATTTACCGTACATATTTAGTGAAATCCTAACTATTAAGTTGCTGTACATCACACATAAACTACGGGATAGATAGATTCATTTCTTTTTTTTATTTTCTCATCTTAGATATGTGGTCTGTATCTAAAAAACAAATTATCACAATAGAATATAAAGTTAAAAAATTGATGATTTCAATGATGCATGTTTTCTTGCTGTGGATAAATGGGGCATTTTGTCTGGTGTGTATGTGAATGCCGACACAGACAAAGTCCAGGTTATTAGGTACACATAATATAAAATTATTCTTGTACTATAAGTATCATTAATGTAATGGAAAACCAACCAAATTGAACTAACTTATATGTTATAGCAAGTTTTACAATATAATTAACTAGCGGGCCCGGCAGACGTTGTTCCGTCCTGATAATTAACAAAATCTTTACATATTATATACCTAAACCTTCCTCATGAATCACTTTATATATTGGTGAAAACCGCATGAAGATCCGTTCAGTAGTTTTTGAATTTGTCACAAATAGACGTACAGACAGATATGGCAGAGGACTTCATTTTATAATATGTAGTGATGATGTTATAAAGATTTTACACTGTATTTTAGTTGTGTACAATCTCAAATTAAATAATTAAGACAGAATGCATATTATAGTTTTAACATGTGTAGATGTTCTTAAGGACAGGCATAAAGTCTATCATTGGATGAAACTTTAAAAATAAACTCAATGTTTTGGAAAAATTACTTTCCATTGTTTAAAAACAAATTTAAACTACATTGAAATTATTACTTACTTAACTTATTCTGTATGTTGTAGTAAGTAGATATAAGGTTAGGTAGATATAGAATATAAGGTACAGCAACATAGAGCAGCTTTAAAATTGAATAATGGATTTCTTTCAGGGACAATGTTGGAAAAATCAGAGTATTCTCAATCAAAGTAGCGTTAGCTACGATGTGTGCTGGAAAACTCATGGATAAATTAAGATGTGAGTATGTGGTTTTGGTATTTCTACAATGAAATAATTATATTCAAGGCTTCACATTAAATATACATTATCTATGAACACATTTGTTATGAAACTATTGGTATTAAAACTTTGATGTAGTTATATTCACTGAAGTAATTGCACAAGTAAGTACGCAAGAGCATTCTTTGTAACCTAAGGTTCAGGTATTACAAAGAGTAATTAGTAAAATATTTTATTATTTTACTTACTTGATCCTATGCCTGCTATTGGATTTCGTGGATTAATGCATACGTATGCATACATGCAACATACAAAGTTCGAAAAAATACAAGCGAAGTCGCGAGCAGAACCTAGTACATACATATTTTTGTTGTTGTTATTAGTAACGTAGCAGAACCTAGTACATACATTTTTTGTTGTTGTTATTAGTAATGTAGCAGAACCTATTACATACATAGTTTTGTTGTTGCTATTAGTAAACGTTACTAATAACAACAACAAAAATATGTATGTACTAGATTCTGCTCGCGACTTCGCTTGTTTTTTATTGTACTTTGTATGTTTTACCATATCAATTGTAAGCTTAAATGTCAGGTGCTAATTTATTTCATGCGCAATAAATGTTGCTATAATTATTACAACAAAAGACTCTGTAACTATGCTGAATAAATGCGTTTTTATTTATTTATTTATAAAACAATAAGGGACCACAAAATAAAACAATGTACATACAAAAGCATTACTGGGTACAAAGTTAATAAGAATAAATAAATAATACTGATAAGTACTAATCCAAAGATTTATTTAAATGCTTTATAAGTTTTAGTATTTCACCGCAATCTCATATCATGTTAAATAATGATGTGGTCCATGGATGTTAAACGCACTAAAACCTAGCTATATAGCCTATATAAAGCTATACACACCAATAAGTGCTTGAGGGTGAACTTGAGGGTGGTAGCTAGCAGAAGATGGACTTAGAAAAAACCTTACCACCATGCCATTATATCATCACGATATTTTCCTTCATCGAAAGCTCCGACTAGAGTTGCTATGGCTCGAACGATGTCCATCACCGCGGTGTCGCAATTTTATGTGAATTTGACTTATCCTTGAGGCGGAGTACTTTTATTCTGGACAATACATACCCCACTTCTATACTCTTGACAAGATATACGCAAAATGTCATGACGATCGCAAAATGTCATGACGATCGGTTAAGTGAGTTAAGGCATGAAAGCGTAACAAACAAACGAACACACATTCGTATTTATAATATTAATTACGCTTTATATAACTTAGTTATAAGAGTTTTTCATAAAGTGTGTTTGGTAACGCTTAGGAATAGGTATAGTTTAATCTGGTCTATATCTAAATTTATGCAAGTATGCCAATATTTCATCAAAGTATTTTATTTATCACAGACATATTCTCCCAACTGTCGGATGGTAATGGCCATCTACTGATGAAGAGACTTTCAGATTACTTAAGAGAAGTGCTCGCCTTACCCGCAGCTGTCTATGAATCACCTTCATTCAATTACAATGATACTCTGGCACTTACAATATTCAATCAGGTAATACTATCCAATAGATAATAAAATTTTAATTTATATATACATATAAAAAGAATGTATATCTAACGTGTCTATGATTTTTGGTAAAGAAATTGTTGCAGGTATCTTGGAATAAGTAATAAAATATATTTTAATCATTTTTGGAAATGGTTGCCTGTCTATCTGTCTGTCTGTTTGAACACGCATTACTGTTAAAGTACTACGTTTACGATAAAACCATAAAGCACATCCTTGAGTAATGTTTAGTCTTGATTTCATTAAAATCAGTTCACTCTAACAAAAGTTATTGTAATTTTAATGATGACGCGACTTAAGTACGAGAGAAAGGGTAAATGGACTAAATACATTCAGATGATTTTATTAGTCAGTTTTTTTACACTAGGTTCAAATAGGACGAAGTCGCGGGCATAGCTAAAAGAAAATAAAACCTACTTCACAAAAATGTACTAGAACGTCCTCGACCATAGATAGAATATACATAGTCCATAATCACTATGCATTTACTATTTGATTGCGATTAGTTTCTTGGTATATCTTTGAAATTCAAAGTTCAATGCTAATCAAATTAAAATTGATACCCTTTAAAAATGTCGATTTTCTAATAATACATATTTTTACAAATCAGTATAGTAAATGACAAATTTCTGAGGTAACAAACTCTTCCTTATTGAACTTGGCTTACTAAGAAATGGTTACTGTAATAATTTAGTACTGGTTGTAGAGTCTTTCCATCTCGGGCCTGGTCCATCTTGGGCAGGAACAATTTTTTATTAAATTTCCATCATGTCTTAAGAGTTTAATTTCGTCAGTGTAGATATAAGAATTTTTTTTTTTATATCATAGGAGGCAAACGAACATTTGGGTCACCTGATGTTAAGTGATCACCACCGTCCATAGATTTTTTGTGAGAGGGTGGTGGTAGTACCGGGGGCGAGCCGACCCATTCATGCTAAAACCAGAAAAAACTTCAGCGTAGCTCTACCACCTACAGAATATCTTGTTTGTGTTAAGATATTGTTATATGTATATATAGACAACTTTATGTTTATTTTTATACTTTATCGGTGTTATTACAAAAAAGTTAAATACTTGGTTTAAAAAGGTTTCCAATTAAATGCACCGCGCTCGCCCGAGGCAAGTTCGCGTTATCCTTTTTCGCAAGTCTAACCTAACACACCCAAACGAGACAAAAGAGCAAGATGGCGAGCATTCAGCGAGCGCGGTGCATTTAATTCGAAGCGTTTTTAAAGCAAGTATTCAATACGTGTTTAACTTTTTTGTAATAACACCGTATAAGTTTTAGCTGTGGACCACAATCTCATTTAATGTTAAATAACGATGTGGTCATCAGATGGTAATCAGACTAAACCTGGAGAGATCTTGCTCTCAAGTGCAGCTACGAGAACACGTATAGATGCTTGGCGAAAGATTTTCAATCTGAGGATGGTAGCAAGCCAGGTGGGCTTGGTAAAAACCCTACCACCATGCTATGGTATCATCACAAGGTTTTCTTCACTGAATACTATGGCTCATTAGTAAGGAATAGTCTAAAATCTCCTTCAACAAATTAATGACTTGTTTTGAAAATTTCTATAACATTGCAGGATTTTAAGCTATCATAGTTACAGGCACAGTTAGTTATATTGTATTTAATTCTCTTCGAAAGATCTTATGACAGTTTTACTGTAACTCGACTCGCATTAACTGTATCAGCTCTGAATTATTTTTTTTATATATATTTGAGAATGATAATGATTCATTTTACCAAAAAGTACAAAGAGAAATGTTATAGTATTTGTAAAATTAGTTCTCATCCTTATATCACTAAAATGCCATAGTTTTGAAGAAATGAGCAGTCGAATATGTTATAAATTAATCAATTATTATTGTATTCAGAATGTCAAGATAACTGTGAACGATTTCTTGGATACACTAATGTCGGACCCAGGACCTCCTTGTCTTGTTTGGTTGCCTCTACTGCATCGCTTAGCGAGTGTTGAAAATGGTATGGTATAATTTGTTACATTACGGTTTAAATTGATTGTATTTTTTTGTTATAGGATTGCATTTCACTGGAATGTAGATGATGTTATAAGAAATAACTTAGGCTAATTGTATTTTAGAAAAATAAGTTAGGGTTCCTCGGAAAAGTAAAAAAACTAAACCTTTACACTGAACAAATTTCTTTTACTGACATCCACGCGGTGTAATCCCTAGGTAACAGTTAGAGGTATTAAACTTATAAAAGCTGGATTTACTAAAAGACCGATATTATTTAAGTGATACAAATAGTGACAAATTGGTCATTCCATGTTTCAAGCTAAGTAACTAACAGCTTTTTGGTAATAGAGTTAAGTTTTACCACAAAGTCTCAAAGCATATTACCGATTTATTGGATAGTAAGTTCAAGCATAGTGATGGTTGGAATTAAACCCTTCTTTGTGCATCCTTTAAAAACTAACGTTACTATCATGTTTTCCTATAAAAATAGAGTTTCTTTCGGGTTCTTCTCAATGACTGGTAGTGGGTTTGACGTTCGCAAGCGCCTTCTCAGATCCTAAATTGAGTTATTTTTTTTTATATCATAGTAGGCAGACGAACAGGTGGGACACCTGATGCTAAGTGATAACCACCGTCCATAGACACTTGCAACACCAGGGAGAGTCGCAAGTGCGTTGCCAGCCTGTGTTGGGGGGGGGGGTAAGAATGGAAGGGGAAGGGGAGGGGAGGTGGGTCTCCGGCGCTCTCACTGATCGCACGAAACGCAACAATGCAAGGCACTGTTACTTCACGTGGGTGTTTCTGTGGGTCGGGTGGTAGTACCCCGGGCGAGCCAACCCATTCATGCTGAAACCTGTAATAGCTTCAGCGTGGCTCTACCACCTACCACCTGAGTAAAGTATTTTAAATTTGACTTTAAAATCCGTATTTGTTATTCCAGTGGTCCATCCTTTGGCTTGTAGTGCTTGCCGTCGTGGATCTCTGAACGGGTTCCGGTATCGGTGCACGCGTTGTGCGAACTACACCCTCTGCCAGGAATGCTTCTGGCGTGGCCGGGTATCGGCCACACATACGAACGAGCACGAAGTCAAAGAATACGCTGCTTATGTGAGTAATTTTCCTTTACGATCATTACTAGCTGTGCCCGCAAGTACGTCCGTGTGAAATTTCAATTAGAAAACGCAGTGATTAAAAAATCATAGGATTGTATTGTCTACATAAACTCGGCATAGTCGATTTAATTGGTCTCATTGTCTGTGTATCTGTGATTCTTGTCGTGTCGCAGGTGTTCATGGGTGGCGGTGATCACTTACCATCAGGTGAACCGCATGTAGGTTAACCACCAATAGTATAACAAATAAGAGTAATAAACCATGTTATCGACTACGTCCGGTAGCGCTAAGACACACCCGAGAAGTAAGACTACAACGCCACTGGAACATTAACACTACCGCCACCATATTAGATATACATCAATTCTATACATAAATAAGAACGATTATAGTCCGAGTCAAATGTTTTGCCAGTCTGAACTCTGAAGTCTGAATTCAAACTCTGAAGGTTTGAATTCGGTTTTGCGCATAGTACAGTCAAGAAGTGAATACAAAAAAAATCAACATATTAATATAGGAATTTAACATTGACATTTATTAACCTTTGTTTCGATAATATACATTTGCAAAAGATTAGAGATAAAAGTGAATAGAATCAAAATTGAATCATTGCTGAGGTAATAAAACAACAGTAAAAACTATAAATGGACAATAGTAGCCGAACGATTGAATAATGGACAAAGCTAGAATATTAACAGTTCGCCACATCATGTATTTGTCAGTTATAATTAAATTCAAATGACATTTATTGGCTAGTTTTGGGTGATCTCGTACTTTAATTGAATGATCCCCCTTATGCTGTATATGTTTCTATCTGTTGCATATATCTTGTAGCATATATGTATATATGTGTCGTTGTAAATAAAATACATTCATATTAAATAAATAATTTGTAATAAACAACGCCCTTCATAGAAACATTATTTTTCGAACTCGAGGGGGCTTCTAATAATAACAACTATAAACTAGAAAAAGAAAATAACGAAAATCGTAATAACACGTAATTAACAACAAAACAAAACTATTCTGATTGCGACTGTACTGCAACTAGTAATGACAGGAGACATGTGTCAAGGTGGGTGCAATAGGGGTGAGATACATACGCGAGCAAGCCTGCTCCCCTTTCTCCTTATCTGCGTCCCTCTGATACCTAAATTTGTGTTCTGCGCATCTTTTTTTTTATATATCATAGGAGGCAAACGAACAGATGGAACACCTAACGTTAAGTGATCACCACCGTCCATAGACACTTGCAACACCAGAAGAGTCGCAAGTGCGTTGCCAGCCTGTGTTTGGGGGAGGGGGAGTGGGGAAGGGGGAGGGGGAAAGGAGGTGGGTTATCCGGCCCTCTCACTGACCGAACGAAATGCAACAATGCAAGCACTGTTACGTCACGTCGGTTTTCTGTGAGAGGGTGGTACTACCCCGGATGAGCCGACCCATTCATACTGAAACCAGTAATAGCTACGGCGTGGCTCTACCACCTACAACATTTACTTCGGAGCGGTTAAAAGTTTGACTTGTATAGAATTAATGTATTACTTAAATAACATTAATTTCATTGTTATTATTATCGTTGTGTTACTAAATTATTTTGGGGAAATATGAGTAAATAGTAATTGTTTTGACTTCCACAGTTCGGTATATAAAAGGTAAGATGACGTTGATCCACACGCACTTCTATGTGGATGTGACTGTAAAGCGAAGTTCTGCCCAGATAAATAGTCACAGTGCCTGCAGAGTGTTAATTGGTCTCCCTGATTGACCGACGGACCGACTGACTTACATATAGTCCGTTTTGTAACAATAAATAATGTGCGTTATTCCAGAAATCCCCATCGAAGCAGATTGGTGCGACGCTGCGTAAGTCGTTTCGGTGCGTACCGGAGCGTGCGCGCGCGCAGCTGCCTCGGTATCCGGACCAGCCTGAACGGACGCTCAACTTAAGTCATATTGTGTGAGTCGTTGTATAATACTAGCTACCAGCCCCGGTTTCGCTCGGATGTACTAACCAACAAAATGTCACCTAATCTTCCCTTTACAGCACGACCATGCAATAAAAGAAAACGGCAACTGAACGTTGATATGTCAATATTTTTAAGGACCTAAAGACCTAAAGACCTAAGGACTATATTCTGCCTCACTCACTTTTTATATAGAGATTTTTAAAACCTCTTTTTTCACTTCTCCATACAGTTTTTCAATCATTTTCTTTCATTTTGTATGTATGTCCTGAAAATTACAAACACAACATACGAAGTAATACGTTGATATGCATTCGGCGATTGATTGTTGTTTATATATGTTATATAGTTAGATAATATATATAAATTGTCTCCTATAAAACAGTTTATTACCGTATTTAGTACCAACACAGGAATCAGTTTTGATTGTAGAAATATGATGGATTTACAAAATAAAGACTATCTATATATATAAATAGGGTAGGATAAAGCAGATCAATGTCTTTTTCTCCGCTGTTTATCAAACGATTGACTTTTAAATTTAGTTTGTCCAAAACCATAAACATTTAAGCTCCATACAAACGAATGTAAACCTTACAATGCGCTAGTCAAACAGACTGTTGGCAGCGTAAATAAAAAAAAACCGTATTTATTACAAAATGTTAAAATTTTCAACAAACACATAATGATGTAACGTCAAATTAAAATTTTAAAAAATTAGCATGGAATTTAAAAACGTGATCCGCCATTTTGAGATCTCGGTCTTAAAAAAACAGTCGAGGAGTTAATAGTTTTTTTTTTTTTCGGAGTAACTACGCTATTGACCTAGCAAGTTCTTAACAGCTTCACCGGACTACAAATTATGAGATCTCGGTCTTAAAAAATCAGCCGAGGAGTTAATAGTTATTCACAAGCTTTAGTATTATCCTTAAAAGACAATATGCTAATAGTTGTTTTTTTTTCTTAATATTGAAATATGGTCCTTCGAATTTAGACCATTAGACTATAGTATTTAGTATATATATAGTTATTATTATTATTATTAATTTGACAGGCCGCCGTCTCCAGTACCTGCACATAACGGTTTTCCTGAATACTCGGGTGGTTACGTAAATACAGGCTCCTTGGACTCCCGTTCATCAAGGTCGACTCATCGTAGTGAGTCTTTTTATCATTATAATCTATCTTCCATCAAACACGCCAACTTTGCCCAATTTTTATAAAAAAAAACCGTTGTTTCTAAACAAAACTTCTATTGAAACACATACGAATTTATTTTACTTCTGTAACCATATGTTTATATGTATCGATTTGTTTTGACTAAGGAAATATAATGGTTCTCCAGATGACCTGATCGTTCTTACCGACGACGCCCTAAAATGACTGAAAGCATTAAATTAAATCTGTAGGTGGTAGAGCCACGCTGAAGCTATTACTGGTTTCAACATGGATGGGTCGGCTCGCCCGGGGTAGTACCACCCGACCCACAGAAACACCCACGTGAAGTAACAGTGCACGCATTGTTGCGTTTTGTTCGGACAGTAAGAGTGTCCGACGCCCGCCTCCCCTCCCCCTCCCCTCCTCTCCACCCCCCCCCTCCCCCATCGCTGCCCTCCTCTCTCCATCCCCTCCCCATACCCCACTCCCGCTCCCCCAAATAGGCTGGCAACGCTCTTACGACTCCCTTGGTGTTGCAATTGTCTATGGATGGTGGTGATCACTTAACATCAGGTCACCCACCTGTTCGTTTGCCTCCCATGATATTATAATAAAATAGAACGGACTACTCCATTTCAGCCATACAATTAAATAAATAAAAAATGTTTTTAAACGATGTTGTTATGTCGAGTTTTCTACTTTATCTCGACTTTAAGCCAATATTGCCTGCTCCGCTTTTTGATGCAAATACAAATCCCACGAAGTAGAACTAATAATTTGTACATGTTCTTAAGTAAACAAAGCTTTCAAATTAAACATCAATTCAGTATCGTCATATAAGCTTTCTTATAAAGATGTATGGGTCATATCATCTTGCTACTTTTACATTTTTTTATTTTTTATATCATAGAAGGCAAACGAACAGGTGGGTCATCTGATGTTAAGTGATCACCACCGTCCATAGACACTTGTAACACCAGGGGAGTCGCAAGTGCGTTGCCAGTCTGTGTTGGGGGGAATTGGACTATTTTGTACCCGCAGAAATATGCACCACTTTCGACGAATTCTCCACAAGTTACTGAGTAAACTTAGAAATAAATGCAATGCACACATCACAAATAATATCTATTCTCCATTAAAATAATCAGTGTTATCATTAACCTTCTATATTTATGCACATGAACGGATCTGCTTGCAAATTACCCCTTTGTCAAGGATATAATGGTTGACAGAATTTCTGGAGAATTTAACGATACACAAATAAAATTGATGTGTCTGTAATCTAAAAATAACAGTTTTATAAAAAAACTAGCCGTCACGGCAGACGTTGTCCTACCCTGATAATAAAAAAATAATTGAAGATAGATATGCTGTCTCTGACTTTTTTGTAGGCATTATCACGCTCTACATCTTTTCTCTAGAACTCAATCATATATCTCTCATCGTTAAGGCAGCGTTCGTAAGAAACGTTTTCGTTCGATCGTTTTTCTCCGACTTACTTTGCAAATCCGACTACCACAAAAAAGTCTTTCCATTTTTCGGGTTAATATATACCCTATGACACTCAGAAATAACGTGGCTTTCTATTGGTAAAAGAATTCTCAAAATCGGTTTAGTAGATCCAGAGATTACCCCCTACAACGTCACAAAGTCACAAACTTTACCTCTTTATAATATAACTGTAGATAACTTGGTATTCCATATGATAAAGCATTGACATATAGTCTAGTCCGCAATTTTATATATCAGTATACATTATATGTATAGATTCCATGCTTATTTGTTTCTAGGTATAGCAGATCACTTGTCTCGTGGAGTGGACGATGAACATCGTTTGATAGCGAGATATGCTGCTCGACTGGCTCAAGAAAACAGAACTATGGTAAATAATTTAAATTACAAATTAAATGGTTTTTTATTGCGAAAAAAAAAACAGTTATATATTATTTATAACCATTCGACCTGATAGGAATATGTTACCCTATCATAGAGCTTGATAAGTTATAAATATAGCAAATAACAAATGAGACAAAATTAAAAAAAAAATACCAAGGTCTCGACAAAACCGTCATCTACAGAATAGCAAAGAACTATCCAGATGATGGAAAAAAAAACATTAGAATTGGTCAGAATCACGAACAGATTCACATCGGATTTTTTATATAAAGATGTGAATCTCTCATTTTGTCACTATACCTGAACATAAACGACTTTCAAAAACAATTATAAACTAGTAATAATTTTGACTATAAACAAAGTATTCTACAAAATTTTTAACACCATTCTTGGAAGATACATTCGCTTTAAATTTTGTCTTAAGTTTTGTAAGAAATTCATCATTCAACTAATTTTGGTTAAGAAAATATATATTTTTCGGGTTTAACGGGTGCGTGTTATAAAGTCGGTTAAATAATTTCTCCAAGAGTAATTTTTTATTGAATTTTGTTTATGGTTTTTAAAGAGTTATAATGGTCTATCGTTACCTAAGGGGAATATTAATATCTTTTTTGGACATCTGCGTACAATTGCTAATTGAAATTGGTAACAGTGTCGGCTGTGAAGGTAAAATCGTGAGGAAACCTGAACCTGAGGAATGTTCTTGTAGTATCACCATATGTAGGAAAATGTAGGTTTGTGGATTTCTCGGAGTTTGATATACTGAATATATCATAGGATAGTAATTTTCTTCGGTAAGGGATTTTTGGCCCAACAATGGGCTTCTACGTTACCTCTTTACCCTCTCAAGTTGGGTGTACGTTATTGTTATTATTACTTTTATAAAACTGAATTATTGTGGTATTCGTATATATCAACATTTAGCCACCAATATTGGTGTTAAACGAACTGTTATTGCAAATGCCAAAAACAGGACATTTATGTTATGTTTTTTTTTTCTATTAATTATTTCTATTATCTAGCTTTATTTTCATTAAGTAGTTTGTAATTATTGTAAAATATTTTTTTTTCTTATAAATAATTTCATTGCCAGATTATAATGATGTTTGTCTTGTTCTAGCTGTTATTTGTATTTACAATTATATGTTTTCTGTTACTTATAGTGAGTTTTCTGAATAGTTCTTATATATTATAACAGACACAACAACTTTCGTATTCATATTTTTTTATGAATGTATGACGTGTATTGCTTTTAAGACTATCATGTGAATAAATAAATTTATGACCATTTATCGATATATCTCTCTCTTTCTAGCCAAGAGCGGGTAGATCGGCGTCTCTAACACCAGAATTGGTTAGTATAATAATTTATTTGATGTATATCACAATCTTCTTTATTTTTATCGACATAACATGTTTTATTTTCCACTCCCCCCTGTCAGATGCCATCTCAGTATTCACACCTTTTATACATATATAATTATCCACACAATTCATCTACACCTTTTCCGGTCTCCTTTTATTCCTATATCCGTCTACCTTCACGACCGAAACTTTTCTAGTTACATGACTTACATCTCTCCACATGACATGCCCATACCATGCTAACCTATTACTCATCAATTTGTCTGTTACTGGTGCTATTTTCAGACTTCCTCTGGTATACTCATTCTTAATTTTATCAATTCTAGCTACATCACACATCCAGCTTAACAAGCCACATATACCTAATTTTTTCCCATATGTCTCTTTTGTAGTCCAGCACTCGGATCCATAATATAACATTTTTTTTTTTTTTTTTTTTTTTTTCGAACTGACTACGCTATTGACCTAGCAAGGTCTTAACAGCTTCACCGGACTACTAAGGCGAGCGCTTAAGGCACTCAGCCGATTTTTGTTTGGGCCCATAATATAACATGTGACCCTATTATAGTTTTATACACCTCCCCCCTTGAATTTCAACAGCATTCGTGGGTCACAAGTAGAGGTGGCAATCCGAGATCGATTGATCGAATAATCGATGTTTAGATTTAGAAAGATTGATTATTTAAATCAATATTAAACATCGATTAATCAACTTAAAAATTAAACAACAGGATCCAGTGAATCGATCGCTAACACTATAAAATCGAATTTCGATTTAGTTTCTAGATAAAGCCAAAAACCATACAATATTGAAATAAAAAGGTCATAAAAATAAAATAAAAAATCGATTTTGGAACAATCGATTCCACAGACCACGAACGGTACGGTACGTTTTAAAAATCGTTTTTTTTGCCATAAATCGTCATCCCTAGTCACAAACCACCCCAGGCACCTTTCGCCATCTTATTTATTATGAAAATGTTAAAGAAATAAATACAGTGAAATATTTATGTTTATAAGGGTCGTTCTTCATCCGAGGGATCGGAAGTGGATGCTGCACGACACCAACGAGAACTGATCTCTCAACTCGAAGCCAAGAACAGGGAGATTATGAGAGAAATCGCTAGATTAAGGTAACCTATATACATAAAATGATACGAGCATTATGAAAAAAAAATACTGGATATATTTTGATCAACTTTTTGGTCTCAGCCCTTGAATAATTGGCCCTTATTTAAAAGACAAAATAATTTCGATACCCTTATATAACAACACAGTTAAAGTCTTAAGAAATTACGATTTTTATAACCGCTACGCGTTGAGCGATGGATGCTTTCTATGAGAAGTGGCGTAAGCAGTGTGATGCGCATGCGCCGAAGAGGAAAAGTAAACGGATGACGTTGTTTATAATTAAATTTCTTATATAAAGTGTTGACTGTTGCTATATCTCTACATTTATTAACTTACATGCGGATATAGCAATAGTCGAGAACAATAATAAAAAGTTTAAATTGTATAACAGTAAATATAGAAGAAACGTTAGGCAAAGACAAAAAAAAACATAGAATAAGAATAAACGAAAAAGTGACAATCAATTCATTTATAAAAACTAAAATTAATGTATGGGAAAAAAAACAAGATGGTAAATATAATTAAGAATATTGAAATATTTTTTACTAACTGTAGCTGAAATGGAATATTTAAAGAAACTACAACACGACCGGAACAATGTCATTGAGTTTTTGGCGGGATCTTGGTCTGTCATGTAGTGGGATTTTATTTTTATTTATAATCTTGTGTTACTTGACTCCATATTGTGTAAAATTGGTGGTGTTTTATGTGATATAGTTTGTTTATTGTGCATAAGTGAAGTGATTGGAAAATAATACCACGGACCATGAATTCTGAGATGCCACAAAAACTCCCAGGAAAGTTCTAACAAGATGGCCGCCATCTTGTTAGTTCATTGAAATTATATCAAGAAACTTGTAATATCGATACTCACTTGACAATGGCAGTAATAGTCTACTAGAAGACTGGTTGCCAAAAATGCAATGGAAGAAGAACTTGTAATACTATTAACTACTCGACAGTGGCAGTAATAATCTAAAAGATTGGTTGCCAAAAATAAAAAAAAAATAAGTGAAAATGAAATTATCGAGTGTCGACTGTATACAGAAGACAGCAAGAAGCAGAAGCGAGTGCAGGTGGAGGCTCGAACAGTTCAGGCTCAGCTCCACCGCTGGTCTCTGAACTCCGTGCACTGCGGCAGAGGAAGGACGAGCTGGAAGGACATCTCTCCTCGCTCCAGGATTCCAGGAAACACCTCATGCAGCAGCTCGAAGGCCTCATGAGAATGCTCAAGGTACTCCTTCTTCCTCCCCCTCTTCTAGATATCTTTTTCATTTTTATCTTCAACTAGCGAACCCCGAAGGTCGTTGTCCCGCCTTGATAATAAAAAAAAACGAGTGTGCTTTAGACCACGTGACTCAAGTGAAATTTCTTTACATCCATCATAGATGGTGTATATACAGGCTATATCTTTATATATAAATTTCTTCTGTACGTGTGTATGTCACTGAACTCTTAAAAGGATGGACCGATTTTGATGAAATTTTGTGTGCGTGTTCCTGTGGATCCGAGAATGGTTTAGATTCACAATTGGACCCGGTAGGTGGCGCTGCGGTTGACTTTTAGGATTTTTATTTTTTATTATCAAGGCAGGACAAAGTCCGTGTATATATACAGGCTGAAAGTTTAGACAGTAGCAATATTTACAGAGGATACTCTGCAGTAGATTCTAATTCTAAATCAATAAAAAAAATAGGTGCTCAATATTTTACCTAATTATCTAGAAAAATACAAAAATTATACGCAATCCTTTACGCGTCTATGTTAAAGCACAGGGCCAATGACCGCCGGGTGATTTCAGTTTCACTTGGAAGTGAACGTGGGAATGTCAGGAATAAAACAAATTTACAACAAGTTTACAATTTTTTATTGGCGATGAAGTTCGTAGATTGAATATAAGCTGTAAAAGCTTTTAAAGAGAAAGGATTCCTCTACAATTTCGACCCGTGGTCAATTGAATAGCGTGAAATGTCGCAAAGATATAGAAAATAAAAGAAAAAAAATACGTGTCAATTAAATGGGAAAATTTAAAATTCATTTAGCGAGTTTTCAAAATTAAATTAGGATCTTATCTCTGGTGGGATTTTTTTTTTTATATGAGCAATATTTCGTCAATGGAGCGAAAAAAAATCCCCTCAAACGACCCTAATACACCCAATACACATGTTATACATACATATATTAATTTTCTACAAATATTTAATTTTATTATGGGTTTTCATTGATAATACGAAACGTAACTCTCTCTCTCTCTTTCTATTTTCACTAACTTATATATATCTCTCTCAACTTCCGTTCGCCTCGCCCGATCACACTTTTCGTAACGCTCTCACTACGCATTCACGAGCTTACTCTCCGAGTGTACGTAAAGAAATTTTACTTCAAAACCTTGACATATTATATATCTAAACCTTCCCAGTGAATCACTTTATCTACTGGTGAAAACGGCATGAAAATCCGTTCGGTAGTTTTTGAGTTTATCGCGAACAGACAGACAGACAGACAGACGCGGTAGGGGACTTTGTTTTATACTATGTAATGATGTAATGATATTGAATTTTTGACAGTCGCTGTTTTTTATACCTCATAGGCTTTTATCGTTCAGTTACAATTTCACATAATGTATTTTAATCTTCTAGTAGATTATTACTGCCATTGCCGAGTACTTACTCGGTAAAGACTATTACAAGTATCCTGCGATCATTTCGATAAACAAACAAACATAATGGTGGTCGTCTTGTTAGAACTTTCTAGAGAGTTTTTGTGGCAAATCAGAATCCATGCTCCATGTTCTTATCTCCCATTCACTGTGTACAATAACTGAGCTATATTATGTAGGGCAACACCAATATTACAAAATATAGAGCTAAATAACACAAGTCTTCTATGCATATGATAAGAATGTAAATCTAACGTGTCTGTACTTTTTCGATTTTCGTGAAAAAAATTGTTGCACGTGTCTAGGAATAAGTAATAGAATACATAACAATTATTTTTAGAAATGACTGTCTGTCTGTTTGTATGAACACGCATCACTGCTAAAGCACTGGGTTGACAATTAAACCTCGAATATCATAAAGCATATCCTCGAGAGTAACTTGGTTTTTGTTTTATTAAAATCGGTCCACTCTATCAAAAGTTATCGTAACTTTAATGACGCCTCGAGTTAATTACGAGAGAAAAGTAGTAGTTATCTATACTAATATTATAAGGCTGAAGGATGGTTTCTTTGGTTGAACGCGCTAATCTCAGAAACTACTGGTCCGATTTGAAAAATTCTTTCAGTCTTAGATAGCTCATTTAACGAGGAAGGTTATAGTCTATATATTATCACACTAAGACCAACAGGAGCGGAGCCCCCATGAAGGATGTTTGAAAATCGTTATTTTTTTTTCTTTTGAGAGCTTCCGCTGCGTGTTAGCGTTAGCCCAAAGTAACCAATCTACGCGTACGAAGTATATGACATTCCAAGATCCCGCCAAAACCCGTCACCTGATGTATAATAACAATGTGCTCTAAGATTATTAAGTGACTAATAGTATTGCCAGAAAAAAAAAAAACTAAATTAAATGCATTTTAGCCGGTAGCCAAATTAATAATAAAATTAGCGTTTAGTGCCTGAACACAGACCACTACATACATGGGAACTCGTCAAAATGGAATATAGAAATCTCTAGGTTTTATTTCTAACTGGGCTAAGAGATGTATATTGATTGAGACAATTGTAAATTTATGACAATATAAGACTAAATTGGTGTATAATGTTACAATAGTTAACGTATAGTCGATGTGTCTCTCTAATATGATGGCGCTAATGACATTTTTCTGGTCGTGTTTTTTTTAACTTTATTTTTCGCAACCAATCTTAGTTTATTACTGCCATTGTCGAGTAGTTAATAGTATTACAAGTTCTTCTTCCATTCCATTTTTGGTAACCAGTCTTCTAGTAGACTATTACTGCCATTGTCAAGTGAGTATCGATATTACAAGTTTCTTGATATAATTTCAATGAACTAACAAGATGGCGGCCATCTTGTTAGAACTTTCCATGTAGTTTTTGTGGCATCTCAGAATTCATGGTCCGTGGTATTATTTTCCATTCACTTCACTTATGCACAATAAACAAACTATATTACATAAAACACCGCCAATTTTACACAATATAGAGTCAAGTAACACAAGATTATAAATGAAATATAAAATCCACTACATGACAGACCAAGATCCCGCCAAAAACTCAATGACATTGTTCCGGTCGTGTTGTAGTCTCGCTTCTTGAATGTGACGTAATGACACCAGAGGTGGATGATACCATCGATTATGGTTAAAGACGTTGTGCTGCATTCTTTTTAGAGTAAAAATTTTTTTTGAAGTAGTTTTTTTTTTAATTCTTATCAGACACAACAGTCATCACCGCGGTCCACGCCCAACTCGTCTCCAAGGTCCACGAAGAGTCCCCCATTACCTGGATCTCAACCTCAACCTTCGGCACCGGAAAGGTAAGAGGATAAATTTGAAATTATACGGAACTACTACCTTTACCCGCGGCGTCGTTCGCGTTAACACAGATCTGACCTCTATGCCACGGGAAGAGTACATTTTATTCTGGATGAAGAGTCAATTTGTATATTACAAGTGATAATATTGATTCCATTTTGAAAGATCAGCGACTTTTGTTACCGATATATGACTGTTTTAATGAATAATACCTTGTTTATAATTTAATTCATTTATTACACTATAGAATAATTCTTTAGACCTATGACATGTATTTAACTTTATTATTTTGTTAAAAGAGACATCTAGTGACAGTAATTGATTATTAATACTACATTTATATTACAGATCTATACTTCTATACTAATATTAAAAAGCTGAAGAGTTTGTTTGCTTGAACGCGCTAATCTCAGGAACTACTGGTCCTATTTGAAAAACTCTTTCAGTGTTAGATAGCTCATTTATCGAGGAAAGCTATAGATTATATATCATCACGCTAAGACCAATAGGAGCGAAGCACCAATGAAGAATGTTTGAAAATCGTTTATTGTTTCCTTTTGAGAGCTTCCGCTGTGTGTCAGCGTTAGCCCAAAGTAACCATTCCACGCGGACAAAGTCGCGGGCAGAAGCTAGTTATTAATACAACAATTACACTACTAATATTACTAAAATTATGACATTACTAATTTTTTTTTTCGAAACTATATAAATAAAAATCAATTACCAAATGTATGTAAGGACATCACTTTAGAACGGCTTCATCTATTTGGTTAATTCTTTGTTTGTTTTGTTTGGTAATATCAGAACAAAGTTTATATGACAAACGATGTTTGAATGAGGAAAGTGAAAAAAATTGGCTTAAGAATCTCCATATAAAGAGTGAGAGAGATAGAAGCTATTAAGGAGATCTTTAAAAATATTGGCAGTATTGACAGATTAACTGCTATTTATTATTTACTAGCGGGCCCGGCAGACGTTGTCCCGCCCTGATTAAAAATAAATCCTAGATGAATTATATACCAAGACGTTCGTCGTGAATCACTTTATCCACTGGTGAAAACCGCATGAAAATCCGTTCAGTAGTTTTTGAGTTTATCGCGAACAGACAGACACACAGACGCGGTAGGAGACTTCGTTTTATACTATGTATTGATACTTTCTAGGTTTGAACGTATGACCACAATGTCATCCTTTTTTTTATATCATAGAAGGCGAACGTACAGTCGGGTCACCTGATGTTAAGTGATCACTGCCGTTCATAGACACAGGGGAGTCGCAAGTGCGTTACAGTCTGTGTTTGAGAGGAAGGGGGGAGGGGGTAGGGGGAGTGGGAAGGGGAGGTGGGCCTCGGGCGCTCTCACTGACCGAACGAAACGCAACAATGCGTGCACTGTTACTTCACGTCGGTGTTTCTGTGGGTCGGGTGGTAGTATCGCGGGCGAGCCGACCCATTCATGTAGAAACCAGTAATAGCTTCAGCGCGGATCTACCACCATAAGATCTGGTCTTAAACAGTGGTCTGCATCGAAACCTTAATCAAATAAATAAAAATTTGCGGGGTGGTAGGGTGTCTGTACCCGACTGGATCGCGACCACCGTACACCAGGTGGAACACCCGCTATAGTGGCACGTTTGGGCGTGTCGCGTTCCGGGATCAGCCGGTGTATATCCAGCAACTATGGGGGGGGGGGCGGGGCTGTCCCTGACTGGGTCGCTTTCAGGCCGGCATGACAGCGGCGACCGGCGATGGATAGTATGCCTTACGGTGGTCGCCATTGTTTTTGGATTGTACTGTGCTTACTATCAGGCACAGTACAGTCACTTTGCCGAGCTACAATAAAAAAAAATAATAATAAATCTTCAATTGTAAGCGTGATATTAATTGTAATGTAGGGAATCAAGTTCCCGAGGTACAGTCAGAAGTGCGCCTCAAACTCCCTCGTTGGGCGAAAGGGAACGCATCGATATGACGCATAGTCTTGGTGAGTTTTTAGACATTTAATATCGATATTTTTTATATTTAATAAGGTTTTAACGTTCAATTACTATGACATCTGATTTTAAATGACGATTTGGTTCGAGATGTTAAATACTATAACCCAGAGGGGAACTAGAGGGCTTCAAGGGCAACTGCTGGAACATATAAACCGGGTATTTGCGACAGATGGGTTTAGAAATGGCCTACCACCAACGGTTTCAACTCAATATTTTCCAAAAGCTCCTGTTTATTCGCAAAGATTCTAACCTACATCTATTGATGATGTGTTTGAGTACACTATCAACTAAGTTATCGTCGCTTAAGTACACATATGGAATCTATTACAGCTTTCAGTGTAAAAATTACACCCATAAAGATATCTTTCTACATGAAATTCATACTTAGATTCCTATGCTGTTTCTGTAATAAACATCTTTTACTTCTATAGATTCAGTCCACTTTACAGTTTATTACAGATTTTAGTGTAAAAATTGCAAATGTAACAAAATTTTTGTACATAACAATTTATACTAAGGATCCAAAACTTTTACTGCAATAAACATATTATACTGAAGCTAATATTATATTCTTCTATCTAACACTTGTTTCTTAGATTTTTGTAAAAAAAATCCTTTTTAATGCCTGCTTATAAGAGTTTTATTGCTGGGCCAAAGGTCCTGAGAAGGTAGAAGTATAGCCACCTAACTAGTCCACATCATACCCGCAGTTTCAAACGCTGGCTGGCTGTTCTGTAATTTTACACAAATGAAATTCAGGTTTTCTCACAATGTCTTTCTCCACCGTCAAATGATAGTTTTATCAATTCAAATTAGTAAATGTACGCGAATATCAAGAAATAAATTGGTTAAACAGGTCTCTTTTAGTTCTTACTACTACCTTACTTATTATACTATATATGCAGATGTAAAAAAAATACTTTTCAACAATAATATTATAACTAAAATACTGTAGATACGTCATAAGCGCTTCGACAGCAGCTTGTTAAGACTTGGCTAGTTAGCTTATTTTTGACGATGCCCCGTCAATCCGCCCGTATCTAAGCTACATATAACTATTTCTTTTTACCACCGATATTGAGAATATGCTATCTTACTTCCACATTTTATCTAAGACAGTGTGGCGTTACAATATTACTTTACGTATGTGTGCGTTATCGTGCCATTTGGTTTGTCAAAATATCATGTAGGTAACGTATCTACAGGTTTTTTTAGTTACAATATCATTGTAGTTCACATGGTTACTATATATTGATAACTCGTCAACTTTATGGCTTGTAGATAACAGATGTAATAAAATATTATTTAATTTGATATTTATTTAATAGGTACTATGGAAGGAATGAATAATGACAATAGAAGTTTTCATCAGAACCAAAGACCTACAACAAGTAAGTACAATTTGTAACTTCGAAATCTTTCAAATTAGCTATAATAAAATAAATCACCGCTCTTTTAGAACACTGAAGTCATCACGAGACACTATGTCATAATTAACCGCCTGATAATGGCTTTAGTAATTTTAATAGTGGGATTTTGTTGGCAAAGTCGAATTTTTTTTTAGAAATACTAATTAAATAGTTAAGTTGACAATTGTTAATGGAAAGAAACCATAATATGATGGTAAAATATTTTTAATGCTCTTTTGCTACCAGCTTCAATTAGAAAATTAGTTGCTAAGCCCCTATAGCTATGTTTTAGCAACTTCATTTGAGAGCCGGACTATTGTTATTTAAAATGAGTGCGTGTAACTTCTTTGGCGTTATAACAGATGGCGATTAAATTAAAAATAATTATATCATATGAGAATTTAAAAAGGCATTTATTGATGGTGTAACCTATAACAAAGAGTTACTAATAATATTTCCTGTGTTATTTAAGTTCCGCATTAGCTGATAGATGGCACTACAGATAATGAAGCTTTGATTTAATTTGTTACTTACATTGAAACCAGATGATAGCACGGTCGCGCGCCCATATATACATAATGAATTCTAGTGTATAATTTTTATTATTATTCAATTTAATATTTTTTATTAATGTTTTAAAAAAAAAATTGTTTTATTTGTTTTTATAAACTATTTATTGTCAAAATCAAAAATAATCGAAGCAGTTGCTCCATCTTTTCATTCTACCGTCATCGTTCACGGCGACAACTAGTCTTATTTGCTACGGACTGTCAGTGTCAGAAGCGCATGAGATAAATTATCTAAAGATTGTGCGTTATCTCGAGATATCAACACGGTCATTTTCAAAGTGGCCGAATATTTTAAGAAAACAAAAGCAGACACAGATTTTTTCAAATATAAAAGTGAATGATAATAAATCTGCATTCACCACAAAAATTTACGAAATAGCACAATAAGACATAGGCTGCAATAATGAATCAACAAAAATACATATTTTTTTTTCCTTTATTGTGTAAAATTGCGTTTCTCCTGAGAAGATTTTCGTTAAATCGTTAGTCATTTCAGAGATACGCAAAATAAATTTGTATATATACTTCCATTTGCTGTGCATTAAATAAATTCATAATTAGACAAAAAAAGAGCAAAGGATTTTCACTAAATAAAAAAAAACCTAGTCTAGAACCATCTATGGCAGATTCTGCTTCGAATGATCATAGTCCTATGCCGAGTCATCCAGTACTTTCGACATAAATGATCTTCAAAGGAATTGTGTTTTCATTATATTACAAGAATAATTTTTTTTAAGTTATAAGGTTGTGACTGTAAAACTTAAAAAAAAAGACAGAAATTTGACCTAATAGTGTTTTTTTGTGGTACCAGTGGGAGTAGATAATCGAAATTTACGAAGCGACCTCCTCTACGCAGCCGATTCGGTCACAAATGCCATGTCGACCCTTGTCAGAGAGCTGAATTCAGGTTCGTATATATTCGTCCATCTTTATATATTTTATAATACCTCTTTAGAAGATGTCTACCAATATACTTCTTGATCCGTAATATTTTTTCCAATTTAATTAACAACTTGATGGAGAAGTAGATTCTAAATATTTATTTTTGTATACGACCATGGCATGTATAAATGTGGACTGTTCTCTGATTTGTCAGTGTGGTGTTTTTTTTTAAATTATGAAACATGTAAAAAAAACAGATAATAGTGGATTAGATGCATTCATAGGAATGAAAAGAAAAATAAATAAGCTATTTAGAATAACTTTAGAACTGTAACATTAAACTAAAATAATATTAGTATCTCTATAATAATTAAATAAGAAATAAATAATTCACCTGAATCACCAGTCACTATGACGTCACGCCGTGTGAAACATTGTTGTGGCTTATACATTTTGTCATATTCCGAAAAAAATGTGTTGTTTACAAAGGTGTGATGTAAGTCCGACGCCATGACAGACATAAGTGTTTTAGCGCGAATATTCAAAAGTAATATAAATAAACGTATATTTTTTAAACTATATATGATTATACACTGTTATTTTAAGAGACACATAGCAACGATCAATTAAAAGTATTAGAAAAAAGTGTTTACGTCATTATGCTTTATTATTAAATTTTTCCAACAAATAATAGGTACTTCTTCTTTCAGATATATTTTTTTACAACAGAAAAGCTTTTGACGTCTTGTAGGTTATGCATAATTGTCCTTCTTGCTAAAATTTGCGATAAATTTTGTAAATTTTAATATAGTAATAAAAAATTAAATAAAAACTCTTCAAGCACCACATATAATGAAAACGATTACATGATACTTAATAATCAATAGATATAAGTGTACCGCACCGGCGAAACAGACAACATGTCTTAGAAAGTACATATGAAGTGCATTGGGCATGAGTGAATGTTTTTTCTTATTACTCTTCGTAATTTCTATTATCCCCTCATGTGTTTAATACCAAGTAATAATCGCATAACACATTATCTCTTTCTATTTCATTACATAGAAGATATAGTATCTAGTACACAGATCATAAAACATTTATGGGACTTTACTGATTGATTCATAGGCTACACCAATAAAATCTACATACATATTATGTATACATCACTATATCTAATTGACTGTCAGCAGTGGGACAACAAATAAAGGAAAAGAAATTAAATTCATGCAACTTGCATACCAAAATGATACAAACAAAATACTAAATTATTTTCCATATTGTTAACGATCGTCGAAATTTACAGAATTTTGTGTTCCACTTTATTATATATAAATATTAGAAGACCGTATTTGAAAATTTTATTTATCAATATACCAGGTGAAAAGTTAACGACTCGCAGTATTATAGGATCACATTTAACATATAAAATAATAATATCAAAACAAATATTAATAAAGAACAAAGAGAACCTAAGTTAAAGGTTGTTCTAAGACTTTCAAAAGTATAAACACAAACGTAGTAAACCTAGGTGCAATAACCGATGCCCAAAGCTGTACGGGGCGCCCCGGAGTTAATAACCTGCAATAATAAAACGGACAATAAACCCTTTTGTTTCGTTCATGCCGTTCCCACGTTCACTTTCAAGTGAAAGTGAAGTCACCCCACGGTCATGGAGACTGTGCTTTAACATAGACGCGTAGAGGATTGCGTACAATTTTTGTATTTTTCTAGATACTTCGATCAAATATTAAGTATGTCATTTTTTTATTTGATTTAGGACGAGAATCTTGTGCAAACT
Organism: Antheraea yamamai; assembly: GCA_036509395.1. Lineage (NCBI taxonomy): Eukaryota > Metazoa > Arthropoda > Insecta > Lepidoptera > Saturniidae > Antheraea > Antheraea yamamai. The sequence continues at coordinate 8,077,958 of AP028443.1, read as the reverse complement.
ACCATGCATAAATATTGCTACTGTCTAAACTTTCAGCCTGTATATGGATAACTCAAGACAACAATAAATAAAACTATAAGGTTAATAAAAAATACAGTGGATTGATGTTCAAGATTAGATACAAAATTATAATGACACAGTTATCTAAACTGCTGTTTAGAAATAACTACTGTTATTTCAGCGTTCATTCTAAATTTAGATGTTATAAGTTGGTAATGTTTTTCAGAGGGTTCCGACACTGAAGATAATGTAAAAGATGAAATTAGGAAACAGAGAGGTGAGCATTTTTTTTTGTATTATTTTTATATCCCTTTGACGCTTTTCTATATTTGTGCGGTTTATTTTAATTATTAATAAAAAACTTAATCATATCGCTCATATTAGAATATTACTAATATAAAGAAAGTTGATAGTGTTACATTTGTCATGAAGCTCAAAGGGAATCTGTTTTTGTATGGGTATTGATTATAACGTTATAACAGTTGGGTATAACGGAATAATGGAATTATATGCTGTCGTTCAATCGTTTCTTTTGACGTAAAACATCTATAGGCGAGGGTAAACCTGATTGTTGGCGTGGCGAGTGTGTGAGACGTGGCGAAGCGATGCCATACGCAAGCGACTGCGCGCGATCTCTCTTGCCGCACTGAGCTCGCATACCTATAGTGTATACAGTGTTGATTACTACGTTACACATATGTTTCACATCTGCCAGGCGTCCCGTGACGGCTCAATTTTTTTATTTATTCTTTCTTATGCCACGTTTAATTGCAACCTTTTATCATTGTTCGCCATAAGTTGTACGCAACTGTTTTAACAATAATAATTGCTGTGCTTATAATTAGTAATTATAACAATGTCTATTTTGGGGTAAACATAATAATATGTTACATGTTGTATCTATTCCAATTTTGTATTTTATACTTATTTATTTGTTTAAATAATTGAACGTATAGAGTCGCCGGCTATTTTTATAATATTATATATTTATTTTGCATGTATTATGATGCAAAGGGCATGTATATATAAATATGTGTATGTTATTATTATTAGTACCAGCGTCTTTTTCATTATATATTATAATTTTTCATATGTGTTAGCGATGCATGCTGTCGCAAGAATTTTCTTATGCCTTAAGTCCGCGCTGTATATTTTTTTTAAATATATATATATATATATATATGTATATATATATATATATATGGCTCTGAAGCCTTAGGTTTGTGTTTGCGCATTAATAATACAGTCAATAATGGAAAATAAAAGAATGTTAAAATATTATTATGAGGATCTAAAATTGGAATTTATTCATCCATGAGCTATCTCGACGTTATACATATTTATATGTATACTTTATCTGTACGTGTGTATGTGACTGAAGTCCTCCTAAAATGCTGGACAGGATTTGATGATTTTTTTTGTGTTTAAGTGGGTTCCTGGATGGTTTAAATGCATAGTTAAACCCTATAGATGAGGCTCCGAAGTAATACGTGTTGTTTTTTTTTTTTCAATCCAGGACTACGTTTCCCGCTAGTATTTTATATACGTATGGCGCATCAGCTGTTTAACTGTCATAATACCAAACTATGTTTAGTTTGGATATAAATAACCGCGTGTATTACGTCCTCATTTTTTGAAGTGCAACATCTATTGAGTCGGTGTGAATTGAGGCTTCTTTTGGGGCTGTGAGAGAATGAGATGGTATGTTCGAAAGTACTCGAATATATACAGAGAGAGAGAGAGAAACGTTGAAATCTATATCATATTATTTTCTCTTGAATTGTAATCACTATCGCGAACTTTTAAAAAGTATTCCGTGTTGTGTATTATTAATATTCTTAGTACATATTAAAATATTACAAAATAATGCCGAAAACTAATGTTTACCACCTCCATATTGTATTCAGCTCATTCTCTTAAAAAAATAATCAGAATACTAAGTTTCACTTCTATCGCGTATGAACTACGGGCAACTTTTTTTAATTAGTATTATACTAGCGGGCCCGGTAGACGTTGTCCCGCCCTGATTATGAAAAAATCCTTGACAAATTATATACTAAAACGTTCCTCCTCAATCACTCTATCCACAGGTGAAAACCGCATAAAAATGAATGAATTTATCGCGAACAGACAGACAGACAGACGCGGTAGGGGACTTTGTTTTATACTACGTAATGATGTAATGATAATGATAATCATTTCAGATTTCGAGGAAGACGATGACAGTGACGAGCCTATGCCGCGACCACAGCCTCCTAGGCATTACCTTCACGACACTAATATTCAGGTAACTAATTTATATGATACTAGCTTTGGTCCGCGGTTTCGCTCGCTTTAATATATATCTCATCTATCCCTTGGAAGTAATACTTTTTGTAGATAAAATATATCCTATATCCTTGTCTGTACTCCTGACATCGTGTATGCAAAATTTCATTATAATCGGTTCAGTAGTTGAAGCGTAACAGACAAACAAACTCGTATTCACATTTATAATATTACTTCGGTGAAATCGTTGTAGGAATTAAATTATTCACATAGGGATGTAGACATTTTAATATGCTCCTATAGGTCTATTAATGTACAAAAAGATATAATGTTATCTATATATATAACAAAGAATGTAAATCTAACGTGTCTGTACTTTTTTGATTTTTGTGGAGAAATTGTTGCAGATGTCTTGAAATATGTAAAACAATACATTTTAATCATTTTTAGAAATGTCTGTCTGTCGGTTTGTTTCAACACGCATCACTGCTATAGTACTGCGTTCACGATAAAACCTCAACAAGTAAATCATGAAGGATATCCTCGAGTAACATTTAATTTTGGTTTCATTACAATCGGTTCACTCTATCAAAAGTTATTGTAATTTTAATGACGACGCGACTTACGTAAGAGAGAAAAGTAGATAAGTAAATGCACTTATTACATTCAGATGATTTTATTAGTCACTGTTTTTTTACATTAGGTTCCACGCGGACGGAGTCGCAGGCACAGCTAGTTTTCCTAATAAAATTGTTGTCTTTGCATTGAATTGATATCAGAGCTTTTACTGTCTTACTTCGGTATAAATGTACTATAGTGTAAATGACAGAACAATGTTTCGGAAGCTTTGACGTCACGCACTCACTATAAATGGTGTTTCTTTTCACGTGATTTCAAGAATTGTTTTTTTTTTTTATTAAGTTATTGAAACTATATTTAGAATATGTAAATAAGGAAAAATGTGTACAACTGTAGTTTGAAAAGTAAATACATATACGCAAAAATAAAAAATAATGATTACTGCATATTTTACAAAAGTTCGATACTTTTTGGTCTCACAAATTACGTTTTTTTTTCTATCTTATTTTGCTTTAATTTTTATTTGCTGTAGATTTTTTGTGACAAAAGAATTTATTTTTCAGAGCAAGGCACCAAGTGTCACAACGTAATCTTTGAGCACAATTGTTAGCACGTACACTTTGAGGTCTGTTTCATTTGCTTTTTTTATTTATTTTTATGCCATTGTTTTACTGCTTCCAAAATGATCATTAGAATATAATTTGTAATCTGATGTTTGATGTTAGTAATGATACTTTAAATCATAGTGTTGTGAAATGTTATTTGCTAATTATCGATAATTCCGTAAACATCTAAATATACATACATTCTAAATGTTGGTAGATTGTCTAGGAATGACAACTGATTTATAAATATTTCCTAATGCATAAAGAGGTTGAAACTTAGAGGTAGCGTGTTCGGATATCGTCTAGAAGTTTCGATGAAGGAAAATATGGTAATGAAACCATAACATAATAGTATGAGGAACTTTTTAATACTTTTCAAATACCTATAGGCAATGATATTATAACTAAAAAACTGTAGATACGTTACCTACATGATATTTTGACAAAACAAACGGCACGATAACGCACACATACGTAAAGTAATATTGTAACGCCACTCTGTCTAATGTATTTTTCATTACATAGCGATGGTTAAATATCACGACAATTTTGAAACACTGAAGTCGATTTTCATAATAAAAATGATTTACAAGTAGTAGCCTGTGAAACGTCATGTCCTTTATAGTGTTATAAATTTGCCTTGTCACCAGTTAAAGGTTAATATTATTACCTATATATAAGCCCTTAGTTCTCATTTTATAGCCAGTTTTAATTGTGATGAAATGCTCTTTATAATATAAAATTCCAGGACACACCGCCTCCACTACCGGCGCGTACTGGACACTATTACCCTCGCACATAGCTCCACGATTCATACTACGTATATCCTACTGTACACACTATGTTTGTGACGTCATAATATATCATTAAATACTTAAATATTCTTGGAACAATTTAACGTATTCACAATATGGGATGTTACATTATTAATTAAGAGTAATAAATTCGTCAAATATCGATAGAAAATACTATTTCATTAGCATTAACAAAATTAATATATTTTATAAAATCGGTAATTGTCGTCGTTTTACACAATCAGACTGGTGGTTTTAACATAATCTCTCTCATACTAAAGAGAAAGAAGTTTTTTTTTTTAGATAAAACAGTAGATAATTATCTAATGTGAATTTAAATAGTTCAGTGGATTATATACAACTACATTTTAGGTTTTCTTAAAATAAACCGGGGGTACTTCTCGCCACTAACATTAAACCATAAAATGCTCTGGACAACAAATTTGAATTGTAATATTTTTATTTGCGTTCTACAATTATTTGGAAATTATCGATGTTTTTACGATTTTTGAGTTATAAAAACCGTAAAATGGTCCCTATATTTAAAAAAATGGACTTTTTATTACTACAAGTGGATTGTTCCAGTCATTGTTGATTTAATATATAAATAACATTTATATGGACTCGAGAATTTAACGACTCCATTTGTAAGTAAAGTTGCGTAATAAATATAAAATTTTATAAAAAAACAATGTTCCAACCTCATGCTGATTACAAACATTAAATAGTCTGTTGATCGTAATTTAAAACAATCTTGTTCACAACATTATCTCATTTCTATAATTCAAAGTATTCATTCAAATAATTATACTAAAACCTACGTATTTAAATTTGGGGATACGTATTATCGAATCTGCTGAACTTATAGTTACTATTTTTTCTGTGCGAGATTTACGGTTTTGATATTTCTGATGATATTTTTAATAATGTAACATCCTGTATTAAACAACTGTTCATTTAAAGCTTAGGTGATGGTTTAATTGTTGTTTTTATCTAGTCTAAGTCGTAACGTTAGACAATCGCGCTATCGGAGATTGTTTTGAGGAGATATAAAGGTTTTAAACGGCAAAAAAAAAAAAATGTTAAAAATTGTTTTTCGAACGCACTGAATAGAAAATGATTTTAATTTCAATGTTTGTATTAGAGAGAAATGTAATTCTTAATATAAGATTTTTTTAATTGTAAATAAATATATTGATTGAGTTCCGCTTAATGTGTCTAGTCCAAGAGCTAATAATGTCTTGTAATGGCATTCGTTTTAATGTTTGTTTTGGAGTGTGGTAACTGTGATTGGTAATCAAATTTGGTTCATACATGTCTATAACATTTCTATTTATAATATTTTTAATGAATAGAAAATAATACACATCCCACACATTTTAAAAAGGTATACAAGTAAATTTTGGAAAAATTGTCACGTCTTCTCGCGATATCTTAACTTTGGTTTTTAATATGAGAAGTCATATTTAAACTTAACAGAATCTAATAGTTTCTTCAAAGATATATCTGATTTTCGACGTCTATTATTTTATATTGTATTTATTAGTTTCCCCGTCTTCCATTAGTCAATTCCTTCCAAATATGTACAAACATGTCAATTGATTCTTCCTTATGAACGACCTTCAAAAATTCTTATTTTTAATAATTGAGGAGTTGAATATATGGACATTCTTATTTTGGTTTTACGCAGTGATTATCCGAAAGAATCTGCATATCTAGTGTTGTTCGGTTGAGTCAAAATCTGCTGATACCGAATGAATTTGTAGATTAGATGTGACCATATTTATGCCTATATAAAAAAATGTAATTGGGCATATGTCTACATAGGCGTAGAGAGTAGCCTATATAATCACTCTAAAAATATAATATAAATATATAATATAAATATAAAAATATAGCAAATATTGCACACGTAGCTGTTCATAATTCTAATCAAAATGTGCTCATGTCACACTAGTTTTCGAAAATAATTTATTTTTCTATACACTTTTAAAAGGCTTTAAATACATCAAAAATCAGAGTTGCTTGACTTATTAGATTGCATATCTAAATGTACAATTTTATACATTTATTTCAACGAAAGATACATAACTTAGTAATTTTTTTCATTATTCATAATATGTCATATTTTTAAAAATATAAATACAAAATACATTTTCCACGACACATCTTTTTAAACACAAAACTAGAAGGTAAATAAAACATTAATCGATTTTTATAAAAAAAAACGAGACGCAGGACATGTCATCCTTTGATAATCATCTCCTCAATTATTCTAGTATTCATCCTGTTATACTTTCATCCCAGATATATGTAATAACCATGAACTTCCGTCTTCGGTAGTGCAACGATAGTTCTCAGATTTCATTTAGTCATATCCACCATACAAGAGTTCTTCCATCGCTTAATATTTAAGCATTATAAAAAGCCAGATTAATCGAAACCAGCTTTTTGTAATGCCAAAAATTATTATGCATATACTATAGATGAAGATTTTTTCGTGTCACACCCTTCCTTGTTCCAGTGTTTCTAGGGTTTGGAAATTATTTAAGTACCGATACCAAGTTAAGGGAACATTTTCTAGTAATTTCCAATTTCTGGTTAAAATCCTCTTTCATTATTGGAGATATATTACGTATATAATATTAGTATTACCAATGATTCAAGGTTACTGATTAGGTTCATAGACATGGGATAACAGACTACTTACAAATATGGCGGGTAAAAAATTGACATATACTCGTCTTTCTGCATATAATGCGTACATATCACTATTACTTAATTTAATATCTGATATAACTATGCAAATACTTCAAGTGATTATATTATTTTCGTGTAATAAATTAAAAAAAAACAATATAGCAATTGAAAGGAGAACGATTTTGTTAAACGAAATTTGATTTAAAAAGTTCGATGTATGAAGTTTGAATATATTTTAAATTTTGTCATGCACTTATGTTTACTTAAAGATTTTAATATAATATTATTCTATATAATTGGTAGTTTTTTGCATTCTTTTTTTTTTTTTTGCTATGTATACTAACGTACCTTTTGTAGTTGATAGATCTCATTTGTTTACATTTGCTCACAACTTTTATTATAATATCGACTGAGAAAATATGTGTAATGGGAATAACCGAAAGTCGAAACCAAATTATTGTGAACCAAAATATTATAGTTTTAATTAACATTGAAATTTTGTGGCAGCTTTAACGAATTAACCATATATATAATGACTTTGCAATTGCTAGGAAAATTTGTCAAAATTTAGAAATGACTGATGATATCAAAGATTTTTCTTTACTTTTTAATTTTAAATCAAAATACATCTTTAAAAAATATAAATATCAGAAAATTATTTTTTGTATTGATAACGTTTGTCAAAATTAAACAATTGCTCATATACATTCAAAAAACCAGAGAATATAAGCTTTAAGGTATGAAATTATCTATTACATTTGTGAAGATCTTATATAATGTACCTTATTAGAAACACCATTCAAAGAATACGAAAACCATTAAACGTAATGAACTCTACGATTCTTAATTACGTTTATCTAATTTGTCATACTATACGTTAGATTTATTATTAATCGACATTTACGATTCGAGTATAGAATTTACCGGTATAAATTTCGAACTATGCATATTACTGCATACCGACTGTCATGTAGTAAACTATATTTATAAATATTTGAAAGTGTTTCTAAAAGGAATTTCCATGTCGATGTACTATTTTGTTATCGATAAATTCAAAAGAAATATCGATGGATTGTAAATGCGACTTCTTTGAGAGAGTGTTTAACCGTTTAGAATAAGTATATGCATATCATTTTTATTTGTAATATTAATATATAGTGCAATATTTGTTAAATGAACGATTCGTGGGCGGAGTCTTGCCGACTTGTGATTGGTTTTTCTTTTTTTTAATTTGATTTGTTACTTAATAAAAATATCGGGCATTGTTTTTTTTTTAATTAGGTATAATCTAAAGTATGTTATTAAATTATGTAACTTATAAGGAATCGACGCCTAAGGGTATACACAAAAGTTGAAGTTTTCAATTACGCGGAAACAATAAAATAAAGGTTAGTCATTAAAATTCAGTGGTGAAAGTCATTTATTGGATTTTTTTTTACTTTTTTCATCATTTTATCGTGTACTTAAATATTCGATTATTCTATTTTCGGAGTTGAAATGGGTGAAATTCTCACCTAAAAAAGGAGATATGATTTAAAAGTAGTGTTTAAAATTTTGTATTTTTTTAAATATTTTACCGCCAGTTTTATGTTAATATGAAAATGTTTTAAAAATTATTTAATTTTAACTAATTAATGTTTACTTAATGACTTAATAAGACGAAGTTACGTTTTTAAGTGAATAAAAAAAGTACAATTTACCCTAATTTACGTATAAGATTAAGCACCATCACAATATTACTAATTTCAATGCTGGAATATTTTTGTGTATACTCCAAGCCTAAAACACAAACATCACATCTCCTCTTGATCTTGACGTGAAACTATGAGAGAACTCGTGATATATAAAATAAAATATACATTTATAAACTAAGCCGGTATATACAGTGTTATGTCAATCAATATTTCTTATTTCTTTTCGGTTACATCTAGTAATTTTGGTGTGGTATATGTTGAGATTTCTAGCAGTGATTTCAGTTTTACATTTTCGTAGAGAACGGACATTTAATGCGAATATATAACTTTTAGTTGCGTGTCTATTTAAAATGTAATAATGATTACAAAAGTAAGTATAAGATTACATAATATAAGTACTACTTATAGTAGTCGCAAGATATTTGATTGATGAATAATACAGTAATTCCCGCGTGGAATTGAGCCAGTTTTTATTTACGCGACATGCATCAGAAAAAGTTAAACCGAAACTAGTAATAGAAAGAGCGAAATATTAGTAACTGGAATAACAAACGTAATTAAACGCGTCGTTAATTGACGGTTGAACCTAACATGTAGCTATAAAATAATATAGAAGTTAAAATTAATTAAAATATGTTATAGATTAACGTGTCACGGGATATCTTCAGATCGATCTGAACAATGACAATATTTCAAATTTACCTAATAAATCTCCCCTTTTTTTGTTTTTCACAATAATTACCGGTTATACAAAAATCTATCAGTGTTCAGTTGTTTTTTTTTTGACTTGTAAGATATAGGAACTATTGATTGACAATCCTTGTTAATTTCTTGAAAGAAATAGATAATATTTTTAAATGCATCAACTTTTATACTATTCATACTAAATAGATTTTGTATTAGAGTAGATAGTCTATGTCTTATGTATTTGTATAAGTTGGGGGCGGCTATGTATTGGTTATTGATATCATCTTGATGCTAGGCGATTGAATAAAATACATTTAGGTTCGATCATGTACTTAGTAGTTTAATAAATGCACGTGAAAGTTGTTTAAGAAATAAACAAATATAAAAATAATTGTCTGATATGTGAGATATTCGGTTTTGCAATAACACAAAATTTCATACAGAAATGTCGATCGGTGATAAATAAGCCTAAATGTATGTCACGGTAGTCATGATTGACCCTGTACACCTTTGATCGCTCCAGTTGAACAGTAAATAGAAAAGGCACAAATATGTGAATGAAATGGTATGGATATTATTATATAAAATACTTCCATTTTATTTAATTCAAGTATACGTTTAAGACATGATCATTACTAATAAGTGTAAGCATATATTACCAAAATAATACGAGGTGAAGTGTTTTGTATTCGTGTAAATTCGGAACTGATTATGGAAGGTGATCTCGGTTTGCTTCGAAGAAATATATATATATATAAAAGGGTCATGTTTGTTTCGTTCAAATTCGGTGTTGCAGTTTAGATATTTATCCGCACCGTTGTCGGGTTTTGTTTTAAATCGAGTTCAGTGAGAATATCACGAGCAAATTGGGGCGACAATTTTTACAGTAAGTTACACTGTAAAAGTGAAACATGGATCATTTCATATAACACTGTTATTTATCATACGATATTTTATAGTGTGTGATCTGTGACTGTGATTTTGTATCACTGTTATTTTTTCACATGATATTAATGAATATATAATTTCTCATATACCAATATATGGTACGTATTACAAAAGGTCTCTCGTCAGTTTTTTTTTTCAGTTTCTTTACATATTATTTTATATTACGATATTACTGGAGTAGCTGAAAAAAGTGCTCGAGTCTCGTGAATAATTTATCATCTTATAAACATGCCAGGTTTTCATAAATCACCAGTGAAATAGCAGTGAAAAATACTAATATCACTGCTATATACTCATATTAAAATCGCTATAACTGGAATGATTAATTAAGGCACAGGATATTATTGTTCAGTATTTCAGTGAGATAATTCCAATTATAAAAAAAAATTGTTAGAGATAAATAAAAAGGTATAAAGAATAATTTCATACATTATACAATATTTTATTATCACAAATTAATAAATTTACTCGGAACGTTATTTAATTTATATTCAGTGTGATTTGCTTAGACATATTATGTAAATTATGTTTAAAATTGAAACTGTTTATCCATCGCCTCAATTTTATTCGTTCGTCTATCGCATGTCGCATTACAGCCAGCCACGGAGTAAAGATAAAGTGAAAGGCGCTCGGCAGAGCAGCTAACACCAATATGGCGGCGCTCATGGTTCAATTCAAAATGAATCTATGATTTAAATAAACATTGTGCTCAGTTTTTAACATGCGTCTATCATATGAATTATTGTATTTACTATGTATTCCGCTCTACTACGCTACTCGCGTACTACTACTGCCGTTTACTCTATAATACCTCTACCGTATACGCAGTTTGAAATTAAAATGTATATTTGGATGGCTTGTCGACTATTGATTTCTCACTGTCATTCCTATTTTACAATTAGTAAGTTAATATTAAAAGCGCGATTTTAATACCCTAAAGCGAATAATTTTCCGAAAATTTTTAGTTAAATTACTACGAACCGAAAACAAGTTTCACTTATATCGTGGTTTCATAAATTCACACATTTCTTGTTTATACAAAAATGTTATAATATATGATAGCAAAATTGATATACAAAAACCCAAGATGCGCACTTAACGTCTCACGGGCGGTAAACAAGAATGAGTGCATAATTTTGGATTATGCAGTCATATCAAAGAGTATCGTGACGCTTGCGTCCTTGTAAAAACAACTTTAAATCAATCAGACAAGGTTGAATTTGCAAAATCATAAGTTTATGGTATAACTATAACCACGTATGTATATTGGGGAGTTTTTGCGGCCGGTATTGAGCGTTATTTTTATTTGAGACCGTGTGTCTTGGGTTTTTATATGTCAATGTAGCAAAATCGAAAAATTTTTCATTCGAATATAAATAATATTAATTTATATTTATATAATTTATAATTTAAAATAAATTATAAATATAATTTATATTTATATAAATAAATAATATTTAATTTCAAGGACTCTTATAAAGGTTGTGACGTCAACGAACTGTTTGATCTACAGAGTTTATTCAGCAATGTTATAATGATCTTACAGAATGAACCGAGATCATCTTTCGTAATAAGGCTTTGATGTACTTATAAATGTTATTGTAAGAACTTTATCATTGCAACTGTAAACATTCCATTGCTTGTGACATGAGTTGTTTTATTTCACTCCCTCATTTTAATTTTCTATTTTATTTGGGTTATATCTACCAAAGGGCTTATAAAAATTATAGTGTGGACCATCCATAAATTACGCCACACTGTAATGGTTGGGATACGTAAGCTTCGTGGAATCAAATAATATAATATACATATATATATAAATCTAAAGTGTTGTAATTCCAAACAAAATCTATAATATTCGATTTATTATTGATTTTATAATGAGAGGCTCTAATCTGAAGTATATAAATAATGTTGGAAATACTGTTACGTCTTAGGTATAGATCAAAAGTCTACAGAAAATGTAAAATATTTGATTTATCTTTGCATTTTTTAAGCAGTAATAATTTAAATAAGAATATATATAAATAATTTATGAAGGGCAGGCTTAATCTAATGATTCCAAATTAAAAATTACAAGATATGTGATGTCACAGGAAGGGAGGAGAGGGTCATACAGATGTGAACATTTATAGAAAGGTTGGTGGTCGCGAAACATCATAAAATTTGTATGAAATAATTTATGGATGACCGCTTAAAATTGGTATATGTCCTGAACTTTTATTCAAGGAAATATTTTCTAGCACTCGACGGCCAATAATCACTTTGATGTGGAAGATTTATCGGTAAGTGACTATAGAGGTTTGGAGCAAACTTGTGTCATTCTTTTTTCAAAGGTTAACATGTGACCATTCTTACTTATCAACTACTATTTACACAATTTATCACCAAAGTCATTTGATTTTAATTAATCATATGGCTAAATAGATTATCAATATTTTATTATCGTCAATTGATTGGTTACTCTATTTGTCACTGCGAGGTGCAATTTATGTGGAACAGTGCAGCGGCCAAAAATTTATACTTCTATACGCAAATAAAAATATATGCCTGACAAGATTCTAAGAACTAAGTTCCACGAGATAATTACACTCTTAAAGTTTGTCATGAAGGAAGATCTATTACTTCGTATAAATTACTCTATTTGGAATTAATAAGCGATAACATTATATTTGATGTTAATTTCATAATTCGCACCGTACGAGTAGGGTTGCTGCCTTTTTTGCAGTGAAAGTAGGTACATTGGTTATTATAGATAAGAAAAAAGTGTATAGTATCAAAATAAAGTACATTTTTTTTATTAATATGTTGAAAAACACATTTCTTATTGGTTTTTGTAGTTTGTATAAAATTAGTATCTCTATTAAATAATTGCATAGTCTATATATCTACTATCTATATTCAAATTAATGTAAATAAGTAATTTTTTTTTTTTCAAATATAGAGATGTTTTGTTTCAAATCTGTTCAAGATATCAAATCATGCGAAATAAAGTATTTTCGTATTCTTTATTGTTCTCATAAAGTACAGAGTACAATTACCTGAAATAACGTACAATACTTTATTATAAAACTAACGGTCCGTTGGACGTTGTCCTGCCCTCATTATAAAAAAAAATCTCGACAAATTATATACAAAAATCTTCCTCATGGATCACTTTATCCACTGTTAACTTTCGTTTTTGAGTTTATCGCGAACAGACAGACGCGGTAGGGAGGGGACTTTGTTTTATACTACGTAATGATACAAGTGGCAACCGTACGTACGAGTGCCTGCATAATTTAAGTTTGTCCTCTTAACACGCATCGGACAGTTTGTGGTATGTAAGTATGATATACAAACAATATTTACGTAAAACATGAGAGACTATGGAATCTTTAGGGTATGAGTTCCATTCGCTATTTGTTCAATTTTAATACCTAATTACTCCCTAGTCATAATGATTTCATATATAATGCTTAATTCATTCATTTTTACTGTGTACAGATTACCTAAGCTAAAAATCACAGTAAAAAGTGTCATAGAAATAACATTTGAATCCAATTAATTATAAGAGAAAGGGAAAACTTAAAAAAATACTCATGTAAACAATGTATTCTACCTTATTCTCTTTTGTGTTAAATCGTATAGGTATTATGCTTGTCCCTTTAACGTCATTTTTTCGTTTAATCCAGTTTCAAATCATTGCGGTGCTAAAGAAGATTCCGCTTCAAAGATAACATGTCTTGAATTATCACATTTCTATAAGTAACACATAAAATAGATTTGAAATTTAAAAAAAAAACAAACTTTTTTTTTTCGATCTGATTACGCTATTGGCCTTAACAGCTTCACCGGACTACATAAAAGAAAACAAACTGTTATTGTGTATATTATAATTTATTATTAATTAACAAGATCGTCCATCACTACCGGGATACATTGTACTATCTACTTTTACTAGCAAGCTAATTTCTATAAACATAACTAAATTACAATAATGCTATTAAGTTATAAATAAATACAATTACATAAAGTCCCTCTAAAGTTGGATGAATACTCTTGTACCCGGATTATTCGGGGATATAGGTGCGGTTACCTTTCTGGTTGCCGTGTCTAATTTGCAACTATAGCACAACTAGTGGCAAAGAAGCAATCGTTAGAACCTGAACAATAATTAAAATAACCAGTTGAATTATAAACGTTACATTTTTTTTATTTGAACTAGTCTATACTCTTTTAATTTTACATGTCTAATTGTTCTGACAATTTCAAATGGATTACATTATCATTTGTGCATATTCACAAAATATCGACAAGTTGTTATTTATAATCTATATTCTACACCAAGTGACTGTTTAGACACTCGCAGTATTATATGAAGCTTATGGCCACGTTTTGCATATAAAATAATAATATTAAAACAAATACTCATAAACAACCAAGAAAACCTAGGTTAAAGTTTGTTCTAAGACTTTCTAAAGTATAGCCTACAAACGAAAATAAAATAATAAACCTAAGTGCAATGACCGGTGCCAAAAGCTACAATGGGCGACCCGGAGTTAATAACTTTCAATAGTAAAACGGGCAATAAACCCTTTTGCTTTGTTCCTGACGTTCCCACGTTCCCTTTCAAATGAAAGTGAAATCACCCGATGGTCCTTGACACTGCGCTATAACATAGACGCGTAGAGGATTATGTATAATTTTTGTATTTTACTAGATAATTAGGTCAAATATTAAGCACCTATTTTTTAAATTGATTTAGAACGAGAATCGAGTGCAGAGTGTTGCTACTGTCTAAACAGTCACCCGGTATATTGATTATTTCCGCGCGTTTTATTTTTAGTTATGTAGTGATTATTACATAATAAAACTTAAAATTTAAAAGGTTAAACTTTTAACTAAGTTAACAACACTATTACAATATATTTTTTAATATTTTTTTTTCACATAGGTACATCATTTTTAATAAAAAGTATTTATATTATCTCTCTTATATCCGTATTTTATATACTAAGTTTATTTTGTAAGTAAGGAGATCATTTGGATTCATCATTCGTAACCTGCATATTTAAAATTATAACTGGCCCATTGTAAAATAGGCTACTGAATTTATCATTGTGAAAAAATAGCCGGCAATTAAGTTAATATTAGAATTTATAGAATTAAAATCGTTCCAAATAAACTATAGTGGGATAGAAAGAATATGCAGCTCATACAAAGAAGCAGTGACGTGGTATACGCATGCACATACAAGGCAGTATAGAGTTATAGCATAGAGGAGGCATAACGGCATAAGAGAACGTCATGCCGTTTACCATGACGACATGCGGATCGAGTATACTGCCAAGGCGGGACAATAGATGTTTCACAAACATTTTGAAGTAAAACTGCTTATGGGAGGGCTTTGAAATTCTGATCCGCAACCTTTTCTTGTGACGATACAATCGTGGGGATAGAACACTGTGTCGGGTGTAGGAAGCGGGCAGCGTCTCGCTTGTCTTCGGGTAGTAGAGAATAGTGAGACGTACCCTCTTCTCGTTTTCTTTTTTAAAGTTTCCCGTCTACTGCGTACACACGTCTTTTTTTTATTGAAACTTTGAAGTAAGCTTAGGGTCTCGTAGAGTGACAATTATTCCACTATGTGGTTACGGAACCTTTGCCAAAAAAGCATCAGGTCGATTTTTGGCGGGATTTTAGTTTGTCATGTAGTCACTTTTATGTATTTTTAGATTATCTGTGGAGTTTGCATCGTTACACTTTAAAAAAATTACACATTTTATAAGGCGAATAAAGCATATATATAAGGAAGAACGATAAATGATTTGTGCTCTGCGTTTGTGACAAAGCAATTTATATTTATATGTTTATAGTCCAGGATCCCCAGTACATTTTTGCACTTGATTACTATCAAGCTAATTTTCCGTGAGTAGCCGTGAGTTGCAAATGTTTTGAGTATTTCATTAATAGTGCAAAGTTTGTGTTTTGTGTCGCGACACGTCTCCAGGCCAAAATCAGGCTTAGCCTATAGATATTTCACATAAAAAAAATCAGTTTGTTAGTAATCATTTTTAATGACTTCGTTGTCAACACATATTGAAACGAGGGGACTCTCTGATCAAATCATACATTTTGTAGGACAAATATTTTTTCAAATAATTTAGATAATTATATTGATATTTAACAAAGAAAAACCCAGTTACTAATAAATTTTTGAGAATCAATAAATCGACATATTTTATCCTTGCTATCTCTGTTAGCTACCACAATCGAGAATTTTCGCACAGGAAATTGTAGGGCGTCTCATCGAAACGAAGCTACTCACGGAAAATTAGTTTGATAGTAATCAAGTCCAAAAATGGACCGTGGATCCTGGACTATTACTAGATTAGACAGAAAAGAGAAGTAAAGTGTAAATGATTTACAGAACAATTATTTACCTATTTTATATAAATTAGTAGTCGCTCGATGGTCAAATTTGATGGTAATAAAGGGTACGAATTATTTGCTTCACATAGTAATATATACATATAATTATGCGTCTTTTTTAAAATTTATTTTTTATGGTAAAAGCTTCATTTGGTATTATATAAATATTGTAGAATGTAGATGTAAAATGTATGCATGACGAATGCAGAATATAAATAAAGGTCGATGGTATGGAAATCAAAAAACTGTTAGTATTTTTTTCTAAACAAAAACAAACACGCTTGCCCGTGGCCAGTATTAAAACTGCTCATAGAAATTGGGAAGTCGATTATCTGACACTATTTTTGATCTCAAGATAATAGAATTTAAAGGTTTTCTTTAATGAAGGGAAAACGCAAGTGGACCGTCACGCTCGAGTCGATGACGATGAATCGGGTTTACTCAGCTTCAATCGAAATGTAATGTTATAAATAACTAGTTAACCCGTGCCACTATTTTATCGACTTTAAATTATTTCTGATAAACTATTTTATTAATCCTTAACACTGAAGTCTTCTGTCTACCAATAAATTCGATTTTTATTAGGTATACAAATTAATAATCGGATATATGAAAAATATGACGCTAGATTTATAAATAATGTCACTTATGGATCATTAGGCATATTTTATTTCATACAGTTTCTCAGATATCAATAATATTCTGTCTAAAATTGGTCAACCCTATAGCTTAGTAACATCGGATTCACAGTCCTTCTTAGGACTCTTGCCACCGATCTCAGCATAGATGTCGTCCAACGACCGCCTCTTTGTTTCCGGGACCATACAGACTATGTACACGGTGCTGACGATGCAGACGGCAGCGAACATCCAGAAGATGAAGTGGAGACCGACAGACGCCGCTAACGGCTGGAATACTCGGAGTTCGACGGAGACTAGTGCACACGCAAAGGCGATAACTAGAGATGTGACCGTTCCACGAAGCTGTAAATAAAATTATTAATTACTAAATTTTGCTCGTGGCTTTGCTTGGGTTAATGTAGATTTGATTTATTCCTCGGACAACTGCTCTTATCTATACTCATATATAAAGCTGAAGAGTTTGTTCGTATGGTTGAATGCACTACTCAGGAACTATAGGTCCGATTTGACAAATTCGGTGTTAGATAGCTCATTTATCGAGGAAGGCTTTAGGCTATATATCATCATGCTTAAGACCAATAGAAGCGGAGCGCCAATGAAGAATGATTCAAAATCGGGCATTTTTTCCTTTTGAGAGATTTCGCTGCGTGTTAGCGTTAGTATTATATACATTGCCATGGTAACGTGGTAAGTTTCTATTGCAAACATTTTCAATGTTTATTTTGTGTTCCTATTGAAAAAGTCTATTCTACGTTAGTTTTGTTTCCATTTTTTTATTTGTAATCTATTACGTATTATAAAAATAAAGTGTGTATATGTAAAATTAAAATAACAACTTTTTGGTTAATGGATATGGCTATAAATGACAAAAAAAATATTTTTTTCATATTTCGTTGGTATTTTTATATTATTATATTTTGTCTGTTTGTTTGTTCCGGGTAATCTTCAAAACGGCTTGACCTATTTTAACGA
Organism: Antheraea yamamai; assembly: GCA_036509395.1. Lineage (NCBI taxonomy): Eukaryota > Metazoa > Arthropoda > Insecta > Lepidoptera > Saturniidae > Antheraea > Antheraea yamamai. The sequence continues at coordinate 8,059,659 of AP028443.1, read as the reverse complement.
GAATTGTACTGGCAGATAGACGAAATTATAGCGGTTGACATATTGTATTTTATTTGTCCACGGCTTCGTCCGCATTGCTATTTCCAAAATGGTTGCACCGATTTTCACGAGGTGTTCACTGGTAGATAGCAGACCTCATAAAAAGTGATTTAGGTTTTTTATTCGCCTTCGGCCGCAGTGGAATATCGGAATCAAATCGGACCAGTAGTTCCTGAAATTGTCGCGTTCAACCAAACAAACCCAGCTTCATAATATTAGTTTAGATTACTACTCTTCTCTCGTACTTAACTCGAGACGTCATTAAAATTACAGTAACTTTTGATAGAGTGGACCGATTTTTATGAAACAAAGACTAAGTTACTCTCGAGGATATGCTTTATGATTCTCTTCATTGAGGTTTTATTGTGAATGCAGTACTTTAACAGTGATGCGTGTTCATACAAACAGACAGACAGACACACAGACATTTCTAAAAATGATTGGAATGTATTCTATTACTTATTCCTAGACACTTGCAACAATGTTTTTCACGTAAAATAGAAAAAGTACAGACACGTTAGATTTACATTCTTGTTATATGTATATAAAAGACTACACACACTAATTTCTTAAACTTGTAATTTAATCTACTATAGTAAACAATCTTAAAACTATAGTGTGCACTGCTTAATTCTTTAATGGAACGAAGAAAGAAAGAGTTATTTTTTTGGAGTATATATTAAGTATGGACGATATCAAATTATGAACTTCAGGGTAGTCCGGTGAAGCTGTTAAGACCTTGCTAGGTCAATAGCGTAATCAGTTCGAAAAAAAAATGAACTTCAGGCCTTAATATATTCGATGAATTTGAGTAGTGAGTAGTTGACTAACCTTTATCGTCCAGTAAAAATTCTTATGTAAGTTTTTACAATATCACTACATAGTATAAAACAAAGTCGCTTTCTCTGTCCCTATATCCCTATGTATGCTTAAATCTTTAAAACTACGCAACGGATTTTGATGCGGTTTTTTTTTAATAGATAGAGTGATTGAAGAGGAAGGTTTATATCTATAATAACATCCATTAATTAGTAGGGAAATACTGTTATTTTTGAGATTTCTAATGTGATGTTGTAAATAATTACATTTTTTCCGCTTACATTGCAAGAAACGCAGGCGGGCCACGGGCAGTAATGTCATACGTACGGAACGGATAGTAATCAAAACTACTAGATCGATTTTAATCATTTTTTCAGTGAATGACATAGGCTATATATTTTATACCCGTGCGAAGCCGGAGCGGGCCGCTAGTTATTTAATAATTTATGTTAATCTCGATAATAATAAATATTAGGATACTTCTGCGTTCGTGAACTTTCCAGGCTTTAAGTCTCTTGCAATTTGGTCACCTGCCGCTTTATTATTACGCAATTGTAATAAGCACTCTGGAGTTATATCTGGAGTCCTAATGCCAATTACATGCTAAACTTGCTAACCAGGCCGAATTTTCAACATTGTGATACGGTCTGAACAGCTTTCCTCGTACGACACTGTGTTTAAATACGCTATCACAAAAGCATCGCTTCAAGGAGTTAAAAAGTTTGGAAAAAAATCAGAAGACTCACCTGGAAAGAGAACATCTCCGTCATAATGACAAACGGTACCGGTTGTAGTCCAGCCGCATCGCAATATATGCAGAGACAAAGAGCTGCGATTGGCACCCATGAAGCTACTGTGTCCGTTGTGAGACTTTGCGCATAGAACCAAGCGCCCAACACGCACATCGCGATACCCGACACGAGACATGTAGAGGCTAAAAGTGGCTGCAAAAATTAAATTAATTAATTTTACCTATAACTTGGTAAAAATATTTATTAATATTTTAGTGCTTGTGAAATACCACAGCAACTATTAAGTAACTGATGACTTAATAAATAAGTTTTGACAGCTTAAAAAACTAGTCCCTTTTCAGTAACGTTGGGGACACTCGACGACAAATTTGATTCTGGACAAACAATATAACAAAAAATACTTTATAGGCATATATATTTTTATGTAAATATCAGGTTCTTATTTTATATACTGTTAATAGTATATGATTGTTCTTTGCAGTTATTTTTTACCGTATTTTTATTATATGCCTTTCTTGTAATCTGTTCAAGTTGTTCTTGGTGCAACTTTCTGATGATCTGATAAACTACTTGAAATTTGGAACATATACCAGAATTGGAATTGGATAAATAGAAAGAGGAAAAATTATATAATTTGATATATTATTGGTAGGTAGATATAACAATTTGCTATGTCTGATATCATGAGATGAAAAGAAACTGAAATTTATCACACAATTTCAGACATACAAGACAATTATGAAACATAATAAAACTGTTAAATTATTTCTCATAGTCTCGTAAAGATTTAAAATCCGATACAGATACCAAAACTGATAATGTTTGAGTGTGAAATTTCAAATTACTCGTAAAATTTATATCGGTATTTTGTCTTTACATTCAATACTGTGCTTTTGTAAATATGTTAAATACATTGATCGAAAAAATAAATAGAGGATGGTGTACCTTCCTGCCAGTCCTCTCCACAAGACTCGACGCGGTGCAGGAGCCGACGAGTTGGACAGCGCCCAAGACAGCAGCTTGTTGATTAGCAGTTAATACCCAACCTCCGGCACTTGCTTTGTTGAATATTAGCGAAGCGAAGTGCAAGACGGCGAGGCAGCCGCACAGTTCACGGGCAAGTGTTATTACCAGGGTTATTCTGAACGCCCGGAATGTGCTTCGGTCTGTTACTGTTGGAATATAGATAGTTTATTAAAGCACTGCATTTGGGAACCAATTCTATTCTATATTCTAATTCTATTCTATTCAGTAATTAACGTTGCATTTATGTTTATATGATACAGTTTCTAAACTATTTTTATAACCACAGTGCAATTTCAATTAACTACAATTTAATCAATATAAGTGATTTGCATTATTAGGTTATGCATTTGAAGATAGTATAGTGATAAAGTATAATAGATAGATATATAGTAGATACAGCTGCGAATACAAACATTGTCATCTTAAAAGTGGTAGCTAGCAAGACGAGTAATAGAATATGTTGCGATTGCATCGCGACAATTTCCTTCACCGTAAACTCAGCACTGTATAATATGATTCCATGTAGATTAACACAATCGGTGTTAATACAAAAGAATTAAATACGTATTGAACTTTCGTGTTAAATGTACCGCGCTCGCTGAATGTTCGCCATCTTGCTCTTTTGTCTCGCTTTGGTTAGGTTAGACTAGCGAAAAAGGATAAAGCGAACTTGCCTCGCACGAGCGAGGTGCATTCAATACGAAACCTTTTTAGAGCAAATATTCAATACGTGTTTAACTTTTTTGTAATAACATCGTATATCTTTACTTTACCACCTGAGCCATCGTTTTGTAAAGACAGAATACAATCAGACGTTTGTTAATCTAGGTGCAATTTATTTATTTTGATCAAAAGCTTTGATAAAGTAAGTAGGTCCTTTTTTTCATATTAGATCATTTTCAGATTATAAAAACAATATTTCATTTCTTTCAACATAATTGCCATATCTAGCGATATAACTAATGAGCCATCCTGACTTTAGATCCATTTTTTGTTATTTTGTAAAAAAAATACTAATAAATTAAATAAACTTCAAAAATATCTACGATACGGTCCACGAAATAGAACGAGGTTGACCATAGTTTATACCAACCTAGTATAACCTACTATCTTATATATCTATCTATATATATACTATCTTCATCACTATACATTTTCTATTCGATTTTGAAGACTTCCCTGGTATGTTTTCGAATTACAAGGTCCAATACTTTTTTTTATATCATAGGAGGCAAACGAACAGGTGGGTCACCTGATGTTAAGTGATCACCACCGTCCATAGACACTTGCAACACCAGAAGAGTCGCAAGTGCGTTGCCAGCCTGTGTTTGGGAGAAGGAGGTGTGGGGAGGGGCGAGGGGAGTTGGGTATCCGGCGCTCTCACTGGCCGAACGAAACGCAACAATGCAAGTACTGTTACTTCACATCGGTTTTCTGCGAGAGGGTGGTACTATCCCGGGCGAGCCGACCCATTCATGCTGAAACCAGTAGTAGGTTCAGCGTGGCTCTACCACCTACAAATAGTATTGGGAACCCCTTATAATAACACCTTTCCAATAAAAGAAGAATTTTACAAATCGGCTAATAAATGACGAAGTTCTAAGGGAACAAACATTCTTTTTAAAAAGTAACCGAATTGAGAACGGACCTTTTTGTAGTCGGTTAAAAATCAAAATTACTTTATTAAGTTGATATAAAAGAAAATTAACCAAATCTCTTCATAGTACGCTCATGTAATTAAATAGAATCTCATCTAAATAATTTAACGTCAATCTGTCAATATTTTTGAAGATATCGCTACTCTCTTCAATCTCATTCAGTCACGCCAAAATTTTTCACGTTTCAGTACAAATTTTTCGTACAAACCATGTCCTGACAAATATGTACAGACAAAACAAAAATAAAATTAAATAGGTGTAACTGTTCTGAAATAATAGACTTATATAATAGGTCTTTACCTATGAAATTGCCGTTCTACAGTACTGGCTATTTCAAATTAAAATAATTTTTGTTTGGCTAAGAATTCTAATTTCAAATTAATTAAAAAAAAAAATGGAATTCTTTTTCCAAAAGTAGTCATTTGTTTATTGATTAGTGTTACATTTTCATCGCATTTCAATCTTTTTTGTCATCATGGATACGTTAAAAATTCGAGTAATTATGGAATATGAGTACCGTCGTGGGAGCAAAGCGGCACAAGCGGCACGCAACATCAACGACGTTTACGGAGCTAACACTACAAACCAACGCACCACCTGTTATTGGTTTGCTCGCTTCCGTTCTGGGGATTTCGACCTAAAAAATGAACCTCGCGGTCGTCTGAAGACTTTGGTCGACAATGACGAATTAAAGGTGATTGTGGAAGCTGATAATACACAATCTACGGCTGAATTAGCAGCAGCTTTCGACGTTAGCGTCAAAACAATATTGGTCCATTTGCGTCAAATTGGCAAGGTAAAAAAGCTTGACAAATGGGTGCCCCACGAACTCAATGATCACCAGCGCGAAGTACGCGTCGAGACGTGCCTTGCACTGCTCAACAGACACACAATTGAAGGAATTTTGAACCGCATTGTTACCTGCGATGAAAAATGGATTCTGTTTGATAACCGCAAGCGCTCAGCAAGTTGGTTCGATCCTGGTTCAGCACCTAAACAATGCCCTAAACGAAAACTTACCCCTAGAAAAGTGATGGTCACTATTTGGTGGTCTAGCGACGGTGTGATTCATCACAGCTTCTTACCAAACGGGGTGAGCATTACTGCAGATGTGTACTGTGAAGAACTGAACACAATTATGGAGAAACTGGCACATCTCCAACCAGCATTGGTCAATCGCTCGTCTCCGCTGCTCCTGCACGACAACGCGCGACCTCATAATGCACAGCAGACGGTCTCCAAGTTGCAAGAACTGGGGTTGGAAGTTCTCCGTCATCCGCCCTATTCACCAGACCTTGCGCCTACAGATTACTACTTTTTCCAGAATTTGGAAAACTCCTTGGCGGGAAAAATTCAATACCCGAGAGGCAGTACAAAATGCCTTTGAAGAATTTGTTGTCTCCCGTCCAGCTGATTTCTTTAAGAAGGGCATCAATAAACTGCCACTGCGTTGGCAAAGATGCATTGATTGCATGGGTGATTACTTCGATTAATACAAATAAAGAATACATGAAAAAAAAAAGTCGTTTAAATTTTTTCATAGAAAACGGCAATTTCATAGGTAAAGACCTAATAAATTCGGCAATTGATTATTACAGGTAAATCTTGATGAACAATAATCGACCTCTTACTTATTTATCTTAACTCGATTGTATTTATGTTCACATACTAACGGAATCTAACTGTCCAGCTGCGTGTGGTCAACCGACAATTTCCGTTGCGTAAGATTTACTAATATAAGCAAGTACCGATAATGAATAGTCACATAAATCTGTCGGCAAGTATCTACGCCCTACGGGTTATGAATGCTTTACCGAAAACAAGCTTTTTTCCCATAACGGTCCCGATAGATGGACGAGCAATACTCGCCCACGCTAAAACCTCTCTGGGAATGTACATAAACGTGTCAGACTTCAGGTTTCTCATTACCGTAGGGCAGCGGATCTCAAAGTTATTGCAATGTTTAACAAAATCAATAATTTTCACTCATTTTTCTTCATAGGTCAATAATATAGATTGAATCGGGAAAGTTATTTAATTTTAATTGTACGTTTAGCGCAAACAAAACTTTTAAATTCGGATGCTAATTAATCGATTATAAAGAGAACAGATTTGTTTTTTTTTTTTAATTTATAATGGATAAATTCAAATAATGCTTAACCGATGTAAAAAATCTCTATATGAATTATTAAAGAAAGCTACAATATCACTGAATAACATGGACTGTATTTTATTTTCAAAATCTACATTACCGTGAACACAATCTAGTTCTATATATTTATATATAAATTTCTTCTGTACGTGTGTATGTCACTGAACTCCTCCTAAACCGATTTTGATGAAATTTTGTGTGGATGTTCCAGTGGATCCGAGAATGGTTTAGATTCACTATTGAACCCGGTAAGTGGCGCTGCGGTTGAATTTTAGATTAAAAAAAATATTATCAAGACAGGACAACGTAATTCCCAATTGAGTTTCTAATATGCTTTTATTGATAACTGCGATAATTTCCGAATTGGTGGTACTATTTTAACGTTCATAAGTGTTTTATGTAGGCTTTCAATAAATAAAGTTGTGATTTAATTTATAATTTGACTTATATCTAAAACTAGCGTCTGTCCGCGTGGAATAGGTACTTTGGGCTAATAATTCGTCGTAGCAGAAGCTCTCAAAAAAAAAAACCTCGATTTTGAAATTGTTACTCCGCTCCTGCTAGTCTTAGCGTGATGATATTGCCTTTCTCGATAAATTAGCTATCTAACACTGGAAGAATTTTTCAAATCAGACCGTTCCTGAGATTAGCACGTTCAAGCAAACAAACAAACCCTTTGTACTCTTTATATATAAATTTCTTCTGTACGTGTGTATGTCACTGAATTCCTCCTAAACGGATCGACCGATATTGATGAAATTTAATGTGCGTATTCCAGTGAATCCGAGAATAGTTTAGATTCACAATTGGACCCGGTAGGTGGCGCTGCGGTTGACTTTTAGGATTTCTTTTTATTATCAAGGCAGGACAACGTCCGCCGTGACCGCTAGTATTTTTATGAAACTTGCACGTGTCTGGATTGTCGACCAGGAAAATCGATTTCACGAAGTCTAGAACTCTTTGATATTCATTTATTTCAAATAATATATGATTTTACTTATCTGGTTGCCGAAAAACATGCAAAAGTAATAAAAGGTGAGTGAAATATACTATTAATTATTTTTAAAAAACAGGTTAAGACAGTCATAAGGACTGCTGACTGAAGTGAAAGCTCAAAACAATGGAGTGACTGGGTTCTCTTTTGAATTATTATATTAATTATTGTGTGAATTATTTAAATTTCCTAATTTGTATACTGAAATTATCAAAATTAGTCTGGTTTTCACATCTATTGGCACTCGGAGCAATAATTATATACAATTTTGTACAGCTTATTACTTAATCAAACATATGTTGGGTTGCACAATCTCAATACAACATATAAATATTTGACATACACAGGCTGCTATACAAAGCGTCGCTAGTCTGACCCTAGCCGCGCAAGTGCAATACAGACGTTCAAACTGATACTAGCATGCCATGACGCGAAAGTGTAGTAAGTTTACCTCCTGCCAAAAAAATAGCGTTCAAGGCACGTAAAAAAGTTTTCACTTCAAAAATCGTAGTGTAAAGTTTGAGAATCGGTGTCGTAGATAAACAACACAGTCGGACTCGCACCGCGAGTCAACTCCCAGGGAATCGATATTGTTTGGTGAGCACTAACCACACTTTAAGAACCCGTTACTTCGTATTAACTCGTTTACATATTGTTATCGGTAACACGCATCGTATTTCCGAACAAAAGTTCAGCCGCCTTTTATTGTTGACTGTTGACAAACGATTGAACTTAACCCCGTTATGGGTTCCTTGGAATTAATTTACTTTGATACTATTTGGTCTCTGGTTATACCTATATTTGTAAATCCTCCTTATAAACCACCCTCAGGACTTCAATACTAACGCAATAATTGTATAACAATAATTCTGTCTTGAGGACTTGTTAAGATAAAAGTTTTTTAGATTTAGGGTCACACTAAACATCCTAAACATATTGCCAATTTAATATTTGATGTCTAAATATTTATTATAGCGTTACATTATGTGAACGAATAATAATGATGCATGGAAGTAACTCCACTAATGATAACTATGTACACGTCTGTAAATAATATTTATGTACTGTAGAAAAATTACAAAAGTAATTCCCAATTGAGTTTCTAATATGCTTTTATTGATAACTGCGATAATTTCCGAATTGGTGGTACTATTTTAACGTTCATAAGTGTTTTATGTAGGCTTTCAATAAATAAAGTTTGTGATTTAATTTATAATTTGACTTATATCTAACACTAGCGTCTGTCCGCGTGGAATAGGTAGTTTGGGCTAATAATTCGTTGTAGCAGAAGCTCTCAAAAAAAACCTCGATTTTGAAATTGTTACTCCGCTCCTGCTAGTCTTAGCGTGATGATATTGCCTTTCTCGATAAATTAGCTATCTAACACTGGAAGAATTTTTCAAATCAGACCGTTCCTGAGATTAGCACGTTCAAGCAAACAAACAAACCCTTTGTACTCTTTATATATAAATTTCTTCTGTACGTGTGTATGTCACTGAACTCCTCCTAAACGGATCGACCGATATTGATGAAATTTAATGTGCGTATTCCAGTGAATCCGAGAATAGTTTAGATTCACAATTGGACCCGATATGTGGCGCTGCGGTTGACTTTTAGGATTTCTTTTTATTATCAAGGCAGGACAACGTCCGCCGGGCCCGCTAGTATTAGTATACATTTCTAGATTCTATTGGAAGATTAAATGCAAATACTTTAGTAGTATTGAACTTATCCACACACGTAGCTTTAATATTTGTACGTCACTACTATCCGTGATTTTTACAAACATAAAAGTTATAGTGTTCAACAAAGGTAAACCGAATGTACGAACATGCAATATCGAGCATGATTGGATCAAATCTTATAATGAAATTCTGCTTTAGGAGTCCAAAATCTTGTAGATGAATGAACATAGCATAGTAATAAATTATATTCTAAAGCCGGTATATTTAGCTTCGAGTTCTAGGTTTGCAAATCTGTTGCCAACAACTGTTGGTGTATTCCAGCAGCTGCACTTGAGAACCAGACGTCTCTAGATTTAGCGTGTTTACTATCTCAGACCACATCGTACAGTTTTGTAGGTGGTAGAGCCACGTTGAAGCTATTACTGGTTGCAGTATGAATGGGTCGGCTCGCCGGGGGTAGTACCACCCGACCCACAGAAACACCGACGTGAACGTAACAGTGCTGGCATTGTTGCGTTTCGTTCGGCCAGTTAGAGCGCTGGATACCCACCTCCCCTCCCCTTCCCCTTCCCACTACCTCTCTCCTCCCAACCCCGAACACAGGCTGGCAATGCACTTGCAACTCCCCTGGTGTTGCAAGTGTCTATGGACGGTAGTGATCACTTAACATCAGGTGACCCACCCGTTCCTTTGCCACCTATGATATTTTTTTTTTCGAACCGACTACGCAATTGACCCGGCATGGTCTTAACAGCTTCACCGGACTACTAAGGCGAGCGCTTAAGGCACTCAGCCGACACCTGTGATATAAAAAAAACCGTCATTTAAAGTATAAACAAAGGAGAATAACTTAATAAAACGTCCGTCGATAGATACCTCCGTAATATTTAACTACAGCTAATTTTCGTAATTTTTATTATCGCCAAGAAACGCTTGACAAAACATTCACGCAAGAATTACCGATTAACTAAACTTAAACTTCCTATACTGTAAACAGAAAACACTCTCATTGCAACACACAATCAAACAATGGTTTGATTATTGATTTGCAATCAAACAGTAGTAAGTTCCTCTAATGGAATTGATACTTATTGAAGTAAGGATTTACTACTTACCTATAGTTTTGACGGCATTAGAAAATTTCCCCCCTTTAGTTTGCTCCAACTCGAGTAATAGTTTCTGTAGTTCGTCGTCGACAGCGGCTTCATTGTTATCTCTGCACCTTAACCACGCTAAAGCATCTCTTGCTTCCTAAAACATGAAGAATCATTCTCTTTATACATGTTGTTCATATTCTTAACTCTAATGAGATTTTGTTATCAGGGCTTTTTCATTGTATATTAAAGAGGTTCTACTCTTTTATAATCTAAATACTACCCGTTTGCTGTAATCGGAAGACATTACTTATTATACCATTATTCTTAACAGTGTACTTCAAATCATTCAATGTTTTTTAATTATTTTAAGAGCAGGCATTTCACCAGAGTTCCAAGTTGAATTACGACGCAGTCAAGTATTTTTACTTTTTAACCGACTTCGAAAAAGGAGCAGGTTACTATGTTCGGTTGTATGTTTTTTTTAATGTATGCTAATCGATATTTTCGTCAATTGTGAACCGATTTGAATGATTCTTCAAATTTCATTCTTCAAATTTGTTGCAGGTAATAAAATATGTATACTATCCAGATATACACCGCGGGACACGAGAGTGGATCCAAACTTTGTATTTATATGATATGAATTAAGTTCGCATTGACTTCGAATATATTATTAGGTAGCGCAAATCTCAATATATTTGATAATTTAGTTATTTTTCGCTTTTTAGTGCGTTGTTGGTTTTTCATATCGAAGTCGGTTTATTTTTTTTGTAGAAAATTTATATGTCTTTAAACACTTTTCAGTCATTCAGAGCAGTCATTTGTGGACAAATTATTTTATGTGGGATTCGAATCAACAACATAACTCGGCGGTAACGGCAAAGTGATCGCATACACAACTACACTTATCGTACAAGATGTAGAAGTTGTCCATTTAGCGAAGAAAGGCAATTGATTTACAAATGCAATCACTAGAATTTGTTAAGCGGTGTATGGTTACCAAAAAAATCTCCAATGAAAACGCATGCTCGTTCCAGTATTCAAACCTTTTTTTAAGTTCGCTATTTTTGGATTGTCTTCGCTTTAAAACGGCTTATCTCCCGTTTTCGTGTATACACACTAATATTCATATACATAAGGTCTAGTAGCAAATTTAATTGACCACAGTCGGGACCAAAATAATATTTTCGATTTATTTTAATGAAGTCAATGTAAAGTACCAAATAAATATCTTGACCGCTTTGAACACAGGCTTTTCAAACTCCTTTATACATTTATATATTCGAGAAGAGAGCAATTATTGTATACAAGAAAATTAAGTAAAATTAAAATTTAAAAAAAAAATGGTAACTTAACAATTTTTAAAGATGTCCTTACTGTCTTCTGTCTTATTCATTTACTCACTTTTTACATTCAGTAATTAGTTTTGGTTTATATAAATGACTGCGCGATGACTGGCTAAGTTTTTGAAAATCAGAACGGTCAAGAATACTATGAAACTGTATAAACTAACCTCAACCTTCCCAGTTTTGAGGAGATACGATGGCGTCTCCGGCATTGTTGTGAACAGAAGCATATGTAGTAACGGTACAGCGAGACACACCCATAAAGTGGCGTTGTAACTCAAATATTCTCCGAGGATGTACACTATTAGGTTCCCTAAATTCTGTGAGAGTACCACTAAGCTGCCCAGTGTTCCTCTTATGGTATCCTCGCTGATTTCCTTGATATACAGAGGTGTGACGACGTAACAGCCGCTGACACCGAATCCGACGATCGCACGGGCCATTATCAAGGCCCATGTTTCGGTCGAATATAATTTTAGGGCCCAACAGAGCTGCAATAGGAGTTTATTTTTAATCATTGTTACCATCCATACTTCTATACTAATATTATAAAGTTGAAAAGTTTGTTTGCTTGAACGCGCTAACCTCAGGAAGTACTGATCCGATTTCAAAAATTATTTTAGTGTTAGGTAACTCATTTGTCGAGGAAGGCTGTATATCATCACGCTAAGTCCAATAGCAGCGGAGCACCAACGAAGAATGTTTCAAAATCGTTTTTTTTTTTTTAGCCCAAAATGACTATGCCACTCGGACGAAGTATTAAATATAGAGAATGTTTAATAGGCTTTATCCAGCAAAGTACACATGAACAAGTATATATTAAAGGTTTTGTTAATTATTTTTAACAACGGTTTATCATACTTGTCGTTGTGTTAAGTTAGGGGTGGCAGATATAAATGTAAGACGTAAATCATAGATGACCTCCTCCTTATCACTCTAATACCAATCATGTATTCATGATAAAGAAGTAGATACAGTAATACACTACTCAACATAGTTACGTGTTATCTTTAGAAATATGAACGGTCAGACCCTCCGCCCGAATATACTCCCCGCACCATTTTTTCGAATTGAAAACGGCCTTTACAGCTTCACCGGACTACTAAGGCGAGCGCTTATGGCATTCGGCAGATTTTATTTTGCAACCAGCTCAATGGAATTCTTTTTAGCAATGTATGCGTGTAATTACAAAAAAATAAATTTTCTATATTTTCTATACATGTAGATATAAAATTGTCCAAACTATTGAGAACTGTATTAAAATCTTTTGCATAGTTTAGAAGAACGACAGACGCGGATAGGGACATAATATTTACTGATAGTGTGCATAAACTTACCGCCATACAAAACGAAGTAAACATCAAAGCTTTCTTCCGTCCATAATTGTCGACGATGAACCCAAATATGAAGACGGCTGGTGTTCCAACTAGGTATACGACTGACGCCATCCAAGATATGACGTCAGCGTGAACGGGGGCAGAGGCGGGTGATTCTTCAGACATGAGCCGCGGTGCCATTGGTGACATCCATCCCACTGCAGCCCCGTATGAGAATACGGGTAGGACCACTGTAACAATAATGAAACTTAAAAAATCTGAAAATAATAATCTAATCCACGGAGTTTTTGGCGGATCTTACGTCTTACGATCTTAGTCTGTCATGTAATGGATTTTATATTTTACTAGCGACCCGCCCCATCTTCGCACGGGTGCAATGTAGATACTAATATGGGGCAGTGTGGAATGATTAATAATATTACTTAAGACAATTCCGTAGTGCATTAATTCGGTCTATCTCGTAAGGTTTACCCGGCGTTTGCGATTTAAGAGCACAAAAGTATATTTGTTACGACATCACATTACAAATCTTTGAATTTTTCGGCTTTTCTGTGCTATAATATGTATGTATTATACACATAAGCCTTCCTCTTGAATCACTCTATCTATCACTGAAAACTGTATTAAAATCCGTTGAATAGTTTAAAAGATCTAAGCAAACAGACAGCGGCAGCGACTTCATTTTATACTATGTAATAATGATTCATAATCTTGTGTTATTTGACCCTATATTTTGTAATATTGGTGTTGTTTTACGTAATATAGTTCGGTTATCATTCACAAATGAAGTGGATAGGAAATAATACCACGAATCATGAATTCCGAGATAAGACAAAAACTCCACGGAGAATTCTAACAGGGGAGCAACCATCATGTTACAACATTGAAATTATCACAAGACACTTGTAATATTATTACCTACTAGCTTCTGCCCGCGACTTCGTTCGCGTGGAATAGTTGCTTTGGGCTAACGCTAACACGCAGCGGAAGCTCTCAAAAGGAAAAAATATGGTTAAATTTAATAATATATATTTTTAATTATAATTATAATTTGGTTAATTTCTTTATACTTTGTCAGCGTTATTACAAAAAAGTTAAATACGTAATGAATTGCATTAAAAAGGTTTCGAATTAAATGCACCGCGCTCATCCGAGGCAAGTTCGCGTTATCCTTTTTCGCAAGTCTAACCTAACATAACCAAAGCGAGACAAAAGAGCAAGATGGCAAACGTTCAGCGACCGCGATGCATTTAATTCGAAACCTTTTTAAAGCAAGTATTCAGTACGTATTTAACTTTTATGTAATAACACCGTATAGGTTTGAGCTTTTGACCATAATCTCACCTGATGTTAAATGACGAAGTCTATCCATATATCCGTATATATGGATATATCCATAATATATCCATATATATGGATATATCCATGTATAGTCCAAGACGGTAAACACGCTAAACCTAGATAGACTTGCTTTCAAGAGCAGTTGACGGAACTCACTCATAGATGCTTGGCGAAAGATTTTCAGTTTGAGAGTAGTAGCTAGCCAGGCGGCCTTAGATGCCTACCACCATGTTATGACTTCATCACGATAGTTTCCTTCATCGTAAGCCCCGGCTCATTCGTAAGAATTAGAAGAACACACGTCCATCGACGTGACTTTCGAACCATTGAGCTATAATAACTTCAATCGAATCGCCAGTTACGTTGTAAAAAGAAAAGTGTTGGCGCGCATTATATATTTAGGTTTCAGAACGCACAAGCATCCCTTCCGCCCACCTTCCTTCCTTCCAATCACTTACTTACGCCACGATCCTTAGCGCGGACGCAACAAAAAACGATATCTCGCATAGTCAAACGCAAGAATTGCTAGTCACCGATCACTAATATTGTGAAGTTTGGTGTAAAAATCGTATAGACGCTAAACGCAATATAGTGCATATTATATATCGTCGCGAGTGTAGTGCATTGAAACCCGCATCATCAACACCGGTGAGTCCGCAATCCGTTAT
>AP028443.1:7981307-8042666 GCA_036509395.1 Antheraea yamamai | reverse complement strand
GCATCTGTTGTCTTCAATGATTCATCGAAATCATACATTATAATTGTAGCATTGACGTCTTATTGTCTTAAGTCTTAATTGATTACAACGGTTTGATACGGTTTGCGATTTCAAGAAAATTACGACCTTTCTGAGGTACATATGGCAATTTTATAAATTGTTTATATCGTTGAATTACATTTAGATAATTTCCAAAAAGCTTGCTTAATCGTTTTTTTTTATATCATAGGAGGCGAGCAGGTGGTTCACCTGATGTTAAGTGATCACCGCCATCCATAGACACTAGCAACACCAGGGGAGTTGCAAGTGCGTTGCCAGCCTGTGTTTGAGGGAGGAGAAGGTGGGAGGGGAGGTGAGTATCCGGCGCAGGTCACTGACCGAACGAAACGCAACAATGCAAGCACTGTTACTTCACGTGGGCGTTTCTGTAGGTTGGGTGGTAGCACCCAGGATGAGCCGACCCATTCATGCTGAAACCAGTAATAGCTTCAGCATGGCTCTACCACCTACAAAATAGCTTCTGTTAAATAATTTCGCTTGAAATTATTTAGTAATTTAATAAAAAAGTATAAAACTGTACGTAGGGCTTATGACTCATTACTACTAGATATACGCAGAATTTTTCGTAGATGGTTCAAGTCGCTTTATTTTTTGGGTTCGACTGACCCTTTGCCATTCTATAATGTCCAACGAAGAAGCCGGGAAGCAACTGGTATACTATGAATAAAAGTATTATAAATACAAAACTAAGTATCGAAATTTTAACTCCTCGTTAGTTTTTTTCGTTTTATATCTTGTTTAACAATAAAAATAATCCAGTGTTTTGAATCTTCAGCATATTTTTAAATCGAAAAAATGAATATACCATATATCACTGTAATGTGAAAATATTCACAGCGTAAAAGTAAAATGGTAGGGATATTATGTTTATTCGAATGTATGGGAAACACAAAACATTCGCTATCGTCGGAAACCACTAATAAACAGAGCTCGTGGGAAATATGAAACTTCCAGATATTTGATTCATTTCTATTTCATATATACACAGAATAACTTCACTGTCTTTATCAATCTTTGCTTCAACAGTTACGTGTGTTGACTTATACATAACTATAAACTGATACATTTTTCCTTGTTATTTAATTGGACAGTGTTATTTAAGCGAGTACGCGCCATTGCTTTTGTTACAGGCATCATAATTTGTAACTCCTTTTTCCTACAGTATCAGGTATTTCAAGTAATACGTATGGAAGCCGGTATAACAGGGATGACTAGTGGCGATGGATTGTCTATCTCTTCACTATAATTTTCGGGTTGTATTGTTTTTTTTTATCAGAGCAATGGAATAAATTTACTTCGCTACAGTTTATTGAAGTAAAACTTCTTATGGAAGGGCTTTGAAATTCCGATCGGTAACCTTTTTGTGTTACGAAAAATGGTGTAGGTAAACACTGTTTTGGGTAGAGTGTTGAAAATACAGGTTGGCTACCGATCACCGAAGTTAAGCAACGTCGTGCGCGGTCAATATTTGGATGGGCGATCACTTGGAATACAGGAGTTGCACTTCTATTGCGTTTCTTTAAGACACATCTTGTTCTTTTTTAAATTTATATACTGCTATTTTCTTTATGATCAGTATGCAACTAATTGAGTACTTGTCTCGTATACAGATTTGTCCCTCTATGACTTGTATGCTTCGTAACAATGTATAATTACACGACGTTAAGACTAATTTATTTTAAGTGGTAACACACAAACAACGTAATAAAGTTTATTATAATTAATACAACATTTCACATCTTACAGGGTTTCTGAATTACTTTTTTAAACATAACTAGCGGGCCCGGCAGACGTTGTCCCGCCCTGATTATAAATCAATCCTTGACAAATTATATACCAAAATGTTCCTCGTGAATCACTTTATGCACTGGTGAAAACCGCAGGAAGATCCGTTCAGTAGTTTTTGAGTTTATCGCGAACAGACAGACAGACGCGATAGGGGACTTTGTTTTATACTATGTAATGATGATTTACCTGTTTGAAACAAATTTACTTAACACAGCTTGCAGTTGGATTTGAGGCATGGGAATCGTCACGTAAGGAAAAGTAATTATGCGTCTATTCGTTACTTTGGTTTTTTTTTTGTTATTTTACATTTTTTAATGTAATTTACAATTCACTATGCTATCTTCTAAATGAATATAAAGCTTGGCAAGGATTATACGAGTGTGAAAAGACTTGTAGCTTGTAATTTACACATGTAGTTTGGAGGAATACATTTTCGTAAAAATTCACTAATTTACAAGAAAAAAGCGCTTGTAATACAAAGCTAGTAACGTTTGATAAGCACGGTACTAGTATATATTGATAGTAAGCGACTGAGACCAGTTATACTCAACCTTTTTTTTTAAAGAGGTACAAACACGTTCCACTCATTGTGGCGCAGGCCGCAGACTATATAAGGTTATCATGAAACATAATGCAATGTGGACCAAATTTTAAAAACGCCTGTTTAGTAAGATTTTTTAACAATAGCGCTATACTAACAAACAAATGAAAGAGAATGCCATTCCCGTTGTCTAGCACATTCCTCCCACACTATTTTCAATGGAACGCATCGGGGTCGAGTTATCTGGGGTTTACTTAATTCACTCGGCGTGCTCAAAGTTTTTGTGATGGGCACTAAACCTATACTAATATTATAAAGATGTGAAGTTTGTGAGTTTGTGAGGTTGTAGGGGGTAATATCTGAATTTACTAAACCGATTTTGAAAATTCTTTTACCAATATAAAGCCACGTTATTTCTGAGTGTCTTAGGCTATATGTAAACCCGAAAAATGAAAAAACTTTTTTGTAGTAGTCGGATTTGCAAAGTAAGTCGGAGAAAAAACGGTCGAACGAAAAGGTTTCTTACGAACGCTGCCTTAACGATGCGTGATATACGATTAAGTTCTAGAGAAAAGTTGTAGAGCATGATAATGCCTACAAAAAAGTCAGCGACAGGATATTACTGACTTTTATATTTAAGTCACAAAAAGTAGTTTTTTATATTAAAAAAATAGCACTCAGTACTAACCGAATCACACTCGTCATTTCATCACAAGTAAAAATGTTTACCGCTCAACGAAGTGGGCACGGGTCAGCTAGTTTTAAATAATTGAAAATAAATTAACATATGGTGGTCCAACCACAAAGACCCGGTGGGCCGCAGGTTGAGTATAGCTGGACTGAGACATAATCGCCATTTCCAAACAACCACACGTAAATATTTCTTTTGTACTCGGGGTCATTAAACTTTGAATATTCTGTTTTCTATACTCAAATCGAATGTGAATTTCTATTTATACACGCTATTATATATGGTTTTAGATTGCGGTAGTGTGCGATAGCGATAGGTATTATTGATATAATGACGTGATCGACTTAAAGACTATCGTTAATGATCTTATTGTTCAAATTATTGTCATTATGCACACAGAAATTGTTATAAATGGTAGTAGAAACATGTGCACTTTAGGAACAAAGTGTAATTAAAAACGTTTTGTAAATGATATCGCACCTACAAATGAAACCCTAATCATTACAATGAATTGACAACAATACGATGACAAATCATGAATTGAGAGTATAAACAAATATATGAGTCGTTACATTTAAAAATGAGCTAAATACAATTTTTATCGTTCATATAACATGTTTAGTATTTTAAGATTTACAGTTTCTATACACGGAGAAAGAAGTAAAAAAAACGAAGTAACGTAAAATATTAGTAACTCTCAAAATTGGATTTATGTATGTATATCTATAAATCTACAGTTACACCAATAGTATACAATAGAAATAGTCGTCCAAGGGTCAAAATCCGACCAAAACAAGGGATACAAAATGTATCTATATTTCCAACATAGCATTATATACTATCTCTCAATAGGTCTCATAAAACAATATTCTTTCGTGATTTTTCTGTGTCGTGCCATTTTAGGTTATTCTACTTTACACTGAAAATCTGGCAATTATTTTTAAAACGTGTATTTGTCACTCTCGACTAGGGTTGCCACCCGTACTTTATAATAAAGTATTGTACGTTATTTCAGGTAATTGTACTCTATATTTTATGTGAATAATAAAGTACACGAAAAGTCCTTATTTGGTTTCTTTGGGATTTTGAACAGGTTATTCATGTGTATTTTTTCGTTATTATCGTTATTATATTATCTATTCCCGCCACGTCAGCATTCACAGAGAGAGTTTTTTCTGTGATGAATAGCATATGGAGAGACGTAAGAAATAAAGCGTCTCTGAATTTGATTAAAAACGAATTACTTATTTATTTTAATTTAAATATAGACTGTAAAGATTCTGTGCAATTGTTTAGCGGCGATACAAATCGCAAAAAGTAATAAAAACATATGTATTTAAATATAATAATAAGAAAAAATAAATTGTACTTTATTTTAATAGAGTACCTTTTTTTCCTACCTATAATAACCAATGTACTTTATCTACCAAAAAAAGAGGTGGCAACCCTACTCTCGACACTGGCGAAATTGCCTACATAGGAAGACGCCACAACAAACAAAAAATATAACGTTTTCACGCACTTTCCTTCCACAATCCTAACTAATGGTACCGAAGCGGACGAAGTGTACCTTTCATAAAAAAGGTTACTTTTCTCGAGGGACAGATCAAACTTTCACTAACACGAGCAAAGCTGAGAGCATAAGCCAGTTAAATTCATTACAAGTGAATTTTAAACTTAAAACGGAAGAAACAAGTTACTTGGTACACAATGTTTTATTAATTATTCAATTTATTTTTTATATATCATAGGAGGCAAACAAATAGGTGGGTCACCTGATGTTAAGTGATCACCACCGTCCGTAGAGACTTGTAATGCAAGAGGAGTCGCAAGTGCGTTGCCAGCTTGTGTTGGGGGAGGGTTGGAAGGGATGGGGGAAGGGTAGGTGGGCCTCCGGCGCTCTCACTGACCGAACGAAACGCAACAATGCGTACACTGTTACTTCACGTGGGTGTTTCTGTGGGTCGGGTGGTACTACCCCGGGCGAGCCGACCCATTCATGCTGAAACCAGTAATAGCCTCAACGTGGCTCTATCACCTAATAAATTAAAATATATCAATTTCTTTTAAACACAAGCGTTATTACACAGAGCTAAGCAGTTACGACGAAATTTAACAAAGGTCATTTAAAATCGGTAAAACGGTTAGAGGAGATAAGTAGTGATGACAAAATAACAACATAAACAGTTTTTCTTATACTTTACTAGCGGGCCCGGCGGACATTGTCCCGCCCTGATATTAAAAACACCTTGACAAAGTATATACCAAAACCCATGAATCACTGTATCTACTGGTGAAAACCGAACGAAAAACCGTTCAGTTGTAGTCCGGTGAAGCTGTTAAGACCTTGCTAGGTCAATAGCATAGTCAGTTCGAAAAAAAAAACCGTTCAGTTGTTTTTGAGTTTATCGCGAACAGACAGACAGACAGACGTGGCAGAGGAATTTGTTTCATATAGGGTTTGAACATAATCTCATCTGGTGTTAAATGAAGACGTGGTCAAGATAGTAAATACACGAAACTTATAGAAATGCAGCTCTCACATCTGCCGGAACACACCAACAGGCGCTTGGTGACAAATGTTCAGTTTGAGGGTGGTAGCTAGCAAGGCGGACTTAGAAAAAACCCTGCCACCAAGCTATGGCGTCAACACGATGTTTACCTTCACCAAAAGCTCTGACACAGTTGCAAGAATTCCAACCTACGTCCATCCACACTACGTACGAACACGCTATCAACAAAGCCGTCATCGATAACCAGTCTAAATTCACAAGTAAATCGATAAAGAACAATGATCATCGTCATTAGCCTCTAAGGGAGCCACTGCAAGGCCATTTCGGGAAGGAAGGAAAGGCAAAAAACACAATGCAAGCCAAAAAGGAAAAAAAGATTTTAAAATCCGAAAAATCCAAAATTTAAAATTTTGAAAAAAAAAATCTTGAAAAAAAAAATTCCAAAAAAAAAAAAAAAAAAAAAATAAAAAAAGGGGGGGGGGTTTTTTATATCGCTCATGTAAATGTCTCGGTATAAAACCACATCCACTAATAACACAGGTCTACCAAAAAAAAAATTTTTGTTTGGTGCCGCTAATTTTATGTTATAACTAGCGGGCCCGGCAGACGTTGTCCCGCCCTGATTATGAAAAAATCCTTGACAGATTATATACTAAAACGTTCCTCATTAATCACTCTATCCACCGGTGAAAACCGCATGTCAAACCGTTCGGTAGTTTTTGAGTTTATAGCGAACAGACAGAGAGACAGACGCGGTAGGGGACTTTGTTTTATACTATGTAATGGTTTGGTTAATTAGTCCGCAAGACGTCGTGGGAAGCTGTCAAATTCGCGAAGCTACGTAAATAAAATTACAAAGAATTAGTTCAAAAGCTCTTAGTTAGCTTTAAAAATCTTGGATGTAATATGAGCATAAAAGTACACTATCTGGATAATCCTATTGTCCTGAAGACAACCATCGGAGAAAATGTAAAAAGAGGAGCTTCTAACCTGTAAAATATCCAGTAATTAAGTGTATTTAAATGTTTTGAATTAAATGTTCCTTTGTTTTTTAATAAATGTATTAAATTCTTTTTAATTCATTTACCCTTGCGAAATCTCGAAAACTACACGTAGCATTAAAAAAGTAAGTATCAATTATTTATTAGAGTACCGAACGTATTTGAAATCAGTTTTACTTTTAGCGGCACCAAAATCATTGTAGGCCTGTGTAATAATCTTTAATAGGCACTATCTTCTGCCCGCGAGTTCGTCCGCGTGGAATAGTTACTTTGCTTGGGCTAACGTTAACACGCAGCAAAAGCTCTCAAGAGGAAAAAAACCCGATTTTGAAACATTCTTCATTGGTGCTCCGCTCCTATTGGTCTTAGCATAATGATAATGATATGTAACCTATAGCCTTCCTCGGTAAATGAGCTCTCTAACACTGAAATAATTTTTCAAATTTGCCTAGTCATTCCTGAGATTACCTCCTACAAACTCACAAAACTTTACCCCTTTATAATGTCAGTATAGATTTCCTTACATTTTTAGAGATAAAAAGGTTCCCTGCCTCCTACCTTAGTATACACTGTGTTATAGGAGACAGTTACAAAATTTACTTACAATAGAATAGATGTTATCATAGACAATTAGATATCATTACATAGTATAAAACAAAGTCCCCCACCGCGTCTGTCTGTCTGTACGTGATAAACTCAAAAACTACCGAACGGATTTTCATGCGGTTTTCAGCGGTGGATAGAGTGATTAATGAGGAACGCTTTATTATATAATTTGTCAAGGATTTTCTCATAATCAGAGCGGGACAACGTCTGCCGGGCCAGCTAGTTATAGCATATACAACAAATTGAGAACTGATAAGCATGTTTTCATATGCTTGGATTCTATGCTTTTGTGTGTGTGTATGTAAAAAAAGATGTATGGAAAAGGTACTGAGCGTGTGCTCCAATCCAATAACGCCTACGTTTATGGATCTGGTATACGTTATCGAAGGCAATCTCACCGTACATTTATTTTTAGAAATTCGAACTTCCGAAGCCGACGAATGTTGATGACCTTCGCTATTAGTTGTTTCTAAATAAAAAAAAAAAAGTAAGTTTATCTGATTATGTAAATGAGTTCAATAACTTATTACAGTCTGTACTAATGGGAACGTTCATTTTTATCATGCCTTTATGACACATTGGAAGAAAGTGCATGGTCTGATCGACTCGAGTCTTTGCCCTTGAATATGAGATAATTTATTACCGTAACAAAGAATACATTCGGCGTGCGTTTGTTATTATGTCATTTATAGCGAAATTTGTAGTATGTATTGGTGTTTTTGGTGTGATGTTGGAACGTCTTGTACTGGATTTTATATGTTCTTCATAATCTTGTATTAATTGACTCTATATTTTGTAATATTGGTGAAGTCTTACGTAATAGAGTTTGGTTGTTGTGCACATTTGAAGTGGATGAGAAATCTTAAAATACCGCGAAAACTCGAGAATATTTAAAAAAACTTTAACTACAGAAGATGATCAATTTTCTTCGCATTTTCTTTCAGAAAACAGTACCTACTCTGGAGTAGGACTTAAAAATTTAAAAAGTTATCATTAAAAAAGTAACCTTAATATTTATTTATCGATTAGTCTTTTGCCCGACGGGATTAAACCTCTGCAAGCTTTCAGTGATAATAGGAAAATTATTAGATACATTAATTTTCGTAAACCTTTCTTAGATAAGACTAAGGAAGCAACCGATGAAGTCGCAGCTATCAATCAGTTAATAAGAAATAAATCTATACGAACTTGACCATGGCAACAGCAAATATTCCGAACCGACGGGCCAAGGTTTGCGAAAAGCAATTATTTTATTATATCGTTTAGTAGATTAACCGGTTATTTATTGTTTACACGGTAAACTACCTAATCAACCCACGTGATGACAATGTACAACATTGTCAGGTCAAGTCAACATTACCAAAAAATTCCAATTTCCACAAACCTACGAATATTGGAAATCTATTGTTTGTTATTCTTAGTTTTTCTGATTCTTTAGTAATTCTTTTCTTTTTTAATAATTAAATAAATATTACGAACTAACAAATGAACTAAGTAAAAATGGCTATGTGGTTAAGTTATACGCGGTAGAAGTAGGAGCGAGAGGTATACCAGCAAAATCTCTCTACAACCTTCTGAAGGACCTTGGCCTGTCGAGAACTGCAGTAAGTTCTATTTTAGAACGAGTACCAAAGGCTGCACTAACAGGTTCCTACCAAATTTGGCTAGGCAGGGCGGGAAACTCGAGCAGTGAAGGTGAGCGTTGATGCGTATCTCAAAGGGGGCCTCCTTAAACCTACACCTGGGTCGCAAGTCCTGGGAACTGCTCTGAGTTTCTCCCTCTGCCACACGATGGACCCGGCACCCGCACGGTGAATCCATGGAAGGCTAAGAAGTTCGTCTCTCTCTTAAGTATTAGTAGGCAAAAATGGGAAAAATGGAAACCCAGCGCGCGTGGTTCGGTTATGAAAAGGAAAGGAAAGGATTAAATAA
The DNA here is from genome assembly GCA_036509395.1 of Antheraea yamamai. Classification (NCBI taxonomy): domain Eukaryota; kingdom Metazoa; phylum Arthropoda; class Insecta; order Lepidoptera; family Saturniidae; genus Antheraea; species Antheraea yamamai. Next base: position 8,033,534 of record AP028443.1, on the reverse strand, counting down.
AATAGCTCTTCAGAACACTCGCCATGATATAGACGGTAAAACACGCTAATTGAGGCAATGTCTCTGCGCAACTGAAGCGGCTTTATAAACTGTGTAATGTCTGCATCATTAACAATGCGGACAGCCCGTCTCTGCAACCTGCCCAGGGCGTCTAGTAGGTATTTGGCGGAACCGTCCCAGAGATGCGAACAATATTCCACGCAAGGCCGAACTTATGCCTTATAAAGGTGGTATAGCTGATCTGGCGTGAAAAACCGTCGCACCCTGTTCAGGATTCCGAGTCTCCGAGATACAGTGAAGATTACGCTCCCTATGTAATCCCTGAGATTGAGGTCGCTGCGATACCTAAGATATTAGGCTGTCTCGCATTGCCAGTGAGATGTTTTGGAGAGCAGGAAGAGGGGTAAATGGAGATGTTTTGCATGTAAACCCGCACACCTATGTTTTATTAGCATTAAACTCGACCAAATTACTTGCTCCCCATGTTGATACGAGATGCAAGGACCGGTCGAGTTCAATGACAAGTTCTTGCCGTCCCTTTTCAGTTTCTCCCCGACCGTAAGAAGGCTTGCTGTAATAGCACCCATGGATGGTGCTATCATCTGCATAGCAATTAATGTGGCCTAAAGGCAACAGAAACGCAGAAGAAACAGAGTAGGTGAAATTTCATAGCCCTGGGGAACTCCAGCATTTACTGACATGAGATGCGAATCACATCCATCGAAAAGGACACGAATTCTGCGCTTATGTAAAAATCCAGAGACCCATTTGCATAAATTGTCGGGGAGACCGTATGCCGGAAGCTTGGAGAGAAGACCACGGTGCCAGACCCTATCTAAGGCTCTAGCAAAGTCGAGACCTATTGTCAAGGCCTCGCTGTGCTTGTCAATTGCCTCCCCCAGCGGTGTAGTACGTAGGCCAGAAGATCACCCGTTGATCGGTTTTAGCGAAAGCCATATTGCCGATCATTAATCAACGAGTGATCCTCGAGATAGCGGACAAGCTGGGTGTTGATGATCCGCTCCATTATCTTGCACACTATTGAGGTATGAGGTATGTCTGTCTGTTTGTTCCGGATAATCTCTGAAACGGCAGGACCGATTTTGACGGGATCTTCACTGGCAGATAGCTGAAATTACAGAGGATGACATAGGCTATGTTAATTTAGACTAGCTGTCACCCGCGGTTTCATCCGCAGTGTTATCTTCAAAATGGTTAGACCGATTTTCAGGTAACTGATCAGATAAGAAGTAACTTAGACTACTCCAATATGATTAAATCTATTTTCACGGGATTTTCACTGGCAGATAGCTGACCTTAAAAGGAGTAACTTAAACCATTTTAACTTACTTTAACCACTGCTTGTTACCCATGACTTCGTCTGCTATGGAATATCCAAAATGCTTTTCATTACTTTTTTTACATAGTATATAAGTGAGCACTGAGGGGGTTATATTGTGGATTAAAGTTCCAAATATGTTGCTGATGGTAAATCCCATTCGACACACATTTAGTATCTACATATCTAATGTACACGTTACATGTTTTAGTAGGTGGCTTGTGTGTCGTATTTACAAATGTATTTGAAAAAGAATTTCTCTAATTGTACATCTTCTTACAATTTTACATTTCTTTAATACAGTTTAAAAACGCCTGCGGAGCCGCGTGTAAAAGCTAGTATATAATATAACCTTATATCCCTTCTATTATGATATAAACACGGTCCGGTTTACAAAACTAGTTTTTTATTAATTTTAAGCATAAATAAAACGGTAAATATTTTTTTGCCACGTTGTAAGGTCAAGGTGACATCCTTCCGTGATTTATTGAATACTTTGAACAAAACATTACATTTACGCAAACCGGTTTAAGCATGACGACAGTTATCGTTCTGTTATCGTATGACAACAACCGTCAATTTAAAATTGTATTATTTTCACAAAATCACAATATCCTTTTTTCAGTTACTTTGTTTTCCCTCATGGGAATAATCTATGCATATTATTATAAAGCTGGAGGGTCTGTTAGTTTGATTGGTTGAACGCGTAATGTTTGTTTGTTGGGTTGAACGCGCTAATCTCAGGAACTACTGGTCCGATTTGAAAAATAGTTTCGGTGTTAGATAGTTCATTTATCGAGGAAGGCTACGGGCTATTACGCTAGGACCAATAGGAGCGGAGCATCAATGAGGAATGTTTGGAAATCGTTTTTTTTCCTTTTGAGAGCTTTCGCTGCGTGAAACGTTAGCCCAAAGTAACTATTCTACGTTGACGAAGTCGCGAGAATAGCTAGTAGTGTATATGTGAATAATTCATAAAGCAGGACGCCAATTTTTAAAGTGATACTTCTTATGGAAAGGCTACGAAATTCTAATTAGCAACCTTTTTATGTGAAAAGTGGTGGGTGTAGATACTGTGTCTGGTAGAGTATTGAAAACAGCGGTTCTCGTCCGATCCCCGAAGTTAATTAAGCAAACGTCGGGTGCGGACAGTACTTGAATGAGTGAACGTCTGGAAACACTGTGTAACGATGGCTTTTTGTTGCATTTTTTAAATCCAAATGTAATACATTAGTTTCACTTTTATCGTGTGTCTTTATGACGCACCATGTTTTTATCTATGGTTTATTTACTGTAAGGCTTCTGGTGACCATTTAAATTAGTAAATATACGCGAATTCCGAAAAATACGTTGGTGCATGCCGGGGTTCGAACCTGAGGACATCAGATTGATATTCTACCGGTCAAACCACTAGACCACCACGACTTATTTAGGATCCAATCACTCGTCTCAAAAAACACAATGTACGCATATGGTATCAAATTTAAATTTCTAAATAATCAAAACTATGAAATCTGTGTGTCTGTTCGTATTAATACGCATCACTGCCAAAGTACTGGGTTCACAAAAAAACCTTACCAAGAAAATCATAAAGCATATCCTCGAGAGTAACTTAGTCTTTGTTTCATTAAAATCGGTCCACTCTATCAAAAGTTATTGTAATTTGAATGACGGCTCGAGTTAAGTACGAGAGAAGGGTAGTAATACATATGGTTTGGTTGACCGTGCTAATCTCAGGAACTACAGATTCCGGAGATCCGATTTGAAATGTACTTTCAGTGTTAGATAGCTCATTTATCGAGGATGGCTATAGGCTATATATCATCACGCTTAAATCAATAACAGTGGAGCAACAATGAAGAATGTTTCAAAATGCTCAAAGTAACCATTCCACGCGGACGAAGTCGCGGGCAGAAGTATTAGAAGAAGTATTATATAAAAATGAATCTATTTCTGGTAAACAAAAGCCTGTAACACGAATTCAATTGCAGATGTATTATCTAGGTTATTAAATGCGTAAGGCAAATAATGTATATGCGCAGAAAATAGTTAATAATGTCGTGTTTGTACAGATGCTGTCTACTTCGCTCTACATTTGTCTATTGGTGTTACGACAAGATTTCGTAAGTTTTGTAATGTTGGATATATTATGAGCAAATAATTATGTACGAATGGTCAAACTGTAGGTGGTAGAGTCACGCTGAAGCTATTACTGGTTTCAGCATGAGTGGGTCGGCTCGCCCGGGGTACTACCACTCGACCCACAGAAACACCGACGTGAAGTAACAGTGCTTGCATTGTTGCGTTTCGTTCGGTCAGTGAGAGCGGCGGAAGCCCACCTCTCCTCCCCCTGCCTCAAACACAGCCTGGCAACACACTTGCGACTCCCCTGGTGTTCTTTAACAGCATGTATGAACACGCATCACTGCTAAAGAACTGGGTTCAGAATAAAACCTCATGAAAATCATAAAGCATATCCTCGGGAGCAACTTAGCCTTTGTTTCATCAAAATCGGTCCACTCTATCAAAAGTTATTGTAATTTTAATGGCACCGCGACTTAAGTATGAGAGAAAAGTAGATAAACAAATGGACTAAATACGTTCAGATGACTTTATCAGTCATTGTTTTGTGCATCAGGTTCCACGTGGACGAAGTCGCGGGCACAGCTAGTGTTATAAAACCACTACAATTTTTTTGACATTCTATAGGTTAGGTCAAGTTATACAAGATCATTAGATTCTCGTTCACGCAAATCAAGATATTCAATGTTTAAAGGTCGCAAAAGCCGTTTATTTAAATTCTGTATAATAATTTAAATTGCAAATTTTACATATCATCGTCGATTTATGCTTTGAACTTTTTGAATTTGAATTTGAAATGTAAATCTCATTATAAGCAAAAAAAAATTGGATTAATACGAAAAACCGGTTTTTGTGGCATTTAATAATAATAATCAAAAGTTAGTGTAATTTTAATTACGACGCGACTTAAGTACCAGAGAAAAGTACATAGTAATTAGACTTAATGCATTACTCGGGGTGTAAGGGGTGTCGAATAACATCATAAGACTTGAGACACCCAAGCCAACCTCACCTGCATGAGGTGCACCCAATGAATAACGAACGAGGCAATGGCGAAAGCGGGGTGGTAGGGTTTTACAGCCTGACTGGGTCGCAACCACCATGTATATGGCAAAAAAGCCCGTCATAATGATTCGCTTCTGCGGGTCGCGTTTCGGGATCAACCTGTGCAAATCCAGCTTTTCGCAGGCCGGCATGACAGCGGCGACCGGCGATGGATAGTGTGTCACTTGGTTGGCGGTCGCCATTGTTTTTGGATTGTACTGTGCTTACCATCAGGCCTAGTGCAGTAATTTTGCCGTGCTACAATTTAAAAAAATAGATGTCTTTATTCATACAATGACTATATGCATACAATTGGAATGTCTGTTATATAATCGGGCTTTTCACCTCATAAATTGAATCGATTTTGGGAACACTTTTGTTAGATTACTAGCTTCTGCCCGCGAATTCGTTCGCGTGGAATAATTACTCTGGGCTAAAGATAACACTTAGAGGAGGCTCTGTCAAAAGGAAGAAATCCCGATTTTGAAATATTCTTCATTGGTGCTCCGCTCCAGTAGTTCCTGAGATTAGCGCGTTCAACCACTCAACAGACCCTCCATCTTTATAATCATTACATAGTATAAAACAAAGTCCCCTACCGCGTCTGTCTGTCTGTCTGTTCGCGATAAACTCAAAAACTACTAAACGGATTTTCATGCGGTTTTCACCAGTGAATAAAGTGATTCCTGAGGAACGTTTTGGTATATAATTTGTCAAGGATTTATTTTTAATCAGGGCGGGAGAACGTCTGCCGGGCCCGCTAGTTATATAATATAGTATAGATAAAATATTTCTCAAAGTATTTTATTTGCTGACATACAATACGTTTTATAATATTAGATAGAATGTAACACCAAACACTGAACACACAACAGACATTACACAGTACACTAAAAAACAGGCATGTGCCTCAATCAAATTTGCAAACCCTCGCGGCTCAATATTAGGTAGAGCTTTCCTTACTAATATTATTACTGTGTAAGTGACTTTATTTATCAGTAGCTGTGCCCGCAACTGCGTCCGCGTGGAACCTGATGTACAAAACAGTGATTAATAAAGTCACTTGAATGTATTAAGCCTAATTACTATCTACTTTTCTTTTGTACTTAGGTCACGTCTAATTAAAATTACAATAACTTTTGATTTTAATGAAACAAAGACTAAATGTTACTCGAAGATTGCTATATGACTTTCTTGAAAAGATTTTATCGAGGCCGCAGTACTTTAGTATTGATGCGTGTTCATACAGCCATACAGACAGACATTTCTAAAAATGATTGAAATGTATTTTATTACTTACTAGCTTCTGCCCGCGACTTCGTCCGCGTAGAATAATTACTTTGGGCTAGTGCTAATACGCAGCGGAAGCATTCAAAAGGAAAAAAAACGATTTTAAAACATTCATCACTAGTGCTCCGCTCCTGTTAGTCTTAGCGTGATGATAAATAGCCTATAGCCTTTCTCGATAAATGAGCTATCTAACACTGAAAGAACTTATCAAATCGGACCAGTAGTTCCTGAGATTAGCGCGTTCAACCAAACAAATAAGCTATATAATATACTCGAAGATTACTACTTTTCTCTCGTACAGTATGAGTACGAGTTGTACTTACCTCGAGCCGTCATTCAAATTACAATAACTTTTGATAGAGTAAACCGATTTTAATGAAACAAAGACTAAGTTACTCCCGAGGATATGCTTTATGATTTTCTTGGTAAGGTTTTTTGTGAACCCAGTACTTAGGCAGTGATGCGTGTTCATACAAACAGACAGAAAGGCAGACATTTTTTTAAATGATTAATATGTATCCTAGACATCTGCAACAATTTTTTTTTAACGAAAATCGAAAAAGTACAAATATTAAATGTATATGCTTATTGTTATATGTACAGAAGATGTATCACGTCTTAACTAGTCGACCGTTCATCCCGAAAAAATATATTGCTCCCCAAACCCCACAATGTGTATTAACGTGAACGAAACCGCGAGCAAAAGCAAGTATATAATAAATAAAACTCGTAAATAATCAAAAGCTACTCATAAAATTTTCATACAAACGCGTACCGTGGCAGACAACGTGGAATCGTTTATCAAACAAGTTTAATTATATTATCCAATACCTGTTTAGCTAATTATCACGATTTTGGGGTTCCGTATAAACAAAAAAAAGCACGGCAGTCATAAGGAAATAAATGTGTTCTCTCTTGGATTTTCGTACCAATTATAGTGTGAATGACAGTGTTTAAATTTCAGACTTTGTTTATTTGAAATTATTAACGTTAGTGCGGTTTTTATATCTATTGGCTCTCGGAGTAATAGTTATATACATTTTTATAAAGTCTATTAATTAAGCAAACGTATGATGAGCTGCATAATATCAATATTACATGTACACAGGCTCCTAGACTACGTGTCGCTAGTCTGACGCAAGCCGCCCAAGCGCAATACGGGAAATTATAGATACGAGTATATCCCGTGACAAAAACACCGTCCAACGCCCTTAAAAACACCGTCCAACGCCCTTAAAAATTCTTACTTAAAAGAATGAAGACGCTAAATCGATGATGATTCAGTGTTTAATGTGTTCTGACAATCGATCGATCGACGTAGGTTCGAATCCTTGTGAATAGCGGGAGATTTCGGTGTATGAGCACATCGTAATGAACCATAGCACGTTTGTAGGGTTTTTTTTTTCGAACAAGGTCTTAACAGTTTCACCGGACTACTAAGGCGAGCGCTTAGGGCACTCAGCCGATTTTATTTGACAGCTAGCTCAATGGTGTACGGCACACCTCGGCTTGGGCTGTTGCCTGATACATGCAATTCGCGACCTATCTTTTTAATTGTGGGGGCGGCAAGGGATCGTTCTGGCTAATCAACCTTGTAGAGCCGCCCCCACGGTCCGCTCGGCGGAAGGTGACCACCGGGCTCCTACCTATAGAGGGGCAGACCGGGCAGACTCCTGCCTCCAGCTCCCAGGGCAGGGAGCCGGCGAGCAATTCGCGACCTATCTGAGCTAACCTAAGCTAAGCTAACTATTCATACATATATGAGTTGTTGAAACATATATGTGTACCAAGCATACATACCTCAACAACTCTTATATATATTTCGTATCGGATAATTTTCTAAACTTTTTCAGTTTGATAAGGGAAATAAAATAAAACCCTTCCACTTTCACGCGTAAGCGTGTGTGCGTGCACGTGTGTGGAGGTGACATGTGTAATGTTGTCGCAGTGATGTAAGATTTTGTGTGACTATATCGCGCGAGCAGCGTACTTAAGGGCTCCACGCCGAGGGAACGGACCTAGGCTTGAGCCGCTGCCAATGGGGGGCGATGGTAGGGCTTTTTCTAAACTGCTCTAGCTAACTAATACCCTCATGTTGAAAATCTATACCCAAACACATAATTCCTACAGCTGCACTTAAGAGCTTCTAGGTTTAGTGTGTTACCACATCGTTATTTAACATCAAGTGTGATTGTAGTCACACGCTAAAACCTATTAAGTATAACTTAAGCAAAACATAACTTGGGCCAAGTGGACGTTGTCCCGCCCTGATAAAAAAAGAAATGAGTGAGTGTGAAAAAATCGTCACATGCTATTGAAGTAAATATTTTTGATTTTGTCAATAAATAGTTTACAAACAAATGAACGAAAAATTAAAAATAATAATAATAATCATACAATAGTATTAATTATGTATAATTATATGGGCGCGCGACCGTCCTGCCATATGGTTTCAATGTAAGTAAGTAACAAATTAAATCAAAGCTTCATTATCTGTAGTGCCATCTATCAGCTAATTCGGAACTTAAATGACACAGGAAATATTATTAGCAACTTTTCGTTATAAAGTAAATAAAATATAGAAAAGTACGGACAGATTACTATGATAAGTAACGAATTGAATGAATTATGATTTAATAGAAGTTTTGGTTATATTTAATTATTATCTGACCGGATGGTACAGACACGTGCCGCCATATTTCCGTAACGGACTTCCGTTGCATTGTCGTCCAGTTACTTCCTAGTCGCGCCTAAAGAAGTTTTACTTCAAAAACTACTTTATCTACTGGTTAAAACGGCATGAAAATCCGTTTAGTAGTTTCTGAGTTTATCGCGAACAAACAGACAGACAGATGTGGCAGAGGACTTTGTTTTATAATATGTTGTGATACAAAACTCATACAAAAATTCCTAATCAGTTAGGGATTGTCAAAACTTAAAAATTGTCTCGTCAGTTATCCACGGTCTCGAAATTTGCTACGTAGGAAGGTATTTCGGCTAAATTGAAGATTAAATCCAACAATAAATTACAAAACTAGTGTGAAAAAATGCGACAAAGGGTTTTTTTTATCTTTATTTTTGACAACAAATCTTTTAGATTGTTACTGCCATTGTCGAGTAGTTAATAGTATTACAAGTTCTTCTTCCATTCTATTTTTAACCGACTTCAAAAAAAGGAGGAGGTTATCAATTCGTCTGTATTTTTTTTTTTTTATGTTTGTTACCTCATAACTTTGGATTGGGTGAACCGATTTTGATTATTCTTTTTTTATTTGAAAGCTGGTACTTCCCGTGTGGTCCCATTTCAATTTGGTCCAGTTCCGACAACGGCATCCAGTGCAAAACCGTATAAGTTTTAAATTTGCATTAATTATGTAAACGACAAATAGACGAATAACTCAATATCACGCTAACCGATTTCGATAATTCATTTTTTATTGGAAAGGATGTCCTTCAAGGGTAGTTTGATGAGAATTTGGTGAGGTTCTGATCATGGGATCCGTGACAAAGTAAGAAAACTTTCATGAAACGAGCCTACTCCTTTCTTAAGGACCGGCAACGCATCTGTGTTTCCTCTCGTGACGCAGGTGTCCATGGGCGGCCGTGATCACTTACCATCAGGTGACCCGTATGTTCGTTTGCAATCAATATTATAAAAAAAACTCTTCAATTCTTAGGAGCCTATTGTGCTTATCTTCGTTGCTGTGTTGCAACATGACGGAAGCATTGTAATTACATTACTTAAGGTGTATTATGTGTGAAGCGATGGTAGCCGAGTTGGTGGTAGAAACTATCGCGGATTATTGATAAGGTTGCGTTCGTACCAAACGTTACTTATTGTACAACCAATTGAAACCATATCGCAAACCATACCGATAGATACCATACCGCAAAAATGCGCATATTTTAATATACTTAAGGCGGAACGGAGTTCGCGGGCACTGCTATTAAAATATATTTATGTACACTAAAAATGAAAAAATAAAGTAAATTTTCAAAAAAAAAGTATTAACCGACTTCAATATCAATCAAAAACCCATAAGGCACTAAAAAGCGGAAATAAATAGTTTATCAAATTAACCAAATTAAATAAAACATATGAATATGTGTGCTACCTAGAGATGTATTGGAAGTCGGTGCGAACCGAAAATCATATCATCTACATAGGTACAAAGTTTAAGTCCACTCTCGCGTCTCTGTAATACATTTCTACCTGGAACAAATTTGAAATTTCGGTTGGCACCGACTTCCAATACATCTCTAGGTAGCACACATATTCATATGTTTTATTTAATTTGGTTAATTTGATAAACTATTTATTTTCCGCTTTTTAGTGCCTTATGGGTTTTTGATTGATATTGAAGTCGGTTAATACTTTTTTTTGAAAATTTACTTTATTGGCAACCAATCTTCTAGCAGACTATTACTGCCATTGTCAAGTGAATATCGATATTACTAGTTTCTTGATATAATTTCAATGAACTAACAAGACGGTGGCCATCTTGTTAGAACTTTCCATGGAGTTTTTGTGGCATCTCAGAATTCATGGTCCGTGGTATTATTTTCCATTCACTTCACTTATGCACAATAGATACACTATATTACATAAAACACCACTAATTTTATACAGTGTAGAGTCAAGTAACACAAGATTATGAATAAAAAATAAAATCCACTACATGACAGACCAAGATCCCGCCAAAAACTCGACAAAGGTTTTATGTGATAAAAGTTTTGACGTGATAATTTTATTCTCAAAAACCTTCTGATAATCTATACATAAAAGGGCGGAGTTAGAAAAGTTAAGAACATCTTCTTCCTCTATTTCTCAATTGATTTTCTTTATTATATTTTATTAGTTTAGTATTTGTTCACGAACCTTAATGTTATCAATAAAAGAATTCGTTCGTTCTTTTTCCTTCATATTGAAATTTGGTCGAATTTCGACAACTAAGCGGTCACTAGTCGAGTTTAAAATAACATCAAAAATACATATTATTGTAAAATAATTCGATTTCTGAAGATATTTCGTTGTAAAATTCCTACTCACCGACCGATTACAAAAATCTTTAGGATATACGCGAGAAATTAAATTCTTGATATTTGACACGAAATTTAGTTTATTGAATTTGTACTGGCATAGATAAAAAATTAGTATTATTGTCTGAAATTAATACGCGACAAATCTACATTCTTGTTATCTCCATTATGTGAGCGTTGCGTGTTAAAGAAAAATACATAATAAAAATGTATATAATCTATAATAAAAATTTAGCACTTAATCATATTTGCATATCAAGATTTTTCGATCCTGTTAAGTAGGTATGCCTGTTTCCAAGTCGTATAAATTATAATAATAACACACAATTAATATTTATGTGAAACATGTAGGAGTACGGAACCCATAGCATACGAGTCCTATTCGCTGCTTGTCCAGTTTTTCAACTGAGTGGTTTTTTTTTATTCATGAACTTGGGTTATTTGACCCTGCATTATGTAATATTTGTAGTATTCTATGTAATATACTTATAGTTCGGGTATTATGCATAATTAAAATAAATGAAAAATATTAACAAAGGGGCATCAATCTGGACATATTACAAAAACTCTATAGAGAGTTCTAAAGGCACATTTTGTTACAGTACTAAAATAATCTGAAGTCACTAACTTTAAAAAAACAGAACAATTTTATACTTTGTGATTGAGAAAATATTTTTTTATTTCTGAGATGAGATTAATTAATTTTCTGAATAGTGAGGCTCGCTACTCAAAGAGACTATAGTAAAAATGCGTTTAAAATGCGATAGCAAACGACTAATCTCTTAACTTAGATTTATAGTTTCGACGAGCTGCATTTCGATCAAATAAAAATAAGAACGTATCTGAGGTACGGCTAATTATTGTGTTGAATAGAACGCCAAGTCCCGAGAGTCAGATATGTACATTAAAAGAGTGAGTAACGACTAGTTGCTAACCATAGTACCACGCTGCATTTCGGAAAACAGAATCGTTACAAAGGTTAACCCAGTTAAATTGCAATATCAAACTTTAATACACTCATTTACCTATGAATTTATTTATCACTGTTTTGATACATGGAATTCCACGCAGACGTAGTTTGATTGATAAAGTAAGAAAACAAGAAAAAATCGGAAACAGAGAACACTGAAAAATGCCCTATCTTTGTACGATTGTAACAAAAATTAAGAGTGTATTATATTATTTCTATCATTCTCTTAAAAACTCAATAATCCGAGACGTGGGTATATCCAAATTGTTGATTTTGAAAAATAAAAAAACTGTATTATTGCAGCATAGTATCAGTTTTGAGAATAACATTCTGGAAAATCACGTGAAAAGTTAAATTAAATAAAAATGATACGTTATAAGCGCTTTTGTATATTATTTAAAACAGAAGGGCATAATTCTTTCGATAGAATATATATCAAATAATAATTAAAAATGATATAATAAATATATAAAATCGAAATAATATAACATATCAATTGTTTTACTTTACCCGTTAAATCTAAATGAGTTTATAGTACATCAATTTTGTTAACAAAAATTTGATAGAAATCGCCAAATTATTTTATTTCGAAGAAAATTTCAAAATTTTTCTGTAATTTCATATTGTAAAAATTTTGTAGAATTTTCATACGTTTAAAAAAAATAGTTTTCAATTTTGCCGCTCGAAATTAATTAGCAACTAATAAAGTACAAACGTATAGCTTTTATATTTCAATATTTTATAGTTTAGAAAAAAATATCAATGCCTCTGGGAAAAACATCAATTAAAAATAAATAATTAGGAATCTCCTATTGAATTACTCGGTTGGATTTTGTATCAAATAATTTATTAATTTGAATATTTTGTATGGAATAATTTATTAATTTGAATATTTTGTTTCGAATAATTTATTAATTTGAATATTTTGTATCGAATAATTTATTAATTTGAATATTCGTACACCCCTAATGGAAATATTTCCGGTAGCGTTTGCGTAATGTGCGCACAACGACAGATCTTTATAATTTAATTTATATAGATTTTGCCATACCGAAAATATATATAAATATTTTTTTTTAATTCCTTCTTTTACGTACCCCACAGAACAACCACAAACTTATCGTTTCATTTTTTTAACCAATCTAATGTAACAAGTGTCCTGTGATAATTTCACTGTTACCGCAAGATGGTGGCCCCTTTCTTAGAACTTTCTAGGGAGTTTTTGCATCCCAGAATTCATGCTCCGCGATATTATTTTCCACTCACTTCATTTGGGCACAATAACCGAACTATATTACGTAAAATGCCACCAATATTACAAAATATAGCGTCAAATAACACAAAATTATGTATACATTATAATAGCCACTACATAACAGGCTAAGATTCCGCCAAAAGCGCCCGTTAAATTATAAAGTTCGCATCTTTTAGCGTGTAACTATTATGAATTGGTACTCAGTCTTATTTAAATAATAAATGATATATTATACTCAAAAGTATAATGTCCAGTTCTTCTCGTAATTCTTTTAAACAATTTGACAGTTTTTAACTTAGTATTCCGTGAAAGATTTTAAAGTAGAATAGTTATTCTACCTTTTAAAATTCTATACTAACGATTGGTTAAAAATGCTTTTGAAAATGATTTGAGGTATTTCAGTTATCCATAAGAGATTAGAGATTGATCAACAATGTTCCTTTTTTTAAATTCATTCATTGTGCTATTTGAAAAGTTGTTCCGTTAGGGAATAAAATATTTAATGAAAAATAACTATTGTTCGCTATAAACCGTTTACAAAAATAAAATAATCTTAACCCTTAAATACATGATTACTTAATTTTTACCCAAAATATATAAGTTATACGTGCAGTGTTACATAAATCTATTAAAAAATACGAAAGCGCCTACCTTGTAGGTAATTATTATTATTAAAGTGAATTCCTCAACTTATATGTCATAATAAAAAGCGAGCGGATTTATGTAGTTTCTTTAAAAAAAATTCATTTAAATACCATAGCGACTATGGCATACACCCAAAAATAAAACTTTCACTACTACTACTTTATCTATACTTTTTTTATCGTATTTTGGCAACCCATCTTCCAGGTTATTACTGCCATTGTCGAGTAGTCAATAATATTACAAGTGTCGTGAGATTATTACAATGTTCCAACAAGATGGTAGCTCCCTTGTTAGAACTTTCCAGGGAGTTTTTGTGGCACCTGAGAATTCATGGTCCGTGGTATTATTTCCATTTACTTCACTAATGCACAATAACCGAAATGTATTACGTAAAACATCGCCAACTTTACAAAATATTGAGTCAACACAAAATTATGAATAAAATATAAAATCCACTACATGACACCGACCAAAACCCCGCCAAAAAACTCTTTCTATAAGTTAGTGTTTCGTTTTCGAGACACTATGCATTCGAGGGTTAGGTTTCCTTTGGGTGTCAATTTGACGCAATACGTTTAGAGCGGTAATATAATGCATATATATACTTTTTAATCATTGTTCGAAAAGTATATTTAGAAATCACAAAAGAAATATTTATATAGGCTATTAAAACAGATATGTGGGTTTATTCAATTTGGAAGAACTTCAACAATGGCGAAATTATACTGCGATATTTACTTTGAAACTTTTTGAACTGTCTGCAACTGATTAAGTAAATATGCTAGCTAACATTAAATAGAATGGTTCAGGATTTTAAAAACCAATTTTTAAATCACAACCTTCAGACTCTGTATATTGTATTTTCTTATTATTAAAAAGAATACACCAAATTAATCAAATATTTCTCATATAAAATTTTAATTGTTAGCGCGAATTCCCTTTCGTGTCCTAAATAAAAAAAATGTTACGGTCTATAACCATACAAATATATAAAAAAAAAACAAAACATATAGTAAGTTAAAATTTAAAAAAACTCACTCAAAATTGCAATCAATACTTGGTTAACTTTGCTCCCCTCAGCACAGTATCTCTTGACAGTGTATTTTAACATATTTTATAGATTATAACTAAAAAAAAATTTAAAATAAAATCACAAGACTATACTGTTTGAATTGTGAACGAGTGCGCGCGCCCGTGGTTACTAACTCTAATGACGAATGAGGTTGTATTATAGCCCGTTGTTTGCCTGTCGGATGGAAACACTCTGTATATTATACTTTATATATACTATACTAGCGCGAGTAGATATATGGCACGACGTGGAAGCGATGAAAAGATACACCATCCATCTCATATTAATTAATAAACGTAATTAATTATTATCTGTAATCAATTGCTGACAAAACTGCAAACTAAATACATTGATACTCTTGAAGAATAAAACAAATCGACTTCTATGCCAACGCCATCTCAATCGCAATAACAATTTTTATAAAACAAAATCCTCTGCCACTTCTGTCTGTTCGCGATAAACTCAAAAACTTCTGAACGGATTTACATACGGTTTTCACCAGTAGATAAAGTGCTTCACGAGGAAGGGTTATATATAATGTCCGCAGGGCCCGCTAGTTACAGATATATGTTTGGCGCTTGTACGTCCGCAATTAAACATTGCACAGTTTTACTTATAATACAAATAAAGGTAAAACAAAACCTAAATAATAATCTAAAAAGAGACTTTATTAAAACACATCATTTATAATTTATAAATACTATGATTTTGTAACATACTTTTTCAGTGCAATTTTTTTATTTAATTAATGCTCCTTGCAGTCTATTCCCAATCACATTTTTATTTAAGTTGTGGATGTATGTAACGTATACATTGGGGATATAATAAAATACAGTTCCTTTTTCTAATTGTAGAGCTAAATAGAGTATCACTGTAATGGGAATATTTGTTTTCCTTTTTTTTCTTCTCTTCGTTAGTACGTTTATAGTAGTAAATATATAAGTTTATTTATTTTTGACTCCATGTATGTTGAAGTCATTTATATCATCGATCCAGTTGTAAATATTTACGTACTGAACTATGGAAGGAGGTACGACTTCTATCGTAGTATATCATAACTCTTTATAAAGATAGCTGGTTACGTGAAAAAGAGGCCTACATTCAGCAGTGGGCTGATTAAATCCCAAATATCATTGGAAAAAATAAATTATAAACATTTCTTTTAAGTTACTTGAATATAAGATTCTGTAATAAAAATAATCATAAGATTCTATGGATTTTATTGTTTTTTTAATATTGCATTGTGACTTAAGCATACCCTTGCAAATTATGTACGCAGTCATAACCCGGAGCTAGTTAGCCGGCAGTGTCTCACGATACGCAGTAAAAATACCAGAAGAACCACCGTTCCCACTCGAACCTCCTTAGAAATACATCACGTGCTGTAATTACTAGTGTAGGAGTACTTCACGATTTAAAACCGAAGCCGAATTTAAAATAGAATGAACTTTTTTATTTTAATCATCATTATATTTTTCGATTCGATTCGATTCGACAACTTATTGTGGTGAAGTGGTTTAACGGGTGCAATATCAATCAGATGTCGGCAAATGTATAATATATATAAACTACACAAGCCCATGTAGTGGAGGTGCATTAAGCCGATGCGACTCCCACAGTTCGTCAAGGTCGGTCTTACATCCACTCCCCCTTGAGGGGTCTACCATCTTGACCCCTCAGACCGCAGTCGGGGCCACTCGGAGGGACCAACACCTGTCGGGGGAGCAGACGCACTGCCGGTCGGCAGTCCCTGCTCCCCCGGCCAAAACGTGTATGAAGGCTTGGCAATCGGATATAACCCATCCTCAGCTGCCCGGCGGGTATCTGTTCGGAATCTCCCTATATGCAACAAAAAGGTATATACCAACGAATTTTTCGGAATTCGCATAGATTAAATTGGTAACACTATCGGCTGACGGTAAAGGAACGCATCGTGAGGAAACCTGAACCTGAGAAATGTTCTTGTAGTACTACTGTATGTGGGAAATCATAGAACTGTAGATTTCTTGGAACTTGAAATCGCCAATACGTCGTGGGTTACTGTGGTGATTATGCCCATAGTTTCCTGTGGGAAATGACCCTGCAGTGGTATCTTTTTTGTTTTTTTTTGGCAATCAAACTTCTAGATTATTACTGTCATTGTGGAGTAGGTAACAAAATTTAACAAGTATTTTGTGATCATTTTGAATATTCTAACAAAATGGTGGCACCCTTATTAGAACTTTCCATGGAGTTCTTTTGGCATCTCAGAATTCATGCACCGTGGTATTATTTTCTATCCATTTCACTTGTGCGCAATAACCGAAGTAAAACGCGATCAAAATTGCAAAATGTAGAGTGAAAAAACACAAGATTATGAATAAAATGTAAAATCCACTTTATGACAGACTAAGAACCCGTCAAAAACTCCAGTGGATCGCTTACGGACTGATGTTGATCATTATTCTTTATCGGTATACTTGTAAATTCTGACTGGTGTTATGGGGCATTACTGCTGGTGATGGCTTAGTTGATAGCGTGTTGGGATACAGTTTCGATGGACGTAGGTTGGTATCCCTGCAACTGACATGGAGCTTCTGGTGAAGACAACGTGATGAAACCATGGCACGTGATGAAACCATGGCATGATAGTAGGGTATTTTCTAAGTCCACCTAGCTAACTACCACTCTCAAATTGAAAATCTATAGTCAAGCACTTGTTGGTGTGTTCCGGCAGCTGCACTTGAGAGCCAGCCCCCTCTAGGTTTCGCGTGTTATTATCTTGCACCACGTTGTCATTTAACATTAGATGTGATTGTACTTAAACGATAAAATGTAGTCCGATGAAGCTGTTAAGATCTTGCTAGGTCAATAGCGTAATCAGTTCGAAAAAAAAAACAGACAATAAAACTTTTTGTATAAAAAAATATATATCTTTGTTGACGATCTAAGCTCGATAAATCTGCTTGCAATTATTTAATTTGTTAGCATTGCGGTCACGTTATTTGCACTGACGATTACATTTGTAAAAAAAAATACAAATATATTTTACTGATCTCTATTATATTAGAGGCCTTCCTAGATAAATTAGCTATCTAAAACGGAAAGAATTTGAAATTGGACCAGTACTTCTTGAGATAAGCGCGTTCAACTAAACAGATAAACACATAAGCTCTATGATATTAATATACTTGTGGATTTCTACTACTGTCTAGGTGTCGCCATATTGACAGGCGGCGGCCCCAACACCTAGACACCTGAGACCAATCGAAAAAGTACAGACACAGATTTACATTCTTATTATATGTATAGATAGATATATAAATATCCTTTATTCTGTTATTTCCCTATACAAATGTTAATTATGTTCATGAATCAAACATGATTAGTACAAAACATTTAATACCATTAAATACTTGCAACCCTTAAACAAAACCATATGTTATATTTTACGCATTCCCTCTGTAAATTAATAGCACGGTTAATCGCTCATAAATATACATATACCAGGTGAAAGGTTAAACACTCGCAATATTCTAGAATATGACACTTAATAGTCACATTTGACATATAAAATAATAATATCAAAACAAATAATAATAAACAACCAAGAAAACCTAAGTTAAAGCTTGTTATAAGACTTTCAAAAGTATAAACACAGTCATAATAAACCTAGGTGCAATGACCGGTGCCGAAAGCTACAATGGGCAGCCCGGAGTTAGTAACGTTCGATAATAAAACGGACAATAAGTTCTTTTGTTTTGTTCCTGACGTTCCTTTCAAGTGAAAGTGAAATTGGGGTGGCAACCACCACACCCACACTGATCGGGGTACCTAGCCTAGTAGTGGACTGTATGTAAAATTGGCTGGAGGTAGATACCCCTGGATAAATATTTGCCGAAAGTATTTTCTTTATAACCGGGATAAACGCTCACTTACCTGATATAACGTCTTCTCCGCCGCCGTTGCCGATGGTGAAAGCACCAGATGTCCAACACGTACACACACAATGCACAAAAATAATGTTCCGAGCCACCGAGTCGCTTGTATGGTGAGCGAGTTCGAATAGTGCGCGTTAGGAACAAGGGCCGCTGAGCAAGTGACCGATCATCACCGATTTTCCGTTAACAAAATGTGTCAAAAATAAATTTTGACTACCCCCAAGCAATTTATGCCCGAACAGAAATCACCCGACGTTCATAGACCCTGCGCTTTAACATAGACGCGTAAAGGATTGTGTATCATTTTTGTATTTTTTTTAGATAATTAGGTCAAATATTAAGCACCCATTTTTTTATTGATTTAGGACGAGAAACGAGTGCAGTATATCCTCCATAAATATTGCTACTGTCTATACATTCAGCTTGATAGCAAAAGCAAGATCGAAAGTATACTTTTTAATCCCAATTATTTCTATAAAAATGTTAGAGACATTTTTAATAAATAAAGCAAGCATTACTTTTAAAAAGGTAGTCTGAATAAACTTCATATTCGCAGTTTATTTGGCTGTTTTCGATTAGGAGTTTGCCGACCATAACCCTAAGGGATTTATTTTTAAACAAAACCCCTTCTTACTTCTGTCTCTACGTTACAGACGAAAAATTCTCTATAAATTTCATGTTTCAGTCAGTTAGTCAAGCATCTTCTTTTCTTTATTTCTTGAATTCAAATCTTTACCGAAACATTTAAAACGAAAGCCGAAGCCGAACCTTCGTGACATCATTAGCAATTAGTTTATATTTAGTGCCAACGTTCAAGGAACAACCTGTACTAAAAATAGATGTAGGTAATTACGGAGTCGGGCGCCTAGGACTTAGAAAGATAAATGTTATTTTATATTGTGGTACTTTTTACCTCACAGCCGTATGTTAGGTTATAATATGTGGTCTGTCATTGAACTTTGAAAATAAAAATAATTTTACTACTAAACTTTATGAATTAGGACTTGATGATATTTAAAATGGAGGGTTTTTTGTGTTCGCATTCCACAAGAAAAAAATGTCGCTAATCATCCATACATGTCGACAGAAGTGAAAACTGAAAACAATGGAACAACTGATTTTTTTTTAAATCAATTATAGTCTGGATTATTTAAATTTCATAATTTGTAAATTGACATTATTAACATTAATTTGGTTTTCACATCTGTTGGCACTCCAAGAAATGATGATATACATTTTTATATAGTTTATTAGTTAATAAAACATATGATGGACTGCACATGCTCAATACAAAATATAAATATTACATATACACTAGCCGCTATAATATGCATCGCTAATTTGTGGCAAGCGCAATACGTTACGAGCATGGGGAGGGGTAGGTGTCGTGGTAGCACGCACATACTGGCGCGTGACGTAAACTAAGCGTTAGGAGTATATATCAGTTTAGTTTTTGTCTAGATAATTAGGTCAAATATTAAGCGTCCATTTTTTTAATTGATTTGTAACGAGAAGCGAGTACTGAATAACCTGTGTAAATATTGCGACTGACTAACCTTTCACGCGGTATATATTATTGCGTTTTCTTATAGGAGTTTAGTAGTGATAATAAAATGTTACAAAAGTAAGATGAAATGAATAAAAGCATTATATGTATTAAATAGTAATCCTAACTAATATTATTAACTCGTATGTAACTGTGTTTGTTTGTTACGCTTTGTTACACTTTCACTAATCAACCGATCATGATGAAATTCTACATACACATGTCTGGGGTACAAAAAAGGGCATAAGATACCTTTAATTAATTATAAGGTATTTATTAAACCGCTGGGAAAAGCTAGTAAAGTTATTATTAGAAATAACAAAAGGTAGTAAATTATTCCAATCCAAATAATTAATACACGTCGTTTCAATATAACAGTGAAACCATTTTTATGAGAATGAAGTCGCGTTTGTCAGCTAGTATAGCAATCAATGTTTTCGGTCAAGTAGCCCCATAAAAATAAAAAAGTCACAGATTTACCGCGAATCTTTCTACGCAACATATTGAAAACTTAAGTAATTCTACCGATATTTTGGAACAGTAGAGAATTAAACCAAAAAAACAATTTTTCTACCATTAATCCAATATTACCGAGCATTATTATTAAGGCGCAGTATCTCTATCGGTCTATCTATTGACTTCAAACAGTCCATGACTTAAAAACTACAAAACCGATTGTAATGATTAATTTTAATCATATAACCAAACATTTTAAATTATTCCACATTTTAGTAAATGTTCTGAAACATTTTATAGTATACGGAACGAGCTATACGATTAAAAATAAATGGAATCATTAAAATTGTCTACTAGTACAATTTATTGCAATATTATATCTAAAACATAGAGTATTAACATAACACAGAATATTATCGTTTAGAACATAAATTACAAAAAAAAACAGCATAAGGAATTTAAATGTTATATTTAAATGATCGAAATTACGTGATAAAGCGAACTAAACGTGCTATTAAATGTGACTTGTAATATTAACATTATATAGGCTGTTTTAAACGATTTTCTTCCTCCAAATCCGCATTGAAGTATCTTCGGGTTAGTAAAATATCTGCCTGTGAAAACCGGAGCTCTTAAAATTAATATTAATAGGGCGCGATAGAGTAATATTAGCAATTTAGTAATATCAATACAGAAAGAACCTATATTAAATAATAATCTTGTATAATAAGCTCAGAAGACATTTCAAGGGTGACATGCTTATTTTTAAAACAAATTTATATCTATTTTATATATATGGTATATATTTTGGCTATATATTTTGGTAGGTGGTAGAGCCACGCTGAAACTATTACTGGATTCAGCATGAATGGGTCGGCTCGCCCGGGGTAGTACCACCCTCTCACAGAAAACCGACGTGAAGTAACAGTGCTTGCATTGTTGCGTTTCGTTCGGTCAGTGAGAGCGCCGGAGACCCACCTCCCCTCCCCTTCCACTTTCCTCTTCCCTTTCTCCCCCCCCCCCCTCCCTCCTCCTACACAGGCTGGCAACGCACTTGCGAGTCCCTTGGTGTTGCAAGTGTCTATGGACGGTGGTGATCACTTACATCAGGTGACCCACCTGTTCGTTTGCCTCCTATGGTATAAAAAAAAAAAAAAAAAATATAAAATTGGAGGTGTGTGTCCCTATATTTCACTTTGCAGCTAAAACTACGCATTGCAGACGAAAAGTGTTTATACGTGGCAATAGGTACAAGGTTCCCATTGTGCACTATGGTGGTTGCAAGTCGATAATTATAAGGGTGTAAAAGATACGGGGGTTGAAAGATGTTAACTTTGAAAATGTGACTATTATTGATCTAAAATGGTCTGGATTGTTCAGGAAACTTCTGGAATGTTCTAGAAAGCTTTAATATGTATAACAATGTTCTGATCGATCGAAAATGTTCTAGAAAATTCTAGAATGATCTAGAAAATTCTAGAATGATCTAGAAAATTCCAAAATGATCTGGGAAGTTCTAAAATCGACGTTTAGATTCTGATCGAATGAGAATGTTCTAGAAAATTCTAGAATGATCCAGAAATGTTTAGAATGATCTGGGAAATTCTGGAATGATGTAGGGAGTTCTAAAATCTACGTTTAGATTCTGATCAAATGAGAATGTTCAAGAAAATTCTAGAATGATCTGGAAAGTTCTAAAATGTAATGGGAAGTACTAAAATTTACGTTTAGATTCTGATCGAATGAGAATGTTCTAGAAAATTCTAAAATGATCTGGGAAGTTCTAAAATCTACGTTTAGATTCTGATTGAATGAAAATGATTTAGAAAATTCTAGAATGATCTAGAATAACTCCGAGTAAACTAGAGAGCTTTAAAATGTATATTAACATTCTTATCGATCGAAAATATGCTGAGTGTTTTAGTAACTTTTTAAACATCCCAAAAAATTCTAATATCAACAAATAAGTGTACTATTAAAAATGACCCAGCGAAGCGGGTGTTCACAGCTATATCATTAATCTAAAATGATTTGGATTTTTCTAAAGAATTCTAGAATGATTTAGAGATTTCTAGAATTATTTGTAAAGTTTTCAAATGTAAGTATATACTCGAATCAAATAAAAATGTTTTAGCAAATTTTAAAATGATCTAGAAATTTATCGAATAATCTAGAACATCCAAGAATAATTTGGATATCTTTGGAATGTTTAGTATATCAGTTAATGTTAGATGATAAAAGATATTAATGTCTACTTAGTCGTAAGATTTTAATGTAAAAATAAGTAAGATCAATAAATTAACAAGAAAAAAGAAAATGTGTCTTTTATGTGAAAAAATTGTGAAGGAAGTAGTGATAGATTATTAACATTAACAAATAAGTATACAATTAAAAATGACCCAGCGAAGCGGGTATTCATAGTTAGTATATTATATATGTCATTTTATTGTTATTTTTTTATATAAAATGACAGCCTCACTGACCACAACCAGATAATAGAGGTTTTAACACTGGACCCTCACTCGAGCATTAACTCTAATGTAAGAGTACAAAATAAAAATAAAAGAAATATTAAATTACACCTAAAGACTGTACAAAATAGTTATGTTTCACCTTAACTAAAGCTATTGTCAAGATGTCTGCCACTAATTTAGTTGAGGATTTATAATTTAAGCTAACTATTTTAAGATCAATACATTCTTGTATAAAATGATGGTGAACATCTATATGTTTAGTTCTATGAAAACTCTCATTCACTACCATCTTAAGTGTACTTTATTATCATTGTATATGACAATGGTTTGTTGTTGGTATGACTGTATCCCACGAAAGAGTTCCAATAAAAAGTTATTTATGAATTTTGCCTCTTTTACAGCACTACCAAGAGCATAATACTCCGCTTCTGTACTAGAACAAGCTATATTATGTTGTTTATGACTATACCAATTGATAACACTGTGACAAAATCGAATAAGCAATCCAGAATAGTATTTTCTATCCACTTTATCACCCGCCCAATCTGCGTCGGATGAAATTTCAATGTTATTGCTTCCTCTTTTAAAATTCAGTCCGTAGTCAGTTGTTCCCGAAAGATAACGCAAAACACGTTTCGCTGCTTTCCAATGAGACTCATTATAACAAGTGTTATATTGGCTAAGTTTACTACATGCAAATGCTATATCCGGACGAGTGCATACAGAGAGATACTTTAAACTCCCAATCAGTTCCTGACATGGGAATTTTAAACCAATTTTATCTCCTTTTGGCAGACTGAAATTTACTTCCACCGGAATAGCTATATTATGACAATCTTCCATACCAAATCTTTTTCATAGTTTCTTATTGTATTCTGATTGATTTAATTTCAAAGTTCCTTGTTCTGTTTCTTTCAACTTTCATGTCTAACACTTGTGATACAGGTCCATGCACTTTGATTTCAAATTTGAAACTGAGCAATTTATATAGCATATCCTTTTCACTTTTATCTGAGCTAAATATGAAAAAATCATCAACATATAGAGCAATTATTACATTGTTTTTAAAATAAACACATTCCTCAGTTTTTAGTTTGTATAGCCATTTTCAAACTAAAACTTTGTAGACTTTTTCATTCCAAGCTCTACTAGCTTGTTTGAGTCGATATAAACTCTTATTCAATAAACATACCTTTTTCTGCCCCTCAATCACAAATCCAGGAGGTTGTTCCATATAAATATGTTCTTTAAGATTTCCATTTAGAAAAGCCGTTTTAACAGCGCCTTAATTGAAGACTTCTAATTTCCATCTACATAATAAAGAATGTATCTTTTGTTTTTTAGAATTTTGTGGCTTACAATCAACGAATTTTATTAAGCGATATATGCTTTTGTAGGTATTTGAACGCTCTACAAGAAGTGTCTTCTACAATTTTTAGTAAACCGACTTGTCCAAAACTTATGTAACCTGAAAGATAAATTTATCTCATGTTGGAACTTACACTTCAATTTCGGGCAAATTCATGAAAGTCATTATCAAATGTAAAGGAATCATTTAAAAATCAAATGAATGGGTTCAGTAAGACCTTTAAAATTATTTTCATTAAATAATCCACCATTCCTGTAGAGATTTGATAATATCTCAGTTTCCTTAATTCAATATTTTTAAGGGCCTAAGTAAGGCTCTTGCAAAAATTCTAGATATCGTAATAGTTACACTTAACAATGTGAGAATGTTTTAATTACTTGTTATTGTCAGAAAATTAGAACTCATAGAAATTCGACAGAATATTTAACAGTATCAATGATAATTCTAAACACTTTGCCTGAAACTGAAGTATAAGTGCAATAATGTCATAAATTTAACTTTCAGGTTGAATAGATTTCGAACAAGACCATTTATATCGCTTATTGTAATAAACATTAGTATATAAGCCATAAAATTCTGAAAGCAAAAAAAAAACCAGTTTTATTTAAATTGAAAATAGAAATGTCCAATGCGCGATCTTTAAATATTAGCATAAAGAAGCAGTGCAGAATTAGAGAAAAAGATTGTTGTTTTTTTTTTAAATGATCCCAATATACATACATAAATATTCATTTCATTAAAATTAAATACTACCATAATTAAATATGATGAAACTCTGCAATTAATTTTCAGATATAAAATGCCAATGTAGCCCGAAATGGTAAACATGCTAAACTTATACGGTGTTATTAAAAAAAAGTTAAATACGTATTGAATACTTGCTTTAAAAATGTTTCGTATTACACACACCGCGCTCGCACGAGACAAGTTCGCGTTACCCTTTTTCGCAAGTCTAACCTAACGTAACCAAAGCGAGACAAAGAGCAAAATGGCGAATATTCAGCGACCGTGGTGAATTTAATACGAGACCTTTTTAAAGCAAGTATTCAATACGTATTTAACTTTTTTTTAATAACACCGAAAAAGCCCAAGAGCGCAGATAGTTTTTAATAATACATCAAAAACAATATACCTTATTCTATAGTAAAAGAGAATTAAAGAAAATAAGTTGTCATAATATTTATTGTCATTACATTTTTCTGTGTTCTCAGCGATCTTATACATAATATTACTCTAAACATTATGTAGTTTCCCTCTATAAAAACGTTACATTAATTGTAAACACTAAACATAAAATCTGCGACCACTACAAATGATTCTAGTAAATTATTTAGCTTACCATGTTACTAACGCTCATTATTTTCGCGTGTTTGCCTGTTTTTAAAGTGTTAGGAAGCGATGGGAATATGTATGACAAAGGTTTTGAAATTTGCAGTGCATATGGGTATCAATTGGTTGAGGCTAAATTCGGGAAAGAAACTCATCTGCTTTGTTTAAAAACGAACGATATTGGTAAGTTCTGAATTATGATGTACCGTAAAGTTTTATTGTACTATAAGATTTCAATATGAAGAAAGAAAAAAACAGTAGTAACTTTCGTATTAAATACATTTTTTTTCGCAAGTGTAACCTAACCTAACCAAACCGAGATAAAAGAGCAAGCAGCGTTTTGAGGGGCTGCATACGAAATTCACATTTTGATAGGTTGGGATCTATATAGGTTGATGGGGGCGGGAGCAGCGAGAGGAAAGGGGTGATTTCCCCTCCCCGCGGAAAGTCATAGTTACTGAGATATTCATAATCAAAGTTTTGAGGATATGTCTCGTCTCCGAAAAATCATTGGTCATTTTGTATATCACCAACTTGATAATTTTAAAGTGAAACAAAACAGTTTCGTCTCGGTTTCGTTAGGTTAGGTTAGACTTGCTCTTAAAGAAGGAGACGGCCGAAAGAGAAAGGGAGATATCGCCAGACCAGCGAGCCGGTACCAACGCAGTAGCTGGAGTGGTAGAAGAAGACGAGCGTCGATGATATTTCCACAACATGCCTCCCTAGACGAACCTCCTAGGTAGGGTGGGTATAGTGTAGGTAATCACTGGCTTGCCTACTTTAAAGTAGACTTGACCAGGGGTTGAGTAGGGGTGGGGGGTGGGGTTGGGGTTCGGGGTTGGGTTTGGGGTGGTTGGGTAGGGGGGGGTGTTGGGTTGGGGGGGGTTGGGTGGGGGGGGTTGGGGGGGGGGGGGGGGGGGGGGGAAAAGGGAAAAAAATAAGGGGGGGGGGGGGGGGGGGGGTGGGTTTTGGAAAGGGGGGGGGGGGGGGGGGGGGGTTTTTTGGGGGGGGGGGGGGGGGGGGGGGGGGGTGGAGGGGGGGGGGGGGGGGGGGGGGGGGGGGGGGGGGGGGGGGGGGGGGGGGGGTGTGGGAGGGAGGGAGGGAGAAAGTGAGGGGGGGGGGGGTGGGAGAGTGTGGAGTTAATAAAGAGGAAGGGGAGGGGGGGGGGGGGGGAAGGGAAAGGGGAGGGAAAAGGAAAAAAAAAAAAAAAGGGAGGGGGGGGGGGGGGGGGGGGGGGGGGGGGAAAGCCAAACAGTATCATACCTCCATATAATAATATAAGTTATTCATTTTCTTAATTCAGTTAAATTGATGTTGCTTCATCCTACTTTGGCAATCAATTATTTCTATTGGAAACTAGGTGCTCGTTTCGGCCTCGCAAGGTTTACTGACAATGGAAATGAGACAACATTTTCAATATTTTACAATATGATGTAATTAAATAAATATAATTAAATAAAATGGCAATTAGATTATTCGTAATATAACTTAGAACGATGGTTTCTAATGTACAATATATATTATCCTACCTTCCGGAGATATACCATAACTTTTTTGACAATTGAAGAATGTAAGCTAAAACAATTTAAAAAACTGAACAATCGAACGCCAATCTATAAATTCTGTCAATATTTTTGAAGATCCCCATACTGTTCTACTTTCAGTGTCATAGCGTCTTACTCACTTTTTTGTATGGAAATTCTTAAACACAAAATTTTAACTTTTCCGTGAGATTTTTCAAATATTTCTTTCATACAAACTTTGCCTTGTCTATTATAATCACTACAAAAAAGTATTAGTCATACACGCTTACATTTCAGCAATTTATTTTTCTTTATTAAATACCAAATACCAAGGATATTAGTAGTGTATGCTATAACAATCTATTTTCGTGTGCAAAATTGTAAAATTAACAATTTTAAACCACATTTTGTTATTAGACCGGTAAGTTAATACATTATTCTCAGGTTCCTCGCCACTGACGAGACAGCACTCGGCTCTATTCGTAGACTTTGATACTGTTGAGGACTTAAGTTCCGTGAAAGCTATCCCGTTAGAAGATATCAGCATGGCTTACGGATTTCCAATCGCGGACCCAGCATCGGGTTCGGCCGAGGGCTACATTGGAGAAGACCATCAGTTCTACGGTGTTCTTTATTTAGGTTATCTGAAAGTATTATGACATTATAAGATTAATAACTTTTTTAACTGACTTCAAAAAGGTTGAGATGAATTTTTATAAAAGTTTGTCACCTCAGGACTTTGTCATTTATAAACCGACTAGATTCTGCTCGCGACTTCGTCTCCGTGGAATAGTTACTATGGGCTAACGCTAACAAGCAGCGGAAGCTCTCAAAAGGAAAAAAAAATGATTTTGAAACATTATTCATTGGTGCTTCGCTCCTATTGGTCTTAGCGTAATTATATGTATATAGCCTTCCTCGATAAATGAGCTATATAACACTGAAATAATGTTTCAAATCGCACCAGTAGTCCCTAAGATTAGCGCGTTCAAGCAAACAAATTCTTCAGTTTTATAATATTAACTAGCAGTTACCCGCGACTTCCGTACGCGCTTTTTTAAAATATATTAAAGAAATGTAAAATTATGAGTCACCTACGCATACATTACAGAGATGCTTTTTCAAAAACATTTGTAAGTACGACACGCACGCCATCTACTGTAGCATGTAACGTTTACATTAGATATGTGAATACGAATAGTATATCGAATGGGATGGGATTTATCATCAGCAACATACCTAGAGCTTTACCCTACAATATATCACCCTCAGTGCTCACTTAGACTATATAAGAAAGTAATTAAAATCTTAAAGTATACATTATCGAACAATATGTGTTAAATCTTTTATTATATACAAATAATATGCCCGTATTGTCGATATAATTAAATTAGTCTTATATATCGCTATAATCATTGAGTTATGTAGACGCAAGCGCGGTAAATAAATCAAAATGGCCACCAAATTGATCAAAAAGATAATATAATTCAAATTACATACAAACATATGACTTTCAATTGTGTATATTTATTCTTGAAGTCCAGTAAAGCACATGTCTCACGGGGTTTTTTTTTACAATAAACAACATATTTTTGATAAATTTCACACGGACGAATGCACAGGTAACAGTTAAGAACAAATAAACTACAACAAATAAAATGGAATATGTCAACAGCGATAATTTCGGATATCTGCCAGTAAAATTCCCGTTAACATAAGTCCAGCCGTTTCGGACATAACCGGACACAAACATACAGACAGACAAAATATAATAATATAAAAAACCGACAAGATTAAAAAAAAAAATTTTTTGTTATTTGTAGTCATATCCATCCATTCGCCAAAAAGTTGTTATTTTAATTTCACATACACACTTTATTTTTATAATACGTAATAGATTACAAATAAAAAATTGGAAACAAACCAACCGTAGAATAAACATTTTGAATAGAAACACAAAATAAACTTTAAAAATGTTTGCGATAGAAAGTTACCACGTTACCATGGAAACGTATATAATACTAACGCTAACACGCAGCTAAAAGGAAAAAACAGCCCGATTCTGAAACATTCTTCATTGGTGCTCCTCTCCTATCAATCTTAGCGTGATGTTATATAGCCTAAAGCCTTCCTCGATAAATGAGCTATCTAAAACCGAAAAAGATTTTCTCAATTCGAACCGGTAGTTCTCAAGGTTGACGAGTTCAAGCAAACGAACTCTTCGGCTTTATAATATTAAGATAAAAGTATAGATTTAGAAAAATCTATTCTTATTGGAAAGGCGATATTTTTAACATCTTCTCATTAATATCGGATCTTGTATTTCGAAGATACACTACAGAACTTATTAAAATCCACTAGGAAATGTATATTGATTGGGATATTAATTCAGCATTAGGTACATTCGTTATCGATATAGACTTGTGAGGAATATTAGTCTATAAAGGTTTATAAAGTAACGATTTGATTGATACCCAAGTCAAAAAAGCCAACTTGGTGAATAACGGATACCCTAATGTATAGATTGATTCTAGACGGTTCTCTCTTATCAGGTAATCGAACCCTCCATGCAGATCCGTACGGGAATGACGACCCGAATAAATTCTTTGGCGCATTTGAGAATGACAATATGGCGGCGCCACGTCCGCGACGTGATCATGCACAGGTGAACAGGTGATGTTGTTTATTATTAAATATAAATACGTCATCGTACCTAAAGACATTAACATACCAATAAGGTAGGAAATATTTAATAGATCTATAGATATAATAAGAATGTAAATCTAACGTGTCTGTACTTATTACATTTTTGTGAAAAATATTGTTGCAGGTGTCTAGGAATAAATAATAAAATACATTTAAAGAAAGAAAGAAAGATATATTTATTCAATACATACAACATATACTTACAAGAATATACATAAAAAAATCAAGAGAAACAAGTGTTGCATGAGGTGAAATGGTCTTTGTCTCAGCACAAGCTGGAAGCTTCCATGTTGAAGCGTTGCAGCGCTGGGTTTCAGACAAAGCCTGCTGTATATTAATATATAGACGATTTTTTGTTTTTATGTCAAAAGCGGGCAAACGAACAGCTGGGTCACCTGATGTTAAGTGATCACCACCGTCAATAGACACTAGCAACACCAGGGGAGTCGCTAGTGCGTTGCCAGCCTGTGTATGGGGGAGGAGTAGGGAAAAGAGAAAGGGGAAGGGAAATGGGGAAAGGAAGTGGGCCTCCGGCGCTCTCACTGACCGAACGGAACGCAACACACAGAAAATCGACGTGAAGTAACAGTGCTTGCATTGTTGCGTTTCGTTCGGTCAGTGAGAACGCCGGAGACCCACCTCCCCTCTCCTTCCACTTTCCTCTTCCCTTCCTCCCCCCCACTCCCTACACAGGCTGGCAACGCACTTGCGACTCCCCTGGTGTTGCAAGTGTCCATGGACGGTGGTGATCACTTACATCAGGTGACCCACCTGTTCGTTTGCCTCCTATGATATAAAAAAAAAAAAACAATGCAAGCATTGCTACTTCACGTCGGTGTTCTGTGAGAGGGTGGTACTACCCCGGGCGAGCCGACCCATTCACGCTAAAACTAGTAATAGCTACAATATTACAAATACACGGACGTATTTACATGATAATTTCAAATTAATATTACACATGCCCTTAATATGTCACATAATAATGTCTAATACGATACAATAAAATTCATGGAAAGTTGTGGAATTAGATATAATTTTCAAATGATTGCGCACTAGCTCAGAGATCATATGATGTAACCAGTTTATTCAATTTATTTATCTACTGAATTTCATACGACGCTTGCCATGTCAATAGATAGTTTATTAAATGTTTTTTAAAACTTTAAAACATTTCAATCATTTTTAGAAATGTCTGTCTGTCTGTTTGTATGAACACGCATCACTGCTAAATTACTGCGTTCACGACAAAACCTCACTGAGAAAATCATAAAGCATATTCTCGAGTAACATTTAGTCTTGATTTCATTTAATTCGGTTCACTCTATCAAAAGTTATTGTAATTTTAATGACGACGTGACTTACGTTAGTTAGGACTTAATACATTCAGATGATTTTATTAATCACTGTTTTTATACATTAGGTTCCACGTGGACGGAGTCGCGGGCACAACTAGTGTACAGTCAAATTACAATCCTCGTAAATCTTTTTGGTCGCTCTGAATAAATAACTTTAAATTTCGTGTTGCGCATAATACAATCATGAATTTAATGCAAAACAGAGTTATAATATTATTATTGGAATCTACAATTTACATCTATTTATTCTCAAGTTGTCTCAATGTTACACGTTATACGTATTTATACCTAAATTTGTGTTCTGCGAATCTAAATTCAGAAACAGATTGTCGAGCTTTTCCATACTTTTTTTTACGTAGGGAAATCCCTTATGGATACCCACCCTCTTGGGGGAGAGAGGCGTTATGTCTGACTCGCACGAACTAAAACCTCACGTTCTATATCCGCCGCTATCGTTGGGGTGACACGAGATCTCTATAGACTTCATCGTGCCACCCCAGCGCGTGGCCCGGCGTCAGATAAACACCGCCGCCGAGCCCCGTCTTTGTCAAGAGACAGCCGTGTACACACCGGCCGTGTCTTCCGTCCGCCGTACTTGTGTAATCAGGACATGGGACCCTGGCCCATCCCCTCAGGTCCGTCTACGGTGACGGGAGGAGGCGGGCAAGCGGAGAGGGTTGCTTAGAGAGTCCTCCTCAAGGTTTCTCTCCGTCCCTTCTTTCTACAAGGGCTTCTTTAGCCAAGTTACGACAAGGAGCAGTCTGCATTTTACATGATGTAGATGTTATCGTAACCATTGATCAGGTTCACCTGCGTAGTTAAATGTCATGAACAACTGTTCAGCATAACCCCCTGTCTTTTCGTTGTCTAAAAACTTCACACGCCGAGTCTCTTGAAGCAACGATGGCTTAGTTTATTTAGTTTGGAAGAAAAACCATGTGTGAAAACCATAGCTGGTGAAATTATTTGTAATACCCGAAAAAGCTCCGAATGCACTAATTTAAGATATCTTCCATGTTGACATGAAGAAAGAAGTTCAATAGGTATATTATATAGGTATATATAGGTATATTCAATATGTTCCCTTTGACACACTATAAAGGTATGTAATCGGCCCCGAGAATTATGTTCTCTCTTTCCTAGAAATAACATCGGGTATTTTAAACATACCGCGGTGTATTCGGATTGGACTGGATTGGATTAAATTACTATCAAACACTTTGTTGCGTCACTTTATCGAACTACAAAAAAACGTATCGTTATCCTGTTAATAATAAATAAAGCGATATTTTTCTCAAATCAATATGAATTACCGGTTTACAACTTCCGAAAAGAATATACACGATTATGTCATTACTACGTTGTCGAAAATTATGGTTACGCAATAAAAAATTAACATATCGTTCGTACGGTTTTTCCTTATTTATATTGCCTTTAGAATAACAGAGTCATTTTTTTATACTATATAGATTTAGTATTTAACCACAATCTTATCTCATGTTAACTGACGATGTGATCTAAAATGGAAAACACGCCAAACTTAGACGTGATTGAAAACATAAATGGTGTATTTCTTCAATACAGTCAATTAATTGTAACTGTATCGATATTTAAGCATTCTACGAAATTATAGGAATATATCTTTAAAAAAACTTCAGAACATACCTTCATGAATATAAACCGAAATGTAAAATCAAATAAAAATAAAAGTAATCCATATAAAGACAGATGTTACACACAGAGAGTGGTAATAAACGACGCATAAAGCAATAAAATAATTGAATTAATAATAAATTTTAAATGTAATAAAACTGCTACATATATAGTCATATAAATCATAAATTATCGTCAATTTCACGCCTATAAATTACGTTTTGTTAATTGGCTTTA
Source organism: Antheraea yamamai (assembly GCA_036509395.1). Classification (NCBI taxonomy): domain Eukaryota; kingdom Metazoa; phylum Arthropoda; class Insecta; order Lepidoptera; family Saturniidae; genus Antheraea; species Antheraea yamamai. The sequence goes on along the minus strand of AP028443.1, from coordinate 8,000,229 downwards.
CAGCTGGATGATATGTAAACTATCCTCAAATTTAACAAAACGAAACTAAAATGTATCGTCAAATTTACCAATGACATAAAAATCAAGTAACATAATACAGCTGATAATACAGTACGGTGAATAAATCGATAGATGGCGTTTAAAACAGACGTCATTGATTACGTAAATGGATGTAAACTAGACTTAGGATGTATTTAAATTTATTTTATTTATCCCCTAACTATCCATACTAATATTATAAACTAGCTTTTACCCGCTGCTTTCCTCGCGTTAAGATAGATTTGATGTATTCCTAGGAAAAGATAGTTTTTTTTCTGGACGAAAGGTACCCTATGTCCTTTTTTGTACCCCTATTAATTTTAAAATGTTCAAGGTTGAGTAGTGAGTATCGTGAAAGCGTAACAATCAAACTAATTACCTAATACATAATGTAAATGCGAATAATTGTTGTCAGGGGTAAAGAAAGGAACAGAGATTATAAATGTGTCATTACGTTTAAAAATGAGCTAAATTCAATTTTAGCCGCTCCTAATATTTTATGTTATTTTTCAAGATCTACAAGATGAAGATCATAAAAAAATTAAAACCTTATCGTCGCCAAAATTTTAACTTTGTTCTCAGTGTATAAAAACTGTTTGGCGTTTGGTAGCCTCGAGGGTTCGTGTTGATTGTTACCGGTGGAGTGAAATGAAATACTGAAGGTGCGATATGGACTGCCCATTTAATGCAGATGTAATACAAGGGATAAACACCATAATATAAATATTTGTTTGATAAAACGTCTTAACATAGCGTCCCCACGCGTTCGGGGTGAAAAAGTGACAGTTGTGTGGGTAGTTTACATTTTAGGCCCCTGGTTACAAGTCTTTCGGGCGCTTTATCGACAGAAATATTGGCAGTCATATATTCTATGACTTGTTGCAAAACAAGTGATGTAGAATTAAAAGCGGAACGCCACAACTGGATATGTTAAAAAAATTAAACACGTTATATGAAACGATTAAAATTGAATTTAGCTCATTTTGAAATGTAACGCTTGAAACGTTTGAAATGAAACACAAGTAATCCAGAAAAATTTTACTATTCCCGATTGATCCCAAAGCCGCGAGCAAAATGTAATAATTAGAAAGAAAAAGGATTGTGTGGTTTTATGAAACCACGGTAAAAGTGAAACTTTTTTCACACTATAGACATTTAACTAATAACAGTCTATACACTACACGGTCAGCTGCTGCGAACTATAGGCGCCGCCATATTGGCCCTGGCTGCTCTGACGAGCGCCTTTCACTTTATCCCTACTCCGCAGCCGACCATCACGCGACATGCAACACACAGACGAAAAAGTTTGAGACGATGTAATAAAAGTTTCACTTTAATATGTAATTTCCCATACAAGCAGATAAACAACCTGGACACGTTTCCGTATTTCCCGTACAATATCGAAGATCAGAAGAAATCGTCAGGCGTTGCCCCCGCCAGAATCTGCGACTTGCTCCTTATAGCTGATAGGGAGTTTTTTGAAAAGGATTCAAACTCGAGCCTTAAACATGTCGTCATGCGAATGATACACGCTGTCGCACAAGCGGATATAATATTTAGAAACTCTGACTTCAACGAAGACGGAATACCTGATAATATAGGTTTGTTATGAATATTCGAATTCAATCTTCCTATGGCAGGCTCGGGAAAAACTTTAATTACGCGTTACGCGTGAAACGTAACGTATTTGTGTATATATGTGTAAGTATGCATGTGTATGGCTGCGTTTATTAGTATACAAAATGAGTAAATGTATAGTTAAAGTCTTTATACTATGGGACTTCGTATAGTATATATAGTTTATGAGCATTCCCATATATAGGTATTAGGGTGGTTCATTTCCGCAAATTTTTTTTTTTTTCGTTGCTCATGCAAAATATTAATCTAAATATAGAGAAAAAAATTCTCACCAAGTTTGAGCTCTTAATATTAATTTTAAGTACTTACAATTTAAATTTAAAGTTTTACCATTCAAAATGCATTTATAAAAATCTTTTTTTTTTCAAATTTCTAATGCTTACCCGGCTTTTACAATATTGCAAATCGGTTTGATGGAACTTGTGGGGAATTTCACGCTCTTCAAAATAGTCTTTGTGTTTTTTTGTGTAACTCGCACTGGTTCACCAGTAGGAGTCGTCAAAGTACAGTTTTTGAAAAAAAAAAATATTTTCTCTTCATTTTTCGAGCAAACCGCCAAAAGTAGGAACAAAAAAAGAATTGACTCATAAAAAAAAAGTTATCTGACCAATGTTTAATGAATTTACAGCCAGTTTTATACCAGAAAATGTAAGAAATTGATAAATACTAACTTATAATATTATTTAGATTCATTTTTTCTATTTATTACCATGATATTTCCCTACACTAAGAACTTTTTTAAAATTAGTATGATTTTTTACTCATAATGAATACAAAAACAACACATGAATTCATAAAAAAGCAACAAAAATTTAATCACAATATACAGAAGGTTACGTTATTATGTAAAATACTTCAAACGTGATAAACATCTAAAGAGTTATAAAAAACAAGTTAAAAAATTTCAAATAATTACTATAATGTTATTCAAAACACATCAAGATTTTGAAGCTGAATATAACTTTTTGGCGCACGTTGCAAATTCTTTTCTAAATTGTTGAACCATTAATAATAAATATTGAAAATTAAGAGAAAATATATTTTTTTTCAAAAACTGTACTTTGACGACTCCTACTGGTGAACCAGTGCGAGTTACACAAAAAAACACTAAGACTATTTTAAAGAGCGTGAAATTCCCCACAAGTTCCATCAAACCGATTTGCAATATTGTAAAAGCCGGGTAAGCATTAGAAATTTGAAAAAAAAAAAAGATTTTTATAAATGCATTTTGAATGGTAAAACTTTAAATTTAAATTGTAAGTACTTAAAATTAATATTAAGAGCTCAAACTTGGTGAGAATTTTTTTTTCTATATGTAGATTAATATTTTGCATGAGCAACGAAAAAAAAAATGTTTGCGGAAATGAACTACCCTAATAGGTATATAGTTTTAACTAGCTGACCCGGCCACGTGTTGCTGTGGGTCAATTCTTACATGTTGAATGAAAATTATGCTAAATCATTTGGTATTATGGATTGATGGATGGATGGATTTGGTATTTGGGGTAATGAGTCTGCCTAAAAACTTGATACAGAAAAAGGGAAGTTACGTAGTAAATAGATTAACAGAACACGTGCACCGTAAAATATACTGGAGTTGAAAAAGGAATTCAAAATTAAAACGTGGCGCCATCTATGAGATATTTATAACAGTCGGTCCTACAGTTCTCTGTCAATAAACTAATTTAAAGCGCCATCTGTGCGAGACTGATGAAATTTACAGTTAATAACAATAATCAACATTGACAATCATTTAATTTGTAATTAAAAATATTGAAGTCATTATCTATCTATACATATAATAAAAATGAAGTGTCTGTATGTAATATCAAAATAACAATTTTTTACTGATTGGGTATGAAAGTATACACGCAACTGATAACAAAAATGCAATTTTTTAAATTTTTGTCGGTCTGTCTGTCTGTTTGTTCCGGGTAATCTCCGAAACGGCTTGACCGATTTTAACGGGAATTTCACTGGCAAATAGCAAAAATTACAGCAGGTTACTTAGGCTACTTTAAATTAAACTAGCTATTAACCGCGGCTTCGTCTGCAATGTTATCTCCAAAACGGTTCGACCGATATTCACAAGACTTTCACTGGCAGATAGCTGACCTTATAAAAAGTAATTCAAGCAATTTTAGTTTATACTAGCTGTTAACCGTGGCTTCGCCCGCAGTTCTATCTCTAAAACGGTTTTACCAATTTTTGCGGCACTTTCACTGGCAGATAGCGGACATTATAAGAAGTAATTTAGTGTATTTTAATTTAGACTAGTTGTTAACCGTGGCTTCGCCCGCTGTGCTATCATCAAAACGGTTAGACCGATTTTCACGGGACTTTCACTGGTAGATATCGAACCTTGTAAAAAGTAATTTAGGTTATTCTATTTTGGACTAGCTGTTACCTGCGACTTTGTCTGCATGAAATTTAGCAAGATTCAACTCATTCTTTATTTTTAATTAGAGAAATAATTATCAGCTTAATGTTTACAATTCGATAGTATAATTATTAATAACTTAAATGATATAGAGATCTTCCTAATAAGATCTTAGATTATAAACGAATTACGTAAAGAGTCCCATAATACAATTTCCTACGGAACAGACAAGCGTTTATTTTTTGTGTAGTCACAAAATCTTAATTATAATGGCAATGTATATTAAATGTAATGTAAATGTAAATCTTTATAATAATATTTTAAATTATTGTTCCTTATACAGTGTAAGTGAGCACTGAAGTAGTTAAATTATGGGTTAATATTCCAAATATGTTGCTGATGGCAAACCTCATTTGACACGCTGTTAGTATTTATATATCTAATGTACACGTTACATGTTACTGGAAGTGGCGTGCATGTCGTACTTACAATCGCTTATAAAGAGCATTTCTATAATTGTACATAGTATCACAATTTTATAATTCTTTAATACAAATAAAAAAACGCGTGCGGAGCTGCGGGTACAGCTAGTTCAAAATATAAATTATCCTATCTCTCAAGTTGGACCAAATTGTACATAAATGCCAACTTTCATGAAGATCGGTTTAGTAGTTTCGGAGATCATCGTGGACAAACATCATGACACTGGATTTTTATATATTTAGATATAAGCCAAAGAAGTTTCACTTCATCCGCGTGTACACACTGATATACGCACTGTTATTTTTTTATTTGGTTTTAGTCATCGTATCATTTTCTACTGTATCTTAGCCACATTGTTATGTTTCAGCTATTGTCCAATGATATTATAACTATATAGATACGCCATAAGCGCTTCGACAGCGCCTTATTAAAACTTGGCTAGTTAGCTTATTTTAGATGACTGTCAATCCGCCCGTATCTAAGCAACATATAACTATTTCTTTCTCACCACCGATATTGAGAATATACCATCTTACTTTCACATTATCTAAGACGGTGTGGCGTTACAATATTACTTTACGTATGTGTGCGTTATCGTGCCATTTGTTTTGTCAAAATATCATTTAGGTAACGTGTCTTTACTTATAATATTATTGCCTATTGTCAAGTAATGTACATACCAAACTCAATTATTGTTAGATATGACCGGTTTCTGCAGTAATGTTATTGGGCATCGATGCCAGTTTACGTTACCGGCATCCGATACCGATATTGAAAAACGAATGTCAATAAAACCCAATTCCAGCAACTTGACGATTGATTTGGTGTAAACATTGCCGAGTATTACCCACATAGCACGAAAACACGTCAGCATTTTTTTGAAGTCAATTCTTTAGCCGACTTGATCGATTTTTGGTAGGGGAAAAACTTATGGGCTCGCGTCACCGATGATCTCGACATGCTCGTAACGTATTCCGCTTGCGCCAGATTAGCGACGAGTAGTATACCAGCCTGTGTACATGTAATATTGATATTTTAAGACCAATAACAGTTTTTAGGTAATAGTGCAAGGTTTTACAAGGTCCCAAAGCATATTATCGATTTACCGGTAAGAGTAAGTTCAAACACAATGTTAAGTGGGTTTTGATATCTAAACGTTTTATAGGGTGGATCAATATGTGAACGATGGTTCTCTCTGTGCATCCGTCAAAAATGAAAAAAAAAATGTACGCGCGTTAGAAGTTGTACTTCTTTGGCGTAACAAGATAAAAATCTTAAAATTTTTGTCTTTCGCCTTATTCTACGTTTATAGAAAAACCGACACTGTCAATAGAAAAAAGGTATTTAGTACATTGAAAGTTTGAATACAAAGAAATACAAACAACAAATACAAAGAAACAAAATGTTGACTATAGCTAACTTCAGGGTGTCTGTTTTTCGTGTCGGTGTGCGTGCGCATCGTAAAAATTTACTCTCATCATTTTTCCCTAACGCGCCAAAAGAAGTATAACTTCAATAAAAAGATAAACCAGATCGAGTTTCTTACCGGTTCTTCTGGATGATTGGGTTGTTTTCTGAACTGGTGGCAGTTTTGACATTCATAAGCGCCTCTACAGTGTCTAAGTGAGTAAAGTATTTATGATTTTGCAACAGGATTTTCAGTCAAGTATATTCTTGTTCTTACATCGAACGAAACGAATACTAGAGTCTTCGGTGATTTGAATAATCGAAACGTGGATGGCCGCACATACCTGATGCGATTCGCAAGGCTTCGACGTCTGTCTGAAGTGTGTCTTGGAATAGCATTCTCTGGACACGCCTTCCATAATAGAACTCTTGGTTTAAGGTATGCTTAGATACGTTTTTTCTAACATTTCCTGTTCAAGGAGATAAGTATTCTAAAATATCTACTAAAGTTTGTTGCCATTTTGTCATCGCCTAATAAATTCTGTTCACTTTCATGTCGACTCTGCCTTATTTGTTTTCCTACATTAGTAAAGCACTTCATTAGTACTTACAATCTCAAAAAAAGTATCAATATAAATGTCATCCCCTATTTTACACATTTAGGGAATTAAATTAGGTAATAACAAAAATAGGTGTGTATTTTTTATTAGGGTGTTTTGTACTAAAGTCAATAGGTGAAGACTGTTTGTCGTCAATACAATCTTTGCCACCCCTGTTTATCCCCTTAAGGGTTAAATTAAAAAAAAACCCTGTTTAGTGAGTCTCTACGTTAGAAAGAGGAACCACTTACTGTCCCAATTTCATGTGTCTATAGGTAGACAAGTTCGTGCGCGACCGTGCTGGGTCGCGACAGACGTAAGCGGGGTGAGGTAGCATGTCGTTTCCCCACCCCCTCTACATCACCCGCCCCCGTTAACATCAAGAGTACTTCGTCCCCGTCTAGCGCCTCGTAGGACTGTCACGCACGAAATTATTGCACTATAGTTACAATAATTTTGGCTGTGTGTTGATGGACTCATTTAATTTTTATCTCAGTTTCACTTCGCTCGGTGGTGGTATGGGAGGTGCAGCCGGTGGCCTTTGCGATAGACGAGCTTACGGACGTTCGTTCAATACCTTAGCCATAGCTCACGCCACCACGGATGATAAAGAACGTGTCCCCGAGAGAATTGCAGCTTTGACATTAGCTCATGAAATGGGTTAGTTAGGACATTTTATCCCCAAGTTTACCGCTGTACAGATAGCATTATTTGAAGAGTAATAATCTATAACAATTTATTGTAAGATCATTCTAAGGAATTTTTAAAATATGTACTTTTATTTCATGTATTATGTACTAGCTTTTGCCAGCAGCTTACCTCGCGTTATCACTTTGAACTATCCCTCGCGAAGAGTAATTTTTTCTGGATAAAAGAATCTCTGTTCTTCTTTGTACCACTGACAACGTTTGTACAAAATTTCGAGATGATCGATTTAGTCGTTAAGGGATATAGAAAGGACACAGAGTACCTTTAATCCAGAAAGACAATCTTCTAAATCCGAACGGGAGTTTATTTGTAACGCTTTCATGTTGTAGCTACTCAGCCGATCACCATGAATTTTTGCATACACTCTGTCAACTGCTGTGGAGAAAAGGATATAGGGTACTGTTAAGGAATGGAGGCCAGCCACACCACATCTTGGGAGTTAAAAAAAAAACAAATTAAAAAGAATGTGCCTGCGTTTGTTTACGCATATGTGTCATTCTTGTGCGGGTTTTGATGCGTTACACCGTCTGACGCTTAATGGTTGTTTTGTGACTGTGATTGTAACTGTTACTAGCATTGTATTTTGAAAACTTAATAAGGGAACTTGATAACATTGTGACACGAGGTGACAACAGCGCCAGTTTTCAGGGCTTCCAAATTGTACACTAACTTTACATCAATTTACACTACATTTTCACACACACATTACTAACTACACAAGAACCACTGGAACAGCAACAGGAACGCCGAGGCTATAAGTTAAGCGATTTTGGAATAACTGAAGTGTTATTATGCATTGTAGTTTCACAAGAGTTGGTCAGAACCTCGGATTTCATTTACTGAAGGTTCAGCAGGCAATTCGGTTTACGTGGTTGAGACCATCTCGTAGAGGTACTTTTCATCCAGAAAAACAATACTTTTCCTAAGGGATATGTTAAATCTACATAAACGTTAGCGAAGCCGCGGGAAAAAGCTACTTTTTAATATGTTTGTAGTCATCTTATCGCTAATCTGTTCTTACCAGGTCACAGTTTTGGCGCGCATCACGATGATAACTTCCCGAATCCAGAATGTCGAGGATATCTCATGGGCTCTCAGTCTTCTACATTGGAGAACGGAATGAATTTTGAATTCTCACTCTGCAGCAAAAGGTTGATCGCTGCAACTCTTAGCAGTATGAGTTATTGCTTAACGGATGAGGATAGGCCATTTTGTGGAAATGGTATGAACAGTAACTTCAAAAGTTTTATTTCTATAGATATTCTACTAATGTCAGCATAATATACTCTCCTAGAAATGGACACACTCCAGGGACTCAGTAAAAACTCTCATTTCGTTTTACTTCGGTACTCTACATTTCTTATTCCATTACTCGTCGTTACTTGTGTTAATTAATTAGTGTCATATCTAGTCATTTTTAGCTTGTATTTAGGCGGCTATCATAAAACACAAATTGAGTAGTCTTATTAATAATTTAGGGTCAAATAGTGTTTGTTTGGATTGGAACTCTGCCTGAGTGTGGGCTTACGTTAAAGCAAAAAATGGTTATGAAATATTAACATGGCGATAAGGTTTCTCGTAATACCTGCCTGTTTAGCTATCAGACTCATGTTAAAAATCAATCCCCAAGCATGTATGCTCGGACAATTGCACTTAAATGATATCCCCTCTAGGTTTACGCTCTAGGCCTAAGAAATCTTGGGTAATCTCTAAAACATGATTAAAGTCTTTGGATGACAATTAACAGGTATAGTAGAAGAAGGCGAAGATTGCGATTGTGGGCTTCCATCTACGTGTAGTCACAGAGATCCTTGCTGTACTCCGAGAGCTGGAGGTGCTCTGATCTACGAAGAAGGGTATATTCTACTGCAAATCTAATTTCATTTTTTTCTTTAATGAATGTCATTCTTAATGAGAAAATACCGGTAACGTATTTAAATAACGAATTTAAAATAATGGTAACGGGCCGTCCAATTATAATGTGAGATATCCTTGATGATTTTTGAACCCATCCCTCTCTTGTGAAATGTCATGAAATTAATTTCCAGCCCTTCCTTTTCCCACTACCCTAATCTCACGTGACATCTTTCAGAGTTGGTATTTTGAGTATATATGCGTTGGATTTTTAACGTATCATCTGATTTAATTAATATCCAAATTCCGTTAAGACCACATTCTGGAAGTATAGAAATAAAATGACGTCTATATGTTTTGAGAGTTTATTAACGACTAACTTAATCGAGCACGACTCAGCCGCACCCTCTATATTTTCTAAACACACTACAGATTTATACAGATTTATTAAAGAAAAACATAATTTGTTTTATTACTTTTGTTTTTACTTTTACTACATCCAGTTACAATCATTATTACATCACATTTCGATTGCATCTCTTTCGGCATATTTTAGCACAGAAACATCTTTTACTTTAAGTTTCTCATATTTCTACACTATGTAAGGGACTCACTGTAGGGCCATAACCTCTTCCCGGAGGGGATTATGGGCATAAATCACTACATCAGCTCACGATGTTCTCCCACATACAGTGATACTACAAGAACATTTCTCAGGTGTAGGTTTGTCACGAGGATTTCTTTCACCGTCAGCCGATAGGGTTACCAATTAGTAAATGTACGCAAATTCCAGGGGTACGAACCTGTGGACATCGGATTAATATTCACCGGTCGAACTTAGTAATTTTGATTACATATCTGTCTCCCACGGATCGAAATACTTCGAAGTAAAAAAAGATTTTAGCAAAGAAAAAGTGGTGGTTGTCTAGTTCGAAATAAAAAAAAAACATTTAAACTTAGCATGTTTTTTTAGCAAAGAAAAACCCATGCTAAGTTTAAATGTTTTTTTTTATTTCAAAAGATTTCGATTCGTGGGAGACAGATACTTGTGATATCATGGTTCTGAACACAATTCTTAAGTTTTTTTTAAAGTATCCAAACATTTCCTATATCTATTAATTAATTTCATGCCGCATTAGTTTTTAATTCATTGTTCAGCACATTACATAAGGAAGGTTGTTCAGTAGCGCCGACTGCAGATTGTCATCCATCACAGGGTCTGTGCTGCACATCCGACTGCAAACACGCTGATCTCTCTAGCAGCGGCATCGTTAGTACAATCAATTTTACTCTTAAAATTAACTTTTGTCAAATAGCTAAAATGAATTACATAGCTTACTTCGAAAAAATGGCTGCGATAAAATTTTATGGCAGATTATTATGCCAGAACTTGAATGTGTTTCGATTTCGAGCTTAGACAAGTATGGTTGCGATGTGTAATCAAAATTCTAATTATTAATAATTCTCACTTCCTAGTCCTTCTACCTTCTTCCTAGACCTAGAGGTCGAGGTGTGGGACGCAAGCGGGACTGCGCGGCACGGTGTGATTCATTGCTTTCCTTATTATTATACCAGTTCGTTTTTGCGTCAATCACCTGATGTTTAGTGTGTATCAGTTTTTCTTTCTGTAGATAATTAGGTCAAATATTAAGTACCTATTTTTTTAATTGATTTAGACCGAGAATCGAATAATTATTATTATCCTGTAAAAATATTGCTGGCGACTAAGCTGTCACGCTCTATATATATATGATACATTTCAAATCCATAATTCCAGTAGAGAAGCTGTAAATATTATCATCTGATTACCAGACATTCCAAATTTCATACTTTGAACTACATGTACGGTAACGGAGGTAGCTTTCGCATTAGCTGGAAGACAAGTATGGTTTCCAGCACGACGTGGCTCCGCTTTATCGATCACCAGTTCACTGGTTTGCCGACCGCTGTGGACACTAACACCGTCTGTACATGAGTAACAAACAGTCATAGCATGAGAACATAGGTGACATAGGAGTCCAACGAACAGGTGGGTCACCTGATGTAAGTGATCACCGCTGTCCATAGACACCAGCAACACCAGAGGGGTCGCAAGTGCGTTGCCAGCCTGTGTTTGGGGAAGGTGGGTCTCCGGCGCTATCATTGTGATGTATCGCGTTAATTAGTACGTTTTGGTTCATAAAAATGTTATCGTTAGACCACAGAATAAAACTAATAGTGATAGATAATCATCATTAAGCTGTGTACCTTTTAATTTTGAATAATTACGTACCTAAATATTATATTATACCAGTGAATATGCCATAACCAAATAACGAGACGATTAGGTAACGAAGACCGGTTCTTGAAATGTACGCTTATTTATTGTTAGTTTAGATCGGGTCATTTGTTCGTTTAGTTAAGATTTATTTAAGTTTAAGACAACATTGTCTAATATTTTGAGTAAATATTAACATTTCAGAACTGTAAAACACAGGGCCAGGAGTGTACTTGCATCGAAGAATCGGCGGAATGTAAATGCGGGCTAGGAGGCCGATGTTTATCAGACGGAAGCTGCCACGCGGCCGAGTGTGTTCTATTAGGCCTTAGAGAGTGTCAGTGTACAGAGAAAGGGCCGGTTCGTACGTCATATCACAAATAAACTGTTATAATTAAAAAAATCTAGAACCAGACCACAGCGCCCCCTACCGGGTCCAATTGTGAACCAAAGCCTTCCTCATGAATCACTTAATATGCTGGTGAAAACCGCATGAAAATCCGTTCAGTAGTTTTTGAGTTTATCACGAACAGACAGACAGACAGAGGCGACAGAGGACTTTGTTTTATAATATGTAGTGATCTATATATAAATAAGCAGTGGGGAAACGGTTAACATCTCACGACTCCCATTTGTCAGCCGATTTTCTTGATTTTTTTGTTTTATAGTTATTTATATATAGATATTATAGAAAGCTAATTTTTTTTCTTAATCGTGGAAGTTCGACTACTGAATGAGCGCTGGTATATATATATATATATATATATATACCAGGTGAATGTTTAGACAGTAGCAATATCTATGGAGGACCTTCTGCACTCGATTCTCGTTCTAAATTAATTTTAAAAAATAGGTTATTTGACCGAATTATCTAGAAACATACAAAAATTATACTCAATCCTCTAAGCGTCTATGTTAAAACACAGTGTCAATGATCGTCGGGTGAAGTGAAAGTGAAGCCAAAACAAGGGATAATTTTTCCAAGTTTGAACAAAGAAAAGGGTTTATTGTCCGTTTTATTATCGAAAGTTATTAACTCTGGGTCGCTCGCTGGTTTTATCACCGGTCATTCAACCTAGGTTTATTTAAGTTATTAGCCATACTTTTGAAATTCCTAGAACAAACTTTATCTAAGGTTCTCTTTGTTGTCTATTAATATTTGTCTTGATATTATTATTTTATGTGTTAAATGTGACCATGAAGTGTTATATCTTAGAATACTGCGAGTGTCTAACCTTACACCTGGTATAAGTTAATAACTAACTACCTAAGCAACTGGGGTTAGAATCGTGACAATTTCCATGCAAATCTCTCTTTTTTTATATATCATAGGCGGCAAACGAACAGGCGGCTCAACCTGATGTTAAGTGACCACCGCCGTCCATAGATACTAGCAACACCAGGGGAGTCGCAAGTCCGTTGCCAGCCTGTGTTTGGGGGGAACGGGAAGGGAGGGGAAAGGGGGGCGACGGCGAGGTGGGCCTCCGGCGCTCTCACTGACCGAGCGAAACGCAGCAATGTTACTGTTACGTCGGTTTTCTGTGAGAGGGTGGTAGTACCCCAGGCGAGCCGACCCAATTATGGTGAAACCAGTAATAGCTTCAACGTGGCTCTACCACCTACCTACGAAACCTGTTACACTGTAAGGAAAGATGTTTTTTAGATTTTGACAACAATCTCAAGTTAAATAACGATTTGGTATAACACGGTAAACCTAGAGAGGGTTGGCTATCAAGTGCTGCTGCCGAAACATAGCAACAGGTGCTTGGAGAAATATCTTAAACTTGAGAGTTATAGTCAGCCAGCCCTACCGCTATGAATCCATAAATCGGTTGCTAGGATTCGAATTTACGTTGATCGACGCAATGTCCGAACTAGCTATCAACTAAGCCATCATAACTTCAACCTAGGTAGTGAAAAAGCTATTGGATGTTTGTATGAAAATCCGTCATTTTTCAGTTAGTTAGGCCGAGAGCGCACTAGATGCGGTGCGAAATAAAAACCGCACCGGAAAAAAATTCGTAACAGATGGTCCACGCACTGCGGTAGAATTTCCGGATAGTTTAGGAGCCAGTGAATGCCAGACCTTCGTTATTTTATATTGATATTTATTATTTAGAGTATTTTTTATTGTCTCTTGAGAAATATTATTATATTGCTATTTTTATTTTGCAAATAACACAAATGAATACGTCTCCTATGATGACGCTTTATCCAAAATCTTGCAGTTTTAGATAGCTCATTTATCGAGGAAGGCAATAGGCTATATCATCACGCTAAAACTAATAAGAGCGGAGCACCAGTGAAGAATGTTTCAAAATAGGATTTTTTTTTCCTCTTGAGAGCTTCCGCTGCTTGTTAGCGTTTGCCCAAAGTAACTATTTCACGCAAACAAATTGGCGGGCAGAAGCTAGAGTAAATATAAAATGAAGAGTCGAAAACAATTACTGCATAAAGAACGCGAGTGAATCCGCGGGAAGTATAATTTGCTAAATTATAGTTATACAAGTTAAGTATAATTTGTAAAATTGCTAATATAATATATGAGGATACAATTTGACAGACGGCCATTTAATTCCACGCTAAATATAAGACTATAATAGAAGATAATAGAGCAGAGCAGACTATAATACGTTACTAAAACAAATCTTTTTGTATAGTTAAATTTGACACAACCATTTCAAATTTCAATGATGTTATATTTCAATTTATTCATTTTCCTTTAAGGGTGGTAGATTAGCAGAAGTTAATAAATGCGGTGTATGCTGTACGGTTCCTCATAGAATGAAGGAGGAAGCCCAATGCGTAGGTGCAGAGCTAGCAGCGATGGTAATTTTGAAGAACATATCACGCCTTCCAGACTCTTGGCCACATAATGATTACGTAGGACGTAAGATCTGGTTTATTATTTTAACATGCACTGAAATCTACTTTTCCCTATTCTCTTATTTTTCTTATTATATTTTCATATATCCATTTGTATTAGCAAGTAACATTGATATATAAAAATCCAAGATGCTCAGTCAACGTCTCAAACCCGTCCGCATAAAATGAGTGCACAATTGACAATTCTAAGCTCATTTCAAATGGTGTCTCCTCACTCGCGTCTTTGGACTTTTTGTACACTACTTTGTAAAAACAACTTTAAACAATTCGCGTAAGGTTGAATTTGCAAAAACATAAGTTTATAGTATAACATCTACTTAGGTATACCGGTGAGTTTTTGGTGACGGTTTTGAGCGTTACTTTTATTCGAGACTGTGCACCTTGGGTTTTTATATATCAATGGATTAAATGAAAGTTTATTTAATCCACAGCCAAGCTGGCGAGTAACAACTAGTTATTGAATATCCACCGAATAATCCTGGAACGCTACACGCCTAAACGTGTTACTATTTAGAATGTTACGTCTGGTTATGACGGGCCGAAAAAACAAATTAAACTACGTTTAGAGTAATATCTTCTATAGATATAATAAGAATGTAAACCGGTGTTATTACAAAAAAGTTAAATACGTATTGAACCCTGGCTTTAAAAAGGTCTCATAAATGCACCGTGGTCGATGAATGCTCGCCATCTTGCTTTTTTGTCTCGCTTTGATTACGTTAGGTTAGACTTGTGAGAAATGATAACGCGAAGTTGCCTCGGGCGAGCGCGGTGCAATTATTAGGAAACTTTTTTAAACCAAGTATTTAATACGTATTTAACTTTTTTGTAATAACACGGAAAGTGTCTGTACGTTTTATATTTTTGTAAAATAAAAATTTTTCAGGTGTCTTGGAATAAGTAATGAAATACATTTCAATCATTTTTATAAATATCTGCCTATCTATTTGTATGAACACGCATCACTGTTATAGTACTGCGTTCACGATAAAACCAAAAAAGAAAGTCATAAAGCATATTCTCGAGTTACATTTACTCTTGGTTTTATACAAATCGGTTCGGTCTATCAAAAGTTATTGTAATTTTAATGACGACGCGACTGAATTATGATAGAAAAGTAGATAAGTAAATGGACTTAATCGGTGTTATTACAAAAAAGTTAAATACGTATTAAATACTTGGTTTAAAAAGATTTCGTAATAAATGCACCGCGCTCGCCCGAGGCAAGTTCGCGTTATCCTTTTTCACAAGTCTAACCTAACGTAACCAAAGCAAGACAAAAGAGCAAAATGGCGAACATTCAGCGACCGCGGTACATTTAATACGGGACCTTTTTAAAGCCAGAGTTCAATACGTATTTAACTTTTTTGTAATAATACCGAATATGTTCAGATGATTTTATTAGTCACTGTTTATTTACTTCCACGTTAAGTTCCACGCTGAAGGAGTCGCGGACACAGCTAGTATGTATATAACTGGATATTTTCTCCATATGAGTAATGTATTTTGTATCAGCGAACGTCACCATCCGAGCATGTATCAAAAACGGATGCAATGAGACGCGTCAGATACGTGCGTGGCCAGTGGGCGGGGTTTGCGTGTCGCGTAACACAGTCGGCGTGTGCGCACGCAACGGAGTTTGCACGTCTGCACCGCACGCACCACGTTCTAACCTTTATCCGAATATTATGGTAATATTTTCCATAGTATTATGTCTATACATATAATAAGCATGTTAATCTAACATGTCTGTACTTTTTCGATTTTCGTGAAAAAAATTGTTGCAGGTCTCTAGGAATAAGTAATAGAATACATTTCAATCATTTTTAGAAATGTCTATCTGTCTGTTTGTATGAACAAGCATGACTGCTAAAGTACTGATTTCACAATAAAACACCATATAAGAAAATCATAAAGGATATCCTCGGGAGTAACTTTGTCTTTGTTTCATTAAAATCGGTTCACTCTATCAATAGTTATATTAATTTTAATGGCACCGCGACTTAAGCATGAGTGAAAAGTAGATAAGCAAATGGACTAAATACGTACACATGACTTTATTAGTCATTATTTTGTACATCAGGTTCCACGTGGACGAAGTCGCGGGCACAGCTAGTATTTAATATAATTCAAACGATGTAATAGAATCATCATTTATTTTAATCTACAACGTAGTATAATTTTTGGAAGCGAATAGAAATTTAAAAAATTTTAACCGATTTCAAAGTCTAGTCTAAAAGACGTACCAGATCGTCCTTGACCATAGTTGGTAACTACCTATTCCTGTATTGTCATAATCCCACCGATATCTCATTCATTATTTATTTATTTATTTATTTATTTATTCCAAAGAAATCTACAGCTATACATTTAGGAGTAAAAAAGTAAAAATAAAATGTTAGTTTCGCCAACAATGATTTCTGTATATAAATACTTATTTTTTTTACTATTACATGGCTAACCCAAACTATTGTATATTTAGTAAAATATCAATAATCGAATGAATTACATAACTCTTAAGTGAAAAAAGAAATATTGGAATCAAATTTTAAAATAAAATAAATACTACCAACAAACACAACTACTTATAATATACAAAGTATGAAAAAAAGAAAAGAGAAAAAAAATGCCATTATCCCACTAAAACAAATACTACTTATGTAATGTGTGTAAATGTGAGAATGAATATGCAAATATTTTAGAAATCTGTAGGATCTTTAGGATTCAAGTGTGGTCGATAATACCTTTTTTAACCATTGCTTTAAAAGATCTACTACACTCATGAAAAATATCTATATGAGGTATTTTTTCATTATATAAGTGGGCGCATCTTATCATTATTGAATTAGACCCATAGTTAGTGTTAGTTCTAGGTTCACTAAAGAGCTGTGGCTTTCGAATGTGTTTTGAATTAATTCTCAACCCTATGTGCTCCACCAAACTTGGACAATCTATATTATTGTTTACTATATTATACCAGAACATCAGATCTGCCACTAAACGCCTCTGTTCAAGCGTGAGCATATTTAGTTCGCGAAGGTTCTCATTTTTAACTGCAGATAGGAGCAACCCTCGTCTTTTAAGAAATGTCAAAAATTTGTTTTGAATGTTTTCGATTCTGTTAATATGAATAGCATAACACGGGGTCCATATTTGTGATGCAAATTCTAATATGCTGCGTACAAAAGCACAGAATAGTATTTTTAAAGAGGATATATTTTTAAATGGTTTTGAGATTCTAGTTATGAAGCCCAACATTTTATAAGATTTTTGTATTATATATTCATAATGATCCTTGAATGATAATTTATTGTCTAGCTTTACTCCTAGCTCCCTAACACAAGACTCTCTTAATAGAGTGAAGTCACTGAGACGATAATCATATTTGATGACATTTCTCGTCTTCCTCGTGTATGTGATACACTGACATTTATCTACGTTGATATCCAAAAGATTTAATGTACAGTAATCAAATAGCCTGTTTAAGTCTTGTTGTAATTTAATGCAGTCTTCAATAGTATATATTGGCATAAATATTTTGGTATCATCAGCGTACATCAGAAAATTTGCGTATTGAAAACAGGAACCTATGTCGCATACGTATATATTAAATAAAAGAGGTCCCAAGTGTGACCCTTGAGGAACGCCTGAGGTTACACCATAAAATCTGGAATGTTGTAATCCAATTTTAACTGCTTGTGATCGGTTGTTAAGGTATGAAGAGAACCAACGCAACAAATCCCCGTGTATCCCGGTGGCTTCCAACTTTTTTATTAAAACTGAATGGGACAGCCGATCAAAACACTTGGCGTAATCTGTATAAATTGCATCTACTTGAGAACCATGATCCATTACGCCAACTACAAAGTTTGTGAAGCTAGCCAGATTTGAGACCACTGATCTTTTTCGCATGAATCCGTGCTGAGTGTCTGGTATACATTTTTGTAATAAAGGATATATTTGATCGTAGACTATTTGCTCAAAAACTTTGCTAAAGACAGGTAAAATTGATATCGGACGGTATGCTTCGACTTTCATCCTTGAACCACCCTTATGAATAGGCACAATCAGAGCTTCTTTCCATTTTTGTGGGAAAGTGCCTTCCACAATTGATCTAATGAATATGATAGATAATGGCTTTCCTAAACACGTTGCACATTTTTTTGCGAAGATAGGAGGAATACCATCACTCCCGGCACCTTTATTACAATCTAGAGATCTTAAATATTTAGAAACAATGTCGCTGGTTATCCTTATTCCTGAAATATTTGAATAATGTGGTATTGAACTGATCATAGACTGATTCTCGGATGTATTTGGTTGTCTATATATTGAAACAAAATATTTTAAAAAAGCCTCACATATATCTGACGTCTTAGTGTAAGATTTTGATTTAAACGTTACAACCTTAGGTATTTTATTTACGTTCTTTAATTCTTTCACATAACGCCAGAAGCACTTAGGATGTACCTTCAATGATGTTTCACACTTTTTTATGTAGTTCCGCCAACAGGCCTTTTGCATACGTTTTTGTCTTCGCCTAAGTATGACAAAAGTGTCATAGTCCCTTGGGTTTTTACTTTGTTTCCACGATTTGTGATACCTAACCTTTTCGTTTATAACTTTCATTAAGCTTCTCGTATACCACGACGGATAATTACTAGACACTGT
>AP028443.1:7895600-7981284 GCA_036509395.1 Antheraea yamamai | reverse complement strand
AATGTTATTCGTTATTATTAAAAAGAAAATGATAAAAATATCGATTTGATAAAAATTAAATAGTTTATGTAATCGCGCCATCTATCTGACAAACGTAAAAACGTACCTAAAAGAAAATAAGCTGACTTATATTTCGCATAGATGTTACTTTTAAAAGTTTGTAAACTAAATGATATCTTCACTGCATCGAAATTTAATCGTTACTATTTTAAAACTTTGTAAATGGAAACAAATGAGGTACTGTGATTGGTCAAAATCACATGTCAAATTGGTAAACGAAAACAGATTATATCAGATGTATTTTATTGGTTAAGAATTTGGTTGCATGTAGGTATTTCATGATAATCGATTGAGTAGTTATGGTGAGAAACATAATAAACAAACACACATTCGCACTTCTACTATTATTAAGGAAGTAAAAATATCTGGTTTTATATTGTACTACCGGGCCCGGCGGACGTTGTCTCACCCTGATAATAAAAAAACGCACTATCCGACTGCAGGGCAACCTACCGGAATCAATTATTAATCTAAACCATTGTCGAATCCAATGTAACACTCAAAAAACTTATCAAAATCCGTCCAACCGTCCAAGAGGAGCTCAGTCACATACACACGGAAAGAAGAATTATATATATAAAGATCAATGTGCGTAAAATGCTTAATGCACTCGTAACTAACGTATTTAAGTTGATAATTATTAATACTGTATCCGTCTAAATTGCCTTCGAATTATAAGTCTCCTTTTTTTAGAACATACGATGGGTATAGTATCCCTAAAAGATAGATGTGGAACATACATCACAGACCTTTTTGTAGATCTATAAAAGGGGAATATCCCAACATACATTGTTTTGTTATATCTCAAAAGGATTAGGCAGCGTTTTCGTTGAAAACATTCAGGCGGTTTGAATTATTCCACTTCCATCAATTATCATTTTATTTCAACCAATTTACACAAAACCTTGACAATTTATACACCAAAATTTTCCACATGAATCACTTTATCGATAGGTGGAAACAGTATGAAAATCCATTCAGTAGTTTTTGAGTTTATCGTGAACAGACAGATATAGCAGTAGACTTTGTTTTATACTATTTAATAATAACTCACCAACACAAATCCAGGGTAGACTCCCGTCATTGTCGTCTAAATTCAAGTCTTCTTTGTTGCCTATATTACTAACAGGTACTATATCCCAACTGTCATCTTTATAACTGAACACGGCTTGAGGGTATTTCTTATATGGTACAAATGGGAGGTCTGTAGGAGGTATCAGTATAAACTCTTTATATCCATCTATTACACAGTATATATTTTCATATGGATCCTTGTGCACTGGAAATATAAATCAAATATATAGAAATAATATAAAATTCAAGTGATGTATTGCGTTTATTTGTACTCAATAATCTCTGGAACTACCAGCCAAATTTCACAAATTATTTTTGCATGTGGATCTGGTCTATGATTTTGGGAATAATATGTCTTTCTGAAAAAAAAAATGTGCTTATTTCCTTTTCTGTACCTTTGACAATCTATATGCAATATTTCATGATTAACGATTTAGTATTTACCAGTGGGGCGGACAGACCCGCCCTGATTATAAAAAAATCCTTGACAATTATATAGCAAAACCTTCCTCATGAATCACTTTATTTACTGGTGAAAACCGCATGAAAATCCGTTCAGTAGTTTTTAAGTTTATCGCGAACAGACAGACAGACAGACACGGTAGGAGACTTTGTTTTATACTATGTAATTTAGTATTTAAGTGGTGAAAGCCTAATAACAAATTAAATAAATAAACGCAAATTCACATTTATAATATTAGTAAGGATGTAAGGATTTATTAAAAAAAGGTTATAGAACATAACATCATGACAATATCATAACGTCTTGTCTCGTAGGAATGGAACTGTTTGTTACCATACAAATGCTAGGTCAAAGACTATGCAGTATGAATGCGGACGGAGATAGTGCATTTGTGTGATTTCTCTCACATCAACAAGGCATTCGTAAAATACTTGGGTCCCAATATTAACAGTCTGTTCTTGAACTTTAAAAAGCTGGGCGTGTTTTATGGGTTTTTGCAAATTTTAGAGAATATAAAATCCATAGTTTAAAGGCTTAGATGAGCCCAAAGTTCGAAAAGGAAAATGTAAAGTTTGTAACTTTTTAGACACAAGTGTTATTATCTCATTACATAGTATAAAACAAAGTCCCCTACCACGTCTGTCTGTCTGTCTGTCTGTTCGCGATAAGCCCAAAAACTACTGAACGCATTTTCATACGGTTTTCGCGAGTGGAGAAAGTGATTCATGAGGAATGTTTTGGTATATAATTTGTCAATTAATTTTTTATAATCAGGACGGGGTAACGTCTGCCGGGCCCGCTAGATTAAGTATAAATAGGCGAAGATAAAACAATTCAGTAAATTTTTCTCCTCTATTTAACCAATTTTTTTAAATTTAGTAATTATAGATGTACAGTTACTTTCTTTCCATAACATCGACTATATCTATATATATTTGTATAAATTGAAAATTAATGCATAATGATTGTACATGTAATTGTATCCATTTTCAGCTGAGGTAAAAAAAACAAAATAATAAAAGAGAAAACTTAAAAAAATAAATTAATTTCAACCATTGGATGACCACTAGAAATACATAATCACACTTTGCTTTGTCAAGTTCAAGTGAATGAAGAACTCAACGGTCTGAACACAATTGCACTAAGAGATTGTGTTGCATTTATCAGAAATTTGTCATTATCCATATGTTAAGCAGTTTTCTTCTCACTTGAAAGATAAAAAACAAACTGGTTAAAATTATTATGCGCAACCAAAAAAAAACCAGTCATTTTTATTACATATATTCATCGAAAATTAATAATTTGTAGGATAAGCAAATAAAATTAGATTAGAATAAAGAAAAACTCTAATACAGACTTGAAGTAACAGCTCTCTCATCACCCATCCAAAAATTGACTGCATCAGGTTTTTTCTTAAATGCAACACTAGCAAACTGTATCTCAGGCTCCACATCAACAAAGAGCTCTTTCAAATCTTCAGTCAAATTGGAATTCTGTCTCTGTATATAAGGTATAAAATTGTCTCTAAAAATTAAATGGTTATTAAAATGTTATTTGTAGATTTTCTCTTTGTAGAAACTGTCTATGGAAGGGCACTTGTTTATTAAGGGGTCATTCAAATATTATGTAAGTACTGATGGGGGTTGAGGGGTCCTTGATTTGCTTATTTTTAATGATATACAGGATGGGGGGTCTGGGTAGTGATTACATCAGCAATATTTATTTAACCAGAACAGATTTAATAACATTTATATAAATGATTACGTAAGCATGGGGGGGAGTAAGAGTAGTGCTTACTTTTCCTGACCAGGGAGAGGTCAGAAATTACAAAAATTCTGCTTACTAATATTTAAACGCCCTTTAAGTTATGAATTCTACACAATGTAAATTACAAGAAACTATTTATTTCTAATTGTTTACTACACTTGTGTTAAGTGTCATAAAGTGGCCACTGTTATAAAAATATAGAACTTAAACTTAGGTAAGGTCTACTTTTTAGATAATTCATAATCTAAATAATTATCTATTATATCACTATACACTCATATTTCATAGTTTAGATAAAATATTAGATCATTATTTATTGATAGACATGCTATGTAGACTTAATTTACTTATAACATGTTCTATATATTACTGTAGGTAACAAAATATATACCAAAAACTCTATAAATGATACACCTACAATTAAAAAAAACCATCATCAAAGAAACAGACTAACAGACACAGAAGAGATTTTGCATTATACAAAATGTAAGAATGACTTTTTCATGTACCATTTAGTAATCTCTTATATATAGAGTTAACAACTGTAGAGAAATAAATATTTTAACACTAATTTTTCACAGAGTTACCGGATTTTGGAATCTTTTATTTGAACAAAATTATTAAAAACTGTTCATAATTACCTCTTACTATGAAGACAGTCTAAAAATGCATTCATGGTCATTTCAGTTTCTTGAGGCATCACAAAGTATTCAACACCAGCCTCATTCTTTGTCACGCCATCAGCAAAACCATTAGGAGTTAATGCCACAGTTACCACTTTCTCCGGTATTATCTCCCTGTAACACAAATAAAAAGATATATTTAATATATTAACTAAATAGACAAGAAAATATTACTTGTAATTAATTGGTTTAGTAACATATTTTTGTTTCTTTATTTTGTAAACATTTACCCATTTTTTTTTCAACTGACTATGCTATTGACCTCGCAAGGTCTTAACAGCTTCACCGGACTACTAAGGCGAGTGCTTAAGGCACTCAGCCGATTTTTTTTACAACTAGCTCAAGGGTGCACGGTACACCATTTACATTTACCATGTATTTTACCCACTTTTACAGAAACATAACTTTTAAATCTTTAAATAACTAACAGTAATCACCTACCAATATTATAAAGTCTAGAACCACCTTGTGATAAATGTGATACAGTAGTAGTCAAGTAAGTAACAATTTATCACTGCTAGTGCTCATCCAGTGGCTAAAATACCATAATGAGGTGTACAAAATTTTTCATTCATTATCTATATATTACCTAAACTTCTTTTTATATTTTTTCTATATGGTAAAAACTATATCTAGTACTGTACATATTATACATTGTAAACGTGTCACGAATAAAGACTTATAAAAATAACCTTCTATTCTTCAATGGTATAAAAAAGTTATTTCTAATTTGTTTTTAAATATTAATGCAAAATAAGAATGATTAAAAAATCATGTGACAAACAGAGGACAAAACGATACCTAGCTGTCTTATCTTCACCTGTTTATAGTATAGCTCATAGAAATAAGAATCCAGTATGATAGACACCCAGCCACCCAGGAAAACAGTTGTTTTAAAGAAATAATAAACAATAATTCACCTAAAATAATTTGCATTCCATTTCTTTGTAGCCGGCCAGTTAGCACAGCCTCCTCTAATAATGACAGGTATATTTTTAGAGACATAATCTCTTTGAAACTGAAGAGGCTCGAGAAAATCCAACTGTGTTACTTCAGAGCCCAAATACAGATCTTAAAAAAGGAATTTACATATTGTGATTATTGTAATACTAATATATGGTATTATTTTATGAAGTATTCATTAACAATACCTGAAGATTCCTCGTTTAGTAAAAAACAGGCTTCAGCTATCGTATCTTGCATTTTATTTAGAAGAAAAACATAATATATTATGTACTTATTAATGTAATGATTTTTTTTAATATATAGAACAGAGTACTACGTAAAGAATTATATTAGTTGGAGAGTAAAATAACTAAATGGTACATAAATAAAAACATAACCTTACTTTAGTAGTATTAATAATATTCGTCCAATAGGACAGGCGAAGGAATTAATCCATACTGCCAATTCTGAAGTTGTCAATATAGGTATTTCTTATATATAGGGAAGCGAATTTACCGGTAAAATACACATTTTACTTATTTTACCAACGTGCAGTCGGTAATTTACCGGATAATTAACCAAAGTAATTTTTTTGCCTCATGGTGGGGTTGATACGTGATTGAGAATATGTATAGTACAGGCTAATAAGAATTTACCTTATATACACTGTAGGAGCTTCGGCTCACTACTAGAACATTCCAGACTAACACGGACAGCGTAATAATAAGACTTGGAGAGTGTAAAATAAACTGTTTATTAAAATTATCATAAAAGCTATTTATACAGACATGCGACATTTCATTTATGTGTTCAATTGCTTGAACGATATTCTATTTACAATATTTACAAAAGTGTCAGCCAGTCTACCAGAGAGGATGACATTCTCGGTAGCTACATGATTCCCCCTCAAGCGAAGCGTACCGGCATCTTGATGCTTCGACCGGAACGAGTCTTCTGTAGGGTGATTGGCTCGGAAATAGCGTTGCCTAGAGTAGTGCTTGGTTGATCCACTTCGTTGAAACCGTAGGCAGGTTTTAAACGGTCGATGGATACAGTTGCGTCTCTTGTAGGCAATTGTAGGGTGAAAACTTTGTCGGTTCTGTGCAGTACTTTGTAGGGTCCTTCGTAAGGTGCTTGCAAAGGTTTCTTGTGAGCGTCGACACGTAGGAAAACATATTTTGATGATTGAAGATCAGAGTGAACGAAAAAGTGACGATTTCTCCCGTGTGGCTGTGCTGGTATAGGCTTCAAACTGTTGATGGTATTGCGTAACTTGTCAACATATGTGTAGTCCATTGCATGGTTACTTTGTGATGAAGTGAAAAAATCACCGGGTAGCCGTAAAGTGCATCCGTATGTGAGTTCCGATGCGCTTACTCCGGTGTCACTTCTTGATGCTGCACGAAGACCAAGTAGGATGGTAGGTAGATCATCAATCCAAGTCTTACTATTGGTGGTCAATCTAGCTGTGAGTGCGGTTTTCATACAACGGTGCCAGCGTTCGATTATACCATTACTTTGTGGGTGGTACGGTGTTGTATGCACTCGCTGGACTCCAAGTAAATGTGTTAGAGATTGAAATAAACGACTTTCAAATTGCCTTCCTTGATCTGTCGTTATCTTCACCGGACATCCAAATCGAGAAATCCATCCGTCATATAGAGTCTGAGCAACAACATCGGCAGTTATTTCTTTAACGGGGTGAGCTTCAGGCCATCGTGTAGCTCGATCTATCATTGTAATGACGTAACGATAACCTCGAGACGATGTTGGTAAAGGTCCGACGATATCAATGTGGACATGCTCGAAACGTTGTGAATTTTGAAATGATGAAATTTTACTTAATGTATGACGTTGTATCTTCGATTTTTGACAAGCAATACATGATTTGACTAAATTCTTGATATCAATGTTCATGGTTGGCCAAAAATATTTACGTTGAATTAACTTTCTTGTAGTTCTTATTCCAGGATGACTGAGTTGGTGAATGAGATTAAAAGCAGGAATTCGAAATTCTTCCGGTAAGTATGGACGAATGTTTGCTGTTGATGTTTCACAGTATATTTGATTTGTACTTGAAGGTAAATTAATTTTCTTCAATTGAATATTTGTATGTTGTAATAATTCAGGTACATGTCCATCCTTTTCTTGTGCTATTGCGAGCTCTTCGTAGTTGATTGGTGACGGGCAGGAAATTGTTTCGATACGAGATAGACAATCAGCAACAATGTTGTCGCGTCCACTGATGTGTCGAATATCACTCGTGAATTCGCTTATAAACAATAGTTGTCGAGTTCGTCTTGGCGTTTCGCTATTTGAAGATAGTTTCTGTAGCGCATATGTTAAAGGTTTGTGATCAGTGAAAATTATTATATCACGCCCTTCAAACATTTTCCGGAAGTGTTTTACTGATTGATAGATCGCTAAGCGTTCTCTGTCAAACATAGAATAGTGTCGTTGCGCAGTAGAGAACTTCTTTGAAAAAAAACCAAGTGGCTGCCATTTCTGATCAATGAACTGCTGTAATGCAGAACCAGAGCTTTTATCTGAGGCATCACACATTAGTGCAAGTGGGAGGTCGAGTCGAGGATGAGTGAGACATGTAGCTTGTTCGATGCTTTTCTTGCAGTTTTCGAAAGCTTGAGAAGCATCCGTATTCCATTGGATAACAGTTTTATCATGTTTCTTAGAGTTGTGGAGATAAGCGTTAAGCGGCGCTTGGATTTCTGCTGCGTTCGGAATATGTTCTCGGTAATCATTGAGCATACCAAGAAAACGTCTAAGTTCTTCAACTGTTTTTGGTTGAGGATATTCCGTAATAGTCTTCACCTTATCAGTGGGTGGTTTGATTCCTTCTGATGAAACGCTGTAACCCAAAAATGTAACTTGATTCTGACCAAGGACACATTTTGACGGATTGATTGTAATACCGTGGTTTTCTAGACGTTGCAGTACTATTCGTAAGTGTTCACGATGCGTAGTTTCGTCAGTTGAAGCAATGAGAAGATCATCAATGAAAGCAAAAACGAAATCGAGACCTCGAAGTACTTCGTGAATGTACCGCTGGAAAGTTTGACCAGCATTTTTCAATCCGGGACACATCCGTGGAAACTCAAACAGTCCAAATGGTGTGATGATTGCAGTTTTTTCTATGTCTTCTTCTCGAACTGGTAATTGCTGGTAAGCTCTGTTTAAATCAAGAGTACTGAACAATCGTTTACCATCGAGCTGATATGTGAAATCTTTAATTCTTGGAATAGGGTATCTGTCAGGTTTTGTAACAGAATTTAAACGTCTGTAATCTCCGCAGACGCGAATGTCTCCGTTTTTCTTTTTGACGACATGAAGTGGGCTTGACCATGGACTCTTGCTGGGTCTGCACAAACCTTGACTCAACATGTGTTCAAATTCCTTTTTTACAAGTTCATACCGATGCGGTGGTATTGGTCGTGCACGGCAGTGTATTGGTTGACCAGTCGTTTCTATAAAATGTTCGACGTTACGATTCGAATTTAATTTCATCGATGTTAGTCTTGTAGTACCTGGGAATTCAGCTAGTATGTCGTGATATGACAATCCAGGGTTTATACTGCGTATGGTTTCTTGAGATGAGATTCGTGCAGGAACTTTGACTGAGAGTTTTGTCGTGTTATCAATAAGCTGTCGGCTTTTAAGATCGACGATCAGCTGATGATATCGCAGAAAATCGGCTCCGAGTATTGGTGTCGTGACGTCAGCAATGATAAATTTCCATTTATATGGTCGACGAAGGTTGAGATCGATCTCCAAGAGTTTTTCACCGTACGTAGGAATAACCGTGTTGTTTGCTGCATACAAATTAAACAACGTTGGTTTGCTTCTCGAACATTTTTGTTTTGGTATTACCGATATATTAGCGCCGGTATCTACCAAAAACACTAATCTTGTTTTCTTGTTGGTAACAAATAGGCGGTAGTTGCGAGCCTCAACGCTGGATTCCGCCGCAGCCAACGTTTGATCTAGTTTTCCAATTTTTGATCACTACTAAAATTGCAGGGTGTAATGCACCGCCTTGCATCCTTACCAATCCGTCTGTAATAGTAGCAATATGGTAACGGTGACGTAGTCTTGCATGAATCTCGTGAATGAGAACGAGAATGTGATATGCGCTGCCGTGAATGACGACGATGTGTAAAGTTCGGTGGTGTTTGTCTATATAACACAGTTTTCATTTCAGCGATTTGAAGCTTGAGATTTTTAATATCTTCCATTATAATATTAATGATTTCAGTTTGTGACTGTCTACTTTCTACTGTTGTCGAAGTAGCCACACTTGAAATCTGATTCTCCTGCTCCAACATTTTGTCTGCTAATTTAGCTAATTCCTCGATTGCAGTTTCTTTACTAATGGTTTCGCTCACAACTAAAACTCCACGAATATGTGAGGGCAGTAAATTCATCCATAACAAACGAAGAGTTTTGTCAGGAACTTTTTTCCTTGCGAGATTTCGCATACGCCGTAATAGTTGTGTTGGTTTTTGGTGTCCGAGTTCCATGTCTGATAAAAGTTTCTGCAATTGTTTATTTCCTGACTCTTCATAAACCGATATCAGCCGTTCCTTAATAAGCGTATACTGGTTATCGGTTGGCTGATCGTATAAAATATCACAAATTTGTTCTATATCCTCCTTCTCCAGTTGTGCAATGACCATGTGAGCTCGTTGCACTTGATTTTTCTGGACATCGTGGGTAGCTGCTTCAAATGTAATGAACCACAAACGAGGACGATCACGCCAAAATGGTGGTATTCGCATGGACAAAGAGATACCCGCAATTTCAGGGTTTGGAACAACTGATCCTTCACTTGTCATCTTCTTTCTGTGTTCGAGTTTCGGGGTCACCAAATGTAGGAGCTTCGGCTCACTACTAGAACATTCCAGACTAACACGGACAGCGTAATAATAAGACTTGGAGAGTGTAAAATAAACTGTTTATTAAAATTGTCATAAAAGCTATTTATACAGACATGCGACATTTCATTTATGTGTTCAATTGTTTGAACGATATTCTATTTACAATATTTACAAAAGTGTCAGCCAGTCTACCAGAGAGGATGACATTCTCAGTAGCTACAACACTATAAATATATTAATTAACCAATAAAAAGTTATAAATTATATATAATTATTAAAAATTAATTATTATGATAATTAATATTGACAATAATTAATTATGAAACTCTTCAAATACCCAGCTTATGTGTATAATTCTGTCAATATTCCTAATACTTACTTTAGCAACATCAATAAATCATGAGTTTCGTAAAATTGTTGTGCCGCTTGGGTAGTTAATTATCCTTTCAAAATATATTTTACTGGTTAAATAGCCAAATATTTAACTAGCCAGTAATTGGATATTTGTCCGCTCGAAACACTACCTATATATCCTTTAACCAATTTTCTTCCGTGTCCAAGTTAATATAAAGGCATAAGCGCCAAATCTTCTATATAATATTTCGTACATATTCTTTTATCCATGTTTTTATCTTAATCTCCTTGTTAATAGTAGCGTACCATCTTCTTTATCTGAATTATTTCGTTTCTCTCACCCAGAGTGTTTGTTAATTTCGATTGTCAAGTAGTTAATTCAAAGTTCTAACAAGATTGTGGCTCTCTTGTTAGAACTGTCCATGGAGTTTTTGTGGCATCTCAGAATCCATGGTCCGTGGTATTATTTTCCATTTACTTCACTTATGCGCAACAAACAAACCATATTGCATAAAACACCACCAATATTACAGAATATAGAGTCAAGTAACACAAGATTATGAATAAAATATAAAATCCACTACATGACAGACCAAAATCCCGCCAAAAACTCTAACCTTACTTTACCTTATGGTTTTGACATAAGTATTTCTACATTTTACATTACATTACATTTTCTACATTTCTGCAGTACTTATGCATAATGTTTTCTCGAATGTCAAAGCTGAAATTAATTCTTATAATCAGTTCTATATTTTATTAAAACTTCTTAGAAACATATTGAAACAACTGGAAATTCATTACATAGTATAAAATAAAGTCCCCCTACCACGTCTGTCTATCTGTCTGTTCGCGATAAACTCAAAAACTACTGAACGGATTTTCATGCGGTTTTCACCAGTGGATAAAGTGATTCATGAGGAACGTTTTGGTATATAATTTGTCAAGGATTTATTTTTAATCAAAGCGGGACAACGTCTGCCGGCCCGCTAGTTACGTCTATTTTATACGATTTCTAAAAACACCTACTTCTTCAATCAGTTTTGCTCTAAGAAATACATACAACTTGAAAATATAATATCAAAAAAGAAATTCTTTATTCAAAATATCATTAATGGACGACACAGTTCACAATATTTAAATGTATTTCATGGGCATTGGCTTTTTTAATATCCCTTTTATAGGTGGGCCATCTGCATTGATGACCACCGCCTGTTTCGACGGCGGTGGCGGTTCTACAGATGGTGCAACAGTCTCACTGGGCGAGGGTACTGGACGGGCTCGCCAAAAAGCTCGTGGCATGAAAGTATATGAGGAATCTATTGCACTCACTGAAACAGAATGAAGAAAAATTGCCTATAAAATATTTCTGTACGACTTATTTGATGAATACTAAATCACTACATATTATAAAACAAAGTCCTCTGGCATGTCTGTCTGTCTGTCTGTTCCCGATAAACTCAAAAACTACGGAACGGATTTTCATGCGGTTTTCACCAGTACATTAAGTGATTCATGAGGAAGGTTTAGCTATATTATTTGTCGAGGTTTTTTTTATTATCAGGGCAGGACACCGTCTGCCGAGCTCGCTAGTACTTTTATATGAGTAAATAGATAAAGTATATTGGTTGCTAAATAGGGAAAAAAATATTGTGTAAATATGTAATCTCATAAGATACCAGTAAATATAAATAAACAAGTAGGACTTCTTTGTGGTCTATTCCATATCTTGTGCATATAAATAGATATTAAACTCATTTCATTAACAATGCCTTATAACTTCATTTTTTCAAAATTATCACATCTTATTGTTATTGAAATAAACAGATGTTTATATACATAAAATAAATACTTGTAAAATCAGATTCTGTGAAATAAAGTAATTTAATATACTATATTGTTCTTACAAAATAGGTATATTAAGTGTGATTTCCCGAAATAACGAACATTTTAATGTACATGAGGCAAAGAGACATATGAATGTATTTACATATAAAATTGAATAGGTGGTAGAGCCACGCTGAAGTTATTACTGGTTACAGCATGAATAGGTCGGCTCGTCCGGAGTACTACCACCCTCTCACAAAAAACCGACGTGAAGTAACATTGCTTGCATTGTTGCGTTTCGTTCGGTCAGCGGGAGCGCCAGAGGACCACTCCCCTCCCACCTCTCCCTCGGCCCCTCCCCCCTCCTGCCCCACACCTCCCCCCTCTCCCTCCCCTTCCCCTCCCCCTCCTGCCCCTCCCCCTCCCCCCTCCTCGCCCCCTCCTCCCCACTTCCCCAACCCCTCTCACCCAACCACAGGCTGGCAACGCACTGGTGACTCCCCCAGTGTTGCTAGTGTCTATGGACGGCGGTGATCACTTACCATCAGGTGACCCGCCTGTTCGTTTGCCAACTATAATATAAAAAAAAATGTTCAGAGATTTTTTTAATGTTTATAGATTACAAGCCTAAAAAAACTTATTATCGTTATGTATATAATTCTTCTGTCCGTGTGTATGTGATTAAACTCCTGCTAAACGAAATTTTTTGTGAGTGTTCAGGTGGATGCAAGAACGACTTGGATTCACAACTGGACCCGGTAAGTGGCGCTGCGGTTGAATTTTTAGATGTTTTTTTTTATTATCTAGTTAGAACAACGTCCGCCGCGCTGGGCGCTTTAGTAAATTATAAAGTAATAAATAGATAACAGTTATACTCACATCGAGGCTTTTGATTACTATATTCTGATATAGACAACGCACTGTGAGCTTTTGGTCCGGGGAGCATATTCAAATCAAAAAACTCATCCACTCCTTCGCGGTTCATAACCAGTTTATTTCTCTCATTAAGCTGTCGCAAACGGACCGCCTTGTCAAAACTACGTAGAAACGTTCTAGACGTGTTGTGGATAACTATTGTATCTAAAACTCCTGCAAAGTTCCTTACATATTTAATTCCTAATGTACCTAATGTTAATTCCTAATATTGAATAACGATGTCGCCCAAGGCACTTACACAATAATCCTAAAGAGGGACTGGCTTTTAAACAGTGGCGGATTTACTAGTAGGCTCCAGCCTAAGGCGGCAAATTTGGGGCTATTTTTTTATGTCTTACAGAAATTAAAAAGTTTCACATTTATAATTCTAAAAAGTGACCCATCGACACCATATTTCACAATCATAGTAATTACTGGAAAAAATATAATTAGATAGAGCACAAACAATAACGTTGCTATTTCACTAGCAGAAAAAATTTAATTAATATGATTATAAACTAAGATATCAAATTGTAGAGGTTCTTAGGGGCGGCAAAACTTGAATAGCCTACAGGCACCAGACTTGTAGATCCGGCACAGCTAAAATTCACCTATCAGAATAAAGCTAGGAGGTTGGTGGCAGATTTTCAATTTGAGGGTGGTAGGTAGTCAAGACGGCTTAGGAAAAGCCTTACCACCAATATCTACATATGAGAAGCGTGAGAAGACATTATAATCATACGTTATGAGCTATCGGACTGCGTGACCACGATAGGTAGATTCGCAGATTTTAACCACATCAAAGGAACTCCGAAATACTAATTTCGAGTTATTATTATTATTATTCATGACAAAGATGTGCGAAACTTATTCTGCGTCTTTATTGGAAATTTTTTCTGAATTCGTTTTTATCGCGACAAATAACCGAAGCTTTGTCACGCAGGTGCGGGACTAGCATTACAGATCATACACGTAATTATTATGTAAGATTCTAAAGACTTAAAACGTTAACTAGAGGACGATGTGTTTTCAAGTGTGGCTTTCGGAAGACACCACCACATAACCTAAAATTTTCTCCACACCACGTATTTATTGATTCGAAATTACAGTACCTGACTCCTTATTTGGTACGTCGGAAATAAGAGCGAGATAGTCGGCTAAGTTTGATTTCGTATAGCGTTATCTTTGTCTTTCGTAGTCATTGCGCTGTGCAATAAAGAGAATGCTTTGCAAAACCGAAGCGAACCGACGTTAACCGAACGTCTCACTGTTCTCGGTAACATACCACATCAAATGCCCGGTATTCTTCCATTCACACGCGCTAAAATTCGTCTCGTTGAATAAAGTTACTTCGACTTTATATGAAATATACATCTTTTGATACCAAAGAAAATGTTTGGAATTAATACATTTAAAACTCAAATGCGAGAAAACAACTCGAGGAAATGAGACACTGACGAAATTTCCTAAGTACTCGGTTAATCCATTCGGCCATGATTTCCTTCCGTATTAGTAGATTCTCTATTATCAAATAAAGTAACTTTTATAGTCATTATTATTACTATTAAAATGATTATATCACATACGTAATTGGGAACATCTCGCGATAATAGTTTCTTTATAACGATGCTTCCTGGTCATTGGGTTTCCGATAAAATTGACGTCAACCAAACATGTCAGCGTACATAAATCATCAGCTGAGCTCTGTAAGAAAATCGGTATGTTTTTAAGTAAAAAAAAATGTATATTTCATTTCAATCGATAAATAAGAACCATGTGTTAAGTAATTTTAATACTTTGAAAAACTTCGCGTTGGCTGTCAGTGTAGTTTTTTTATGTAATAAGAACTTGTTACTGTGTAAAATAACTTGTAGTCTCAAAATTAGTCAGAAGCGTAAAGCTTCTTTGAAAGGTGTCTGATTTCTTTCATAATATACAAACTTTAAAACAGGACCTGAAACCTTGCTTTTTACACATATTATAATATCGTGTAGATTTAACATGGATTTGAATAAAAACATAACTATTTTATGACAGGCCCTAACACGTATGAACTAATTACAATATATCAATTAAATGTTAATATTTTGACGTTTATCTTCACTTTTAAAGGTCTCGATTTCATATTTCATAAGGGTAATCTTTGTGGTACAGTTTGGTTAACTGTAAGCTTCGTTATACAAGTTTTCCACACACCTCACAAAGTTGATCATCCATTAGAATCCCTATTGGCATGATGGACTACTAGTGATCGGTGCAATCATTAGCATTAGGATGCAAGATAGGATCAGTGGCCGCTTGTGAAATACAAAAAAAGTTAAGGTAGGTGATAGGTTGCAAGTAGTAGAGCCACGCTGAAGCTATTACTGGTACTACCACCCTCTCACAGAAAACCGACGTGAAGTAACAGTGCTTGCATTATTGCGTTTCGTTCGGTCAGTGAGAGCGCCGGTATCAGCACCTCCAGATGTCAGTATTTTTATCATTTTTTTGTCACTTTTTACAAAAATATACATTTATTTCTAATTTACACTATTCTTAATCCAAATTTATTAAATGTTATTTTCTGTTTTTTAGTTGGATTTTATATGAAAGCGTGTTTTTTTATATTTTTTTAAACTATCATTTATTTTTCATTTTTTAGTTAAAAAACATTTTTAACTTTTTTTTTTCGGATTATTGCATTGTCATCGACCTTTGACAGGTGTGCAAAGTTTGAATTAAATCTGATCGTTCAAAGTAGGACAAAATCGAGCTCAAAGGGGTCGGTTACAAACAAACATACATACAAACATACAGGTGAAGCTAATAAAAGCGTGATAAAAATGAAGAATGTTTCAAAATCAGGGTTAACGTATTATTTAAAAGTATTTTCACCTTCTACATAAACGAAGTCGCGAGTTAAAGTGAACGGTAGCCCAAAGCAACTATTCCCCGCGGATGAAGTCACGGGCAGAAGCTATTATAGTATAAAGAGTAAAAAAAACATTACTTGAAAATCCTCTAGTTTATTTTTCTTAGCAACCAATACTTCCAGACGTCGAAGAGGCTTCGCCCAACTCAAATCTGTAAGTTTGTTTTCCGATACATTCAGTATACGAAGGGATGCCTGTAACGTTTGATATCGAAAATAATATAAGCTTAATTTTATAGGCGTTTCTACTATTTGTATACTACGCTTTTTATATCATTACATAGTATAAGACAAAGTCCCCTACCACGTCTGTCTGTCTGTCTGTTCGCGATAAACTCAAAAACTACTGAACGGATCTTTATGAGATTCACAAGGAACGTTTTGGTATATAATTTGTCCCGGATTTTTTTATAATCAGGGCGGGACAACGTCTGCCGGGACCGCTAGTATACCTTAAATATGAGTTGATCCATTTGGAAATCCTAATCTTATATAATCTTATGATGAATAATATACCAATCTCGTAGTAACTTATGCTTTCTACTATCAAGAAGCATAAAGTGAAATAACTGTAGCAATAATAATTGTAAAAGTAATAAAGAGTTTAAAGCGTTATTACTTTTACACTGCAGTAATTAGGCACTCGGCATGCATCACACACATTTGCTTCTTTATAAAAATTAAATTGAAGTTTATTTACTCATTTTCTTTTTTGTAATATATTTTATATATATACCTAAATCGTAAATACTTAACATTTATAAGTAATATATAACAAACTCTTAACTAGTGAATGAAATAAGTACACTACATGAAGACGGTTCCAAAATTTATTCCGGTCATTGTCATGTATGAATTTGATTACTGCCTTATTTTTTCAACAGAACGTATTCATTGATGACATTTCCATCAAATGTTTTATTTCTACTGTTACGTAGTTTTCTAATCTCGAGGTAAATATCAACAATAAATATATGAATTTAATTTCTAGTATCAAAATTATTAGGTCAAACTACAACTAAGGCCTTATAGGTAGACATGTGATTGGCGAGCGTGGAGAAGGAATACATGTTGTGCCGACCCTACTTAGGTGGGATAAGGGTAAGAAGATGATGAGGTAGATATTATTTAATAGCATAAAAAGAAGTGAAATTGTGCGCAAATATTAGTAATCAAGCATTTCTTACACCAATACTGATAATCGTTCGAGGGTCAAAACATAATCCATCAGATCTATCTGTATCCTGTTTCTCAATATGCAGTTCCTCTAAGAATTTTAGATTCTCCAAATTCTCCACGACACTTATACAATTGTTACTTAAATACAATTTCTTCAAGTTATACACTTTATTTAGACCCTCGATCTTCGTTATCCTATTCCATTGTAGATGAAGATGTGTCGTGTTGTACAAAAGATCGAGGTTTTCTATTTTCGTTAACTGGTTGTTGTGGTAGTACGCGTAGATAATATAGTTTGGGAACTTCGGTGGTACCTGAAAAGGTATTTTATTTAATAAATGGCATAAGTACGAAACTTTGTTAAAAAGAAACCACGATTACAAATGGATAGCGTTGTCAGAGACTATGTTAAAAAGCAACGCAGCTTTTCAAATCTTATAATGACCCTCAGACCCTTTAAAAATTATTATTATATACAGGAAGTATCCTTCAGACCTGGGGCCCTCAAACAAAAGAGACGTCCTCTATATAGTAGATATTTTTATAATAAAAATTCACTTTCAACGATCACTTAACACCTCAAAGAATATTTATAATTCATGTTTAGAATTAATCGGGGTCTCCCCTTCATCGTTCCTGTAAAGCTTTTGAAACTTTAAATCTGACTTTTTATAATACTACAGACTTTGAAAAATAATTGGTTGTCTATAAAGTCGGTTTAAGGACGATAATTCTACGTGTTAACAACTCGGACGCATCGGCCGATGGAGTGGAAGAGAGATGCTATGCAAGTCGAACGCTTAGGCCGATTGCGCCTCTCTATCGCTTTTCTGCGCTCTCGCTTGCACGCTCCGCTCAGGCGGAACGTGACAATGACTCATGCTTATTTGTGCGTGCAGCCGACGTTCATCGATTTATACGACGTTATCACGTCCAAATACCAATTATAATATTGTAGCTCAAATAATATCGTAATTTGAAACAAATGTATATACAGTTGTATACATACAATTTTATTTAAATTTTTCTCATGCATAAATAAATGTGTCCTCTTCTTATTCAAATCTATGTTCTTCTGCTTTACTATTTTTTTAGCATGTTTCCGTAACTTCTCATCGTTTGCTTTCAGGTCTGCTTTATAAAATTTTTCTTCCATTACTTGAATATATGATAAACAAATAGTATAAAATATGTGTAGGAAACGTTTATTTTGTTATAATAGTTCATTGATTATACAAAGTTTAAAATGGCGCCTAATTTAGACAAATAACATAAGGTGCTAACAGTAACCTTGGTAACAGTAGATCTTTTTTTTTGGCAACCAATCTTTTAGATTATTACTTCCACTGTCGAGTGGGAACCTAATAGTATTATTAAAAGTGTTCTAGTGATAATTTCAATGTTCTAACAAATGGTGGCCCCCTTGTTAGAATTTTCCATGGAGTTTTTGAGGCATCACAGATTTCATGTTTCGTGCTATTATTTTCCACCCACTCCATTGGTGCTCAACAATCGAACTATATTATGTTAAATACCACAAATATTACAAAATATAGAGTCAAATAACACAGCATAATGAATAAAATCGAGTATTTGACATACATCACGCTAGAAATCCTATATAATATGAAGCTATGGCAATAGTTTTGTTCATAGTATATATAGAACAGGCGTGGAATATTAGTCGTTAGTGCCAGATATAAATAAAAGTTAGTGCCTTTTTGGGATGTAAACATGGCCCTATAAATGATTTTATAACCTACTTTCTAGTCTTGTTAATTTTTTTCTTTTTGGTGAAGCAAGCATGCTTATTACGTAATTTGTAAGTGTACTGTTCCAGAGTTTCTACATGTGTTATCTGGTCGATTGGTTGAAATTTAATAGATATAATAGTCGTCATAATTCCATAAACAAAAGAAACTGACATTGGCAGATATTATAATGAAGGAAAAAAATAACAAAATAATATCACAGAATATATTTATTTTTACTGTGAATGTGGCTTAGAAGACGGTTTTCCTAATTACATATTTTTGAATTGCACGAAAAACAGTTCCTTTTTTTTCAAGCCCTATGTCCCACTATTTCCCACTTCAATAACCGTGTGTATCTAGAGTAACTGCTAGACTTGATCATCACTTGTACACGAGTTGGCAGAGTGTAAATGTTTGTTAAAATTATTGCAAATATGCCAAATATTTATACCACAATCTGTAACTTTATAAATATTTCCTCACATGTTTGGCGCCGGCTTTAGATTTTCTATGTTTCCACGTTATTGATCAACATGAAAGAGTCAAAATTTATCAGAGAAAACCTTACTAATATTATAAATGCAAAAATGAGTTTGATTGTTTGTTACACTTTAATTATAAAACCAATTATCATGAAATTTTATATATGCATAGTCAGAGAAAGAGGTAAAGAAAAGTAACATACTCTTCACCCAGAAACAATACTACGGTTAAGCTAAATCTACTTAAACTCGAGCAAAGCCGCTAGCAAAAGCTAATTATATGTCAATTGATGTACACTTAACTTTCGCTATAGTTATATGTGTGTTGAGAGATAACTCCATCTGGATAAAAATTATATATGAATATGACTTTTGTCAATAAACAACATTTTTTATAAGTTTCTTTTATTTATAGCCGTAGTACGTGTAAATTTTATAATCATATATTATAAATATGGTTCTTTTTATAAATTTATCAACCATAGATAAATTTTCTATCAAACTGACATTGGCAGAATTGCATATTATATCACACCCGATGCACACATATCTGAGGTTATTATTTTATAATTAATCTGTGGATCAATGTTTACTCGCCGATATTATTGCCACAGACTACATTTGTATATAGGAGAAATTCTTGCGTTTGTCATTCATATTTGTAATTTACAAAACTATACAATATATAGAATTCAAAGACTAGTTTCATACGCGGTAAGTCAAGTATCCATGGTAATTATTCTATGTACAGACTATTAGTCGTAAGGTGAGGTGTAAACATATGTAGATTTAAATCGAATCGTAAGCAGGTACCTGAACATTAGCGGACCCTGAATGCTGCCGCATATATTGACCAATAGAGGTCAATGTTTTGGGGTTTCACTTACGTTATAAGGTAGCACAATTTTACTAGGTACCTCAGAATTAACTATGTGATGATCATTTTTCTATAGGTTATTTCCTTAATAACTAAATTCTGCCTTTGTTTAATTCACAGTAAAGAATGGGTGAAAGATATAACATTCACAGTCAATTAGAGCATCTTCAAAGCAAATACATAGGTACAGGGCATGCTGATACAACAAAATATGAGTGGCTTACAAATCAGCATCGAGATTCTTGCTGCAGCTATATGGGACATCCAGACCTACTTAGTTACTTTGCTATAGTTGAAAATGAATCTAAAGCTAGAGTTAAATTTAACTTGATGGAGAAGATGCTTCAACCAAGTGGTCCACCACCAGAGAAACCAGAAGACTAAATCTTTGAAAATATAATGTATTAAATACTTAAGGAATTAATTTTCTTTTTTTTCATGATTTAATTGTAACCTGGTCATTGTCTGGCTAATGTCACCAGTTCCACCATAGTGGGCTATTTGGATGTCTTTTTATACTTTACTGGCTCTAGTGTTTTACTATAATCTCAGCTTATTAAAGGACTGCAAGTCTCAGGTAGTAAATATACTAAATGTAGAGGGAAACTACCTCCCAAGTGCAATCACGGAATGGTGAACAGCCAAGTATGTGAGTTCGAAGCTCAGCATAAAGCTGACCTAAATATCAATTGCGACCAGTTAAAGGCTCGCCCTCCTGCTGCCATAACATTTCATTATGGGAATGGTGTACTCACATGCCCTCAATGTGCACAAAGTTTCACTGTGAAAATAAGCTACATGAGCCATCTTCGAGTGCACCAGCACCATTTCTAAGTGTAGGAGTCAAAGTGGTCGCAATGGCCGAAGCCAGCAAGAGTTTGGTGTTATATTTTCAACCTGAGAGGGGTAGCTGACCAAATGTGCTTTGTAGAAGTCATACCACCTAACCACAATATCGACCAATGTATATCCAATAATCAAGTGAGGTGGTAAATCACTTCTACCTTGAACATAGTTATAAAGCTATTTCAGTGATTCACTTTCGGGTTGTCACATTTCAGGATTAGTTCATTTTTTTTGTATGTCAAAAGCAGGCAAACCAACACGGAATTTGGGATTAATTTAAATTAGTAACATAACAGTGAAGGTGAAGGAAATAATGTGAGGAAACTAGAACTACATGAGAAAAATATAAAGCTAATGTTTCAGATTGTCCAATGTGATAATGAAACATGCATCAAAATAAGCATGTCTTGAATTTATCTGGTTTCAAAATTGGTTTGGTGCTAAAGTTGAAATCTATTTAAAAAAAAATGACTTTATGGCTCTATTACTTTTCGAGAATTCCTCTAGTTACCCCTATAAGTTTGGATCTATGAAGCATCCTGAGTGTACTATAAAAAGATGCAAGACCTTTGCATAATCTAAATCGGGTAGAGCCAGTTGAAGCTATTATTGGTTTCAGCATGAATGGGTTGGCTCGCCCGGGGTAGTACCACCCTCTTCCAGAAAGCCTACTTGAAGTAACAATGCTCTTGCATTGTTGCGTTTCGATCGGTCAGTGGGAGCGCCGGATACCCACCTCTCCTTCCCCACCAAACACAGGCTGATAACGCACTTGCGACTCCCCTGGTGTTGTAAGTGTCTATGGACAGTGGTGATCACTTAACATCAGGTGACCCATCTGTTTGTTTGCCTCCTGATATAAAAATCAATCGAATCATATATTCTGTATATAATTACCGCGAATAGGTTAGTGCAAGGTTACTCTATTGTGTAAGTTACATATTATACTAGTAGTAATAGTATAAGATGAATATGAAAATTTAACAAAGACAATATAATATCCTTGAAAGTGTTATAAGAATTCAGTACTAATGTCAACATAACATTTTAAAAGGTAAAAACAGCCCAGTTGATCCAATTAAAACATAATCCTGAAGAAACAGCCAAATCTATTTTCATGAGAACCAAGTAACAGTCACTAGTTATAGTTAGTCTCTATAGGTATATATAAATGGGTGAAAATGAAATA
This sequence comes from Antheraea yamamai, assembly GCA_036509395.1. Classification (NCBI taxonomy): domain Eukaryota; kingdom Metazoa; phylum Arthropoda; class Insecta; order Lepidoptera; family Saturniidae; genus Antheraea; species Antheraea yamamai. The sequence goes on along the minus strand of AP028443.1, from coordinate 7,959,063 downwards.
ATTCAGTACTTTTTTGTTTAGAAGATATTGAGGACAACCAATAAATAAATTCTTATCAATAAAAAATTTGGAAAGTTTTTGTTTTTTTCTATAACATTGACGAGTCTCTATGCCTTTATTTATAAATCTCTATTGCCCATAGCAACAATAGAATCTACAAGTTTGTATAATATTTAATACAAACCATACCACTTAGAAAAAAAAAATCTATATATCATTCAAGGTGAACCCTATCACTACCACACATAAAATTGACTGCAGGTTAAAAGTCATAATAAAAAGAGGTAGGTATTTTTTTTTCATTTACCAATAAAAACAGTTCCTAAGTGAGACGAAAAGAGGGCATGCAAACTATGAAAAAAATAAAACGATATATTTCATCCACCATTTAATATGCCCTTCCATTCCTCCATCATTTTATCCAATACTTCTTCTCTCTTTTTCGATTCCTCCTCTAAATGTTTCTTCTGTTCATAATTGGTAACAACATTAAGGATCAGTACATGTTCTATAATACGGACAATCTTATTACTTTCTTCCTCTAATATGTCCATTATACTGTTGATGTTATTTACATCAATTGCTCCCACTTGCCTGAAATCTGTTATCTGTCTCATTTTAGGCATGACTGACAATGTCACCAATCCATGATTTACATCATCTCTTTCTGGGCTAGTCATCGCCAAATGTTCTTCAGCTTCAGTTGGGTCAACAAATATTTCATTTCTTATAATAGCCGCAGAGCAAGAAGTGATTATGTCAAACATTGGGACTGCAGCCGAGGCGAGTGCCAAACCTGCAGCATTTATTGCCGCAGACAAACATGCACCTCCATGTTCTAGTATATAAATGTAGATGTCAATCTAGAAAGATTTATATTATTGCTTTAGTAAAAATATTATAGATAATACAATGTGTATGACCATACAGTGCTTGTCAATCTTTTGGCTGCTATGAATATTATTAGTATATACATCTCTGCTAAAAGTCTGGCACAGCACTAATAAAGTAGTTCTTGTCTGTGGTAGATGAGATTGCAAATTATATTGTGTAGTCATGGCATATAACACAATATATTAAAGGGCGATTGTATTGACATAAGAAAAATAAGTTAATAACAATAAAAGGTTTATTTCTGTCTTCTGTGCATTCCCTATACCCTTCTAATATAATTTAAGTTAGTTTATAAGTACAGGATTGCTTGTAATATAGTCAAAAGTTCAATACATAAAAAAGTTAAAATATTATTAGAGGAATCTACAATGTAGCATTTATTTATCCTTAAGATGTCTTAATGTTATATATATTATATATATATAATTTATACCTAAATTTGTCTTCTCCACAACTATATTAAGAGCAGACAAAACATACGGCAAGGACTGTACATGGCTAGATGGTAAATAAATTACGAGTAGGAATGAGAACCAATCCAGTATTACTTTACGAGCCTGTCCAGACGAGGCATTCTACGCGCGTCGACTCGCGCGTATACACTCGCGCGTACCCGAGACACTAGAGCTACATATATCCCGTCCAGATGGTGCGGCGCGTTTCCTAACTCGCGCGTAAAACGCGTGCAATGAGCGAGACTCTCGACTCCAGATACTCAGGTCCCGTTGCTGCGTCCAGTACCACGCGCGAGTCTGTGGCGACATAGTCGTCAGTCGTATATACATACGACGTAGAAAAGCGGTATCTGGACGCAATATATTTTGAACCGCGCAAGTCGACTCACGTCCAAATCGCCTCATCTGGACAGGCTCTTACTCTTGAATTTAACAAATATGACTGTTAAACAATGTCTAAAATTAATTACTACTCAACTGTAAATGATGTCAGTTGCAATACTTATTCTGATATTTAAATATCATAATGGTGAAATTAAATAAGTCCAGAATTTGAATTTTATACATTTCTAATAAGTCAGTCACTAAATGTATTGATTAGCAATCCAGTTGTACCATCATACCATCATAGAAAAAAAAGTCTGATAGTTACATAAAAAATATACATTCTCGTTAACTTTACCTGATAATTGGGAAATAGATGGCGACAAACAGCTGGTTCCAATGCTTGTCTTAGAGCAACAGATAATGCCCTTTCCTCTATGTCGGGTACATGTGGTCTTCTCTTACGTGGGCATGAAAATGGTGCGAATTTCACTTCGCAAAATAATTGCCCAAGTTGACTGTAAACATATAATATACTATATTTATATATGCAATAACAATCACACTTATTTATATGTCACTAATTTTCGTAAGATTTTGTCTGCATATTTATTATAGAAATATATATATAAGTGGAAAGTATCTTATTGCCTTCTAATCTCAGGATGTCTCCATAGTACATTTAATTTGGTTCAAAGATTTAAAATCATAAAAGGATAGCAGATAAAGTCAATCATTTTTACATTTGTAATGTTAGTGTGAACATGGAATATATTATATAAACAGTTTATAGATACTGTTACTCATATAAAGATTGAAAATCAAATAAATAACATAAATTCTTCTTCTTTTAAAATGACAACATATGTGCACATACAATTTTGTCAATGTCAAATGAATAGAGCCATAAATGATGAAGATTGCACTAGACAATTAATAAATACTAGCAGGCCGGGCAGAGGTTATCCTACCTTGATAATAGAAAAAGAAAACTAAAATTCAACCGCAGCACCACCTACCAGATCCAATTGTGAATCAAAATCATTGTCGGATCCACTGGAACACGCACACAAAATTTCATAAAAATCAGTTATGCCGTAAAGGAAGAGTTCAGTGACATACACACATACAGAAGAAATTTATATCTAAAGAAGATTAATTACCAAAAGGTACCCTATTGACATCTATGTTCTCATTATCCGATATGAAATATATATAAGAGTTGTTGAGATATGGATGCTTGGTACCCATATATGTTTCAACAACTCATATATGTACAAATAACTAGCTTAGCTTAGGTTAGCTCAGATAGTAGTGACCAAGACCGTAGTGCGTGGTGAAGAGCCACATCCTACCCGAGGTGGCCCTGTTGACACAGAACACTACGGCTCTAGGCTGGGGAGCCGACAAAAACTCCTGAGTGTGGCGTGTGAGCAGCTCACTCAGTATCGGGCTAGGGCGGAGGAGGGTTCATTTGGACCCCAACGGCTTAGTACCGGACAGCGGCTGGCGGGTTGGTGGTTTAACCAATCCCGGCAGGCGTACTGCGAACTGGAGGAGGAAGGATTGTATAATGAAAGCAAGGTCAAAAAAATTATTACCCCAGGAGGGTACCGCTGCCCCTGGCAGCGGAGAATCCCTCCCCGGGCCCTCGGGCTCGGGCTGCCCCACGTTTTCTGGGGGGGGCACAACTTTGCTCAGAACTCCGATCAAAACCAGAGCGGCATCAAGGACAACTGATTCTGCTAAAAACACGATGACCCAGGCCTTACGAACTCGGACTAGGAATTTGCCCAACGTCGCCAAGGAGAAGGTTTCTCCCTCGGAGGTTATATCAGAAGGGAATGAACCCAGCCTGGCTGCGATGGATAAAGAGGTGGAAGCAAAGGATGACACTACAACCCCGACAGTCGACATAGAACAACGGCACCAGCCCTCGGCATCCGCATCGGATACGGAGGGTGAAACAGGGGTAACCGGCCATTGCACTCCGGTGGCCAACAAAAGGAGAGAGCGGTCTGCTACCACGGGACCCTATATCGGGTTGGTAGAGGCGAATTTTCTCCGGCTTGAAAGGGAGGCACTACGCCTACAAGCAGAGAAGGAAATAGAGGTGATGGCTGCGCGAGCCAGACAAGAGCGAGCGGCAAGGAGGAAGGCCATAATAACAGCTCAGCTAAATACGAAGGAGCAGCCCATGATAGAACTACAGAAGAGAGCACTCTCCGATGTAGACATGATTCTCTGCGTGGCCCAGAAATCGGGCCACCTACAAGGTGGGTGCATACGGGCTATCAATGAGGCTACGGCATCAATAACTGACGTGGTCACGGAGATATGCAGCCGCAACTCTACTGAGGAGCTGGAGAAGATCCAGGTGGCTTACAGGAACCTGAAGGAGGCGAATACCAAGTTGGAAACGGAGCAAGCGAACTTACGCAAGGAACTGGAAGAGCTGAAAGCAGAGTTTGTTAGGGACCGCAACCCTGTCCCAGCGGTTAATAACATTGCCTCGGACGTGGCTGAACTTCCGCCTCCGGCTACAGTAAAAAGGTTAGCGAGGGATGAGTCTCTGCCTCTCCCCCAACGCCGTCAGGCCAGAAGACCTCGGGAGGAGGAGGCGGCAATGAAGAGACTAGATGAGAAGTTCGAAGAACTACCTAGTGCGCTGTCGGCCAAAATGGACGGCTTGCTGAATGCACGTCTTGAAGCTCTCCCCCCTGCCCAACCTGCAGTGGAGAAGAAGAGAAAGAGGAAGAAAAAGACGCTGGCAGCTCGGGAAGCGGAGACAGCGCGAAAACTGGAAATAGCTGCGATGCAACCAACCCTAGCTCAGGAGGTATCCATCCCAAGAAAAGGATGGGCAACTGTGGCCAAGCACGCTCCAAGTAAAGGTAACGCCAAACCTCAAGCGCAGCACTTAAAGGTGACTAGAAAGACTAAGCTTGCCGTCCCACGCTCATCGGTGGTTGTGCTAACTGTGGCCACCGAAGCAGCAGAGAGCGGGGTTGATTATAAGAAGGTGATAGCGTTGGCGAAGGAGAAGGTGGATGTAAATGCTCTCGATATCCCCTTTCTGAGAGTCAAGGAGACTGCATCGGGAGCCCGCAAGCTAGAGGTGCCAGGAACGACGAGCTCGCAGAAGGCGGACCGTCTAGCCGAGCAACTGAAAACAGTGTTTGCAGAGAAATTCGGCGAGGGAATGGTCCAAGTGACAAGACCCAATAAATGCGCAGAGCTGCGCATAACGGGTGTCGACGAATCGGTCACCAAGGAAGAGATCGCAGCGGCGATTGCAAAAAAAGGGGGATGTTCTGTACAACATGTAAAAGTGGGAAATGTGCGCCGCACTCCCCGCGGGGGTGGATCGGTGTGGCTTCGCTGCCCGGTGGGAGCTGCTAAGGCCGTAGTAAAAGAGAACACGCTTATGCTCGGCTGGGTCGCAGTGCGGGCAGCACTAGGGCAACCAACAGAGGTAAGGTGTTTCCGATGCCTTGAACTTGGGCATATGAAGCAAAGATGCAAGGCAAAGACCGACCGCAGCGGACTATGTTTTCGCTGTGGTAAGTCTGGCCATAAGGCGGTTGACTGCTCAGCGTTACCGCACTGCCCAATATGCGCGGACGCTGAACGACCAGCAGACCATAGGATAGGAAGCTTCGCCTGTTTGTCCCTACAGAAGGAGGGTGGGTCAACCAAGGGCACTGGCAGACTTCCTGCTAAGGCCTTAGAGAAGGGGGCCATAATTGAGGCACCATAAGTAGGAACTTCGCTTTCCTTCAAGCAAATATCAACCACTCGGCCGCGGCGCAGGATCTGCTCATTCAAACCATGGCCGAGTGGTCGATACAGGTGGCAGTTGTGGCGGAACCCTATCGTGTCCCTACTAGAGAGAACTGGGCTACCGACCTAACAAACAAAGCGGCAATTGTGATCTCAACCACTGCTAGGTCACCACTAATGACCACTTTGATGAGGGATAGTGGATTTGTGGCCGTGCAATGGAGAGGGATGGTGGTAATTAGCGCCTATTTCTCTCCAAACAAGCCGATATCAGAGTTCGAAGCGTTCCTAGACCGTGCGGGGTCATTCATCCGGAGTACTGCACCACGTTCTATCGTCGTGGCCGGAGACTTTAATGCCAAGTCATCGGTATGGGGTTCTCCAGTTACAGACTTACGCGGCAGAATACTACATGAGTGGACCGTGGAATTAGGACTCACTATAGCCAACCAGGGATCGACACCCACTTGTGTTCGGGTGCAGGGCAGCTCGATTGTGGACGTGACCTTCACAACAGCCGATATTGCGCAACGAATACGGAGATGGAGAGTGCTAGAGCAGATGGAGTCTCTCTCAGACCATTTATATATCAGATTTGATATTGGGCATCCTACACCTAGTCCAACACCACGTGTCGAAGTGGTATCGGGTGTTCGTAGATGGGCGGTAAAGAGACTCAATGTAGACCGGCTGAGTGAAGCGGCAATGGTGGCCTCTTGGCCCCGGCCTCCTGACGGACTTGTAAATATTGAGGAAGAAGTCCGCTGGTTTCAGAACACCATGAGAAGCATAGCAGACGCAGCTATGCCCCGGGTGCGACGTCAGCCAATTAAACGAAGCGTACATTGGTGGTCTGCAGAGATTGCGCAGCTACGCGCGCAGTGTATCTTGGCGAGGCGACAATGCGCCAGGCACCGCAGGCTGCGACAGGGACGAGTAGCAGCTATCGAGGAACAACTGTGGGCTCGCTACAAAGAGGCAAAAAAAGCGATGCAGGTGGCTATTCGACGAGCAAAAGCTCGCTCAAGAGAAGAGTTGCTACAGACCCTGAACCGAGACCCCTGGGGAAGACCTTACCGCCTAGTAATGGGCTCCTTAAGACCGCGAACTCCCTCTATCACGCAACGTCTCGAACCAGAAGTCCTGGAAGCTATATTGTCCAGACTGTTTCCAGCTGAGATTGCTGTGACACCGCCTTTCTCTGCCAATCTTCCAAATGAGGAAGACGAGGCGCCCGCGGTCAGCCAAACGGAACTGGACGCAGCGGTGAATCGACTGCGATCGAAAAACACCGCGCCGGGACCAGACGGGATCCCAGGACGCGTCTGGGTGTTAGCCTTGGAACACCTAGGGGACAGGCTGAAGCGTCTCTTCAGCGCCTGTATACGATCCGGGACCTTTCCGCATCCGTGGAAGGAGGGACGACTAGTGCTACTGAGAAAGGAAGGTCACCCTGTAGAGTCCCCGAGCGCATACCGACCTATTGTCTTGCTCGACGAGGTCGGGAAACTCTTTGAGCGCATCGTCTCGCGGCGCCTTGCGAGACACCTGACGCAGATTGGACCCGATCTGTCGGACTCCCAATTTGGCTTCCGGGAAGGGAGATCAACCGTAGGTGCAATCCTACGATTGAGGACCCATTCGGAAGAGGCAATCGCTCAGGGTGGGGTGTTATTGGCTGTATCGTTAGATATAGCCAATGCCTTCAATAGCCTACCCTGGGGATGCATCAAACAAGCGCTAGGCTACCATCGGGCACCTCTATATCTTCGGAGAGTTATCGCATCATACTTAGAGGCTAGGCACGTCATATATATAGGCCAGGACGACAGAACCAAACGAAGACGAATGTCTCGCGGTGTTCCACAGGGATCGGTTTTGGGTCCGCAGTTATGGAATATCACCTACGACTGGGTGCTGCGAGGTGTGCTACTCCCTGGCGTGGCAACTATATGCTACGCCGATGACACGCTGATTACAGCACGCGGAAACACCGTAAGTGACGCTCTTCGGCTGGCTACGGCGAGTGTAGCGCAGATAGTCAGCAGAATCAGGTTGCTAGGTCTAGAGGTGGCCCTAAGCAAGACTCAAGCTGTTTGCTTTCATGGACCGCGTAAAGCTCCCCCGGCGGGTACTCATATGATTATCGGAGGGGTTCGCATTGAGGTAGGCACTTCAATGAAATATCTGGGACTTTACCTAGGCAGTCGCTGGTCCTTCAAGGACCATTTTAGGCGAGTGGTCCCTAAGGCTATGCGCACCGCCTCTGCGTTAGCGGGAATGCTTCCGAACCTAGGAGGCGCAAATGATAGTTGCCGCTCTTTATACATGGGTGTATTAAGGTCGATGGCTTTACATGGCTCCCCAGTATGGTATCATGCCCTACCGGGTGCCAATCACACAGCTTTACGGAATTTACAGAGAGTCATGGTTATCCGAATCATACGAGGATACCGAACGGTGGCGTATGAGGCGGCGTGCCTCTTAGCTCGGTCAATTCCATGGGAATTAGTAGCCCTTTCCCAGGCTGAACTATACTTCTGGTGCTGCGAAAAGGAAAGTAGGGGGGAGCGTGTTGCCCTACGAGAGAAAGAGACAAAAAGGACCCAGTTGGAACTTGCAGCGTTGAGAGTATGGTGGGAAGCGCTATCGTCACCAAGTGCAGGTCTGAAAACCATTGAGGCAGTTCGTCCAGTGTTCTTCGAGTGGGTCCAAAGGAACCACGGTGTCCTCACCTTTAGAATGGTGCAAATTCTCACAGGGCACGGATGCTTCGGAAAATACCTGCACCAGATCGCTGGAAAAGAACCTACACCAAAGTGTCATCACTGCAGTGAAGAGAATGACACTTCCCAACATACCCTAGCGGAGTGCCCGGCGTAGGAAGATGAACGTAAAGAGCTGGTGGCATGTGTGGGTAGTGATCTCTCACTGCCACAGGTAGTCAGGGCCATGGTATATCAGGACTTGGCATGGAGTGCGGTGGTTTCCTTTGCTGAGAGTGTCATCTCCAAAAAGGAAGCCGCGGAGAGAGACAGGGAGAGAGATCCCGAAGCACCTATGATCCGACGTCGGGGAACGGGACGTGGAAGAAGGAGAGGTGGAGGAGAATTCCATCAGAGGCCACCCTAGATGACCCTTCCATGTAGGGGGGGGATTAGGGGGAGGCTAGGTAGGGATAGGGTTAGGGTATGACCAAAGTAGGCTAGGGTTAGGGTATGATTAGAATAGGTAGGATAGTATCGAAGGGGGGGAAGGGGGGTAGCTTTAGGACGAGGGGGGGTCTAGGGGGGCCACGATGGGTGAGGAGTAAACCTCGTTAAAAATCAATGGTGGGGTGGCAGTGGAGAGGCCTAGCTCTTCCGCTGCCGGCCGAACCCAGGGAGAAAGGGACAGGGGGCCTGGACTCCCATTGCACGGGTTCGGCGGGCTGGGAGGCAGTCTTGCAACCGGGCTGCCTCAGCTGGGTGCGGCGTGGGAAACGCCTGCCGCCGGGGGTGTCGCGGAGCTTGCCTGTATGCTCCCCCGCGGCACCTCCATAGTGCGGCGTAGGTTGTCGTGGAGTTTTAGCCGGTTAAAGTCGCCGAAAGGCACCACCCCTGCGTGATTAGCACGTAGGTGGTGGTCGGCTCAGTCCAGGCTCTCCCCTGAGAGCCTGGCAGTCCATGAGGATTTTCTCTCCACGTTAAAAAAAAAAAAAAAAAAGGTTAGCTCAGATAGGTTGCGAATTGTATGTATCAGGCAACAGCCCGAGCAGAGGTGTGCCGTAAAATCCGGCTGAGTGCCTTAAGCGCTCGCCTTAGTAGTCCGGTGAAGCTGTTAAGACCTTGCAAGGTCAATAACGTAGTCAGTTCGAGAAAAAAGAACCATTATTCTCTTAGTTCGCTAAAAATGTTGTAACATAAGTATTTCAGTGCTAAAAAATGTATAAGATATACACATGTTTAATCATTTAGATACTCAAGGCTAAGGGTTAAGATATTTTATTAGCACATTGCATGTGGGAAACATACTTTTGTTTTTCATAGACCGTCATTGGAGCATGAAACACATAAAAGTATGTGTGTGAGTTTTTGGCAGGATTTTGGTCTGTCATGTAGTGGATTATCTTATTTGTATTGTCTTATATTATCTTATTATATATCTTATTTGTAGTCTTGTGTTATGACTCTATATTGTTTAAAATTGGTGGTGTTTTATCTATATATATATATAAGAGATTCCCACCTATATATTGACTCATCATGATATCTCTGGAACCATAAGGCGTAGTGACTTGAAATATGGTAGGAATATTCCTTTCGCCGAGTAGAGGTCAGCTAAGAACGGATTTTACGAAATTCCACCCACAAGGGGGGTTGCGGGGGGTAATCAGGACGGAACAACGTCAGCCGGGCCCGCTAGTGTAATATAGTTTGTTTATTGTGCATAAGTGAAGTGAATGGAAAATAATACCACGGACCATGAATTCTGATGTGCTACAAAAACTCCATGGAAAGTTCTAACAAGATGGCCACCATCTTGTTAGTTCATTGAAACTATATCAAAAAACTTGTAATATTAACTCACTTGACAATGGCAGTAATAGTCTATTAGAAGCTGGTTGCCAAAAATGGAATGGGAGAAGAACTTGTAATACTATTAACTACTTGACAATGGCAGTAATAATTTAAAAAATTGGTTGCCAAAAATAAAGTTAAAAAAAAGTATGTATGAGGATATTTGTTAGAGAACCAGTAACATATAATTATAATGTATGTTTTTTTTTTTTTTTTTATATCATAGGAGGCAAATGAACAAGTGGGTCACCTGATGTAAGTGATCATCACCGTCCATAGACACTTGCAACACCAGGGGAGTCGCAAGTGCGTTGCCAGCCTGTGTAGGGAGGGGGGGAGGAAGGGAAGGGGAAAGTGGAAGGGGAGGGGAGGTGGGTGTCCGGCGCTCTCACTGACCGAACGAAACGCAACAATGCAAGCACTGTTACTTCACGTCGGTTTTCTGTGAGAGGGTGGTACTACCCCGGGCGAGCCGACCCATTCATGCTGAAACCAGTAATAGTTTCAGCGTGGCTCTACCACCTACAAAAATGTGTTGTTTGACAATGATATCCATTGTTTCTTTCCAGAAATTTAGTTTAGCATGTTACTTGGTCTTATAACCAGTTACTAGCTGTAGAATGCCCGCTGCATGTGTAAGTCTACAACGAAATATACCAGTATGCTATGTGCCACTGCACGCGTAAACAGACAAAACAGATCCGCAAACAAATAAGGCACATTGCGTCCGGGTCTCACTATATATATGTATGCAATATAATTACCTGAATTCATTTTGATGTGGGATTTCCCTTGGATCAAAAACTGAACACACGACTTTCGTTTTTTTCAATTCAACATAGGCCGAACCTTTCGCTTGGGAAACCATACCAGTCCGAGCAACTGTAATAAACAGAGAACAATTATAGTTACCTGTTTTATTCATTTGATTGTATGATGAGTTAAAATGAACACGTACAAAACATACACATGGTCCGGGCTTGGTTTAGCCTGCGTCCATCCTTCCTAGTTCCATTCTCGTTAAACAATTCACCGTAAAGAACATCATAGGGTTTCAAATTATTTTTAAGGTATCTTTTATACGACACGCTGTCTTCTGGTCCATTGAATCTTCGGAAGTCAAGAGGCATCTTTCTTTATATAGTATGATTGTTCTGTTTTAGCCTGTAACTTTGTAATTAAATTCCACTCTCTCCGTTTATGTTTTCATCCAAATTCCAAAACTGTAATCAAAATTTGACATAACCTAACATGAACAACACTATGAGCTACATACATACCATAAACAAATATACTACTCTCGCGCCATTCCCCTTGGGTTGGCACATTTAAAATTTTTACTATGTATGAAATATTTACATAAACTATGTACTTGTGAATACGCCTTAGTACAAACCACGGAATATATTCTTTCTTCCGTGGTATAAGCTCATTCCAAGTAATGGTCATTGTAATTAAAACTAACAGTATTTCTTATGGAATCCGTGCGAAAAGAGAAGCATCGCGTTGTAAAGCATGCAAGTGTTTTTGTTATGATCCTCACCGCATAATGTTTATAATACATAGCAAAGAGGTAAGCTTTCTTCTTTATTTTACATTTATTTATGAAATTTATGATTTTCATTTTTTCACTTCTTGATAAACCAAATTCCTGGCATAAATTCCATATTAGGATGTTTTTATTTTAAGATTTATACGAATGTGAGGATACAAAAGGGTAATAAAGTTTCCATGTTCAAATATCTTGCTTTTGAAAATTTTCTGATAGTAGATAGGAAAAGGTACTTAATAACCATCAAAATATTACAGTTCTACCATAAAGTCTACATTGGAGTTTTTGGCGGGATCTTGGTCTGTCATGTTGTGGATTTTATTTTTTATTCATAATCTTGTGTTACTTGATATAGAGTATTGTGTAAAATTGGTGGTGTTTTATGTAATATATAGTTTGTTTACTGTGCATAAGTGAAGTGAATGGAAAATTATATCAAGAAATTTATAATATCGATACTCACTTGACAATGGCAGTAATAGTCTACTAGAAGACTGGCTACCAAAAATGGAATGGAAGAAGAACTTGTAAAACTATTAACTACTTGACAATGGCAATAATAATCTAAAAGATTGGTTGCCAAAAATAAAGTTAAAAAAAAAGTCTATATTGTGTTGACATTGCTATTAAAATGATAAGTAAGGTTTTTTTTTCGAACTGACTACGCTATTGAACTACTAAGTCCTTTACAGCTTCACCGGAATACTGATAAATAAGGACTTGCAGTCACTCTATTTATTTTATGATTATTTCGAAATAAAAATGCAGAATATATGTTGGCAACCCATAATAAAAACAATTAAACAAAAATAAAACTAGTCTTTTCGTTCAGAAATAAAGGTTATACACACACACACAATACAATGAAGTAAAAATGCCCTAATTATTAATCTATGATAGACTATTCATTTTGAGGTTAAAAGTCAAAAAAGCAAAATTCTATATTTTAATGTCCTTAATTAAATCTTTGTGACCTTCGTTCTGTGTAGAAATAGTAGTAAAAAGTCTGTGATAGAAAGTCAATGTCAAAATTGTCAAAAAGAAACAGTTGTAGGAACTGTATGGAATTAATAATTTTTTAATGATAATTTATTATTTTTTCTTTAAAACGTATATAAATCATATTCGTCGTTATCCGTAATGTTATAAAATATACATAATCGAAGTTCATTCAAGAAGAAGCTGCAGTAATAAAGTAAGTTTACATTAAGTCTCCACAGTACTTTATAGCTGACGTTCACACGTTATATTTATTTATTTCTGTCCAAGAATGAATTTATCTAACTGGTAATAAGGTTAAATACATTATTTTATATAGTTTGCGATAAGAAATCCTAATACAGTGTAGACATTGTTTGATTTATTAGAGAATAAGTACCTGCTTTAAAAACAAACTACGATCTTTTAAAAAATAAATTTTAACTGTCGAGTTTGAAATAAAAAGTATACAGTGTAAAGGAGGATTGTGAATTACAAAATTAATTAGAAAATGTGGTTATTAGAAGTTGTCTAACTGAGCAAAGCTTCATAAATATTGTTAATGTATTTTTTTTATTTATGTCTAGACAAAGATATTACAAGATACTTTTTGCTTAAGTTTCATTAAATTAAATGACGTCGGTCCTTGATAAACCATATTTACATATTTTTAATTATACTTAGAACTAAGTGATTCACTTAAGTATGTAGTAAACCAGTTTTATAACTGAGCATTCCACCTTGTATGTGTAGTTTCAGATTAGAATATTATGTGTACCTTTTTCTAAATGTATAAACATTATTAGGTAAAGATAACAATATAATATAAAAAATATTTGTGCCATGGTCAGGTCTGAAAGTTTTTTTTTTCGAACTGTCTATGCTCTTGACCTAGCAAGGTCTTAACAGCTTCAGCGGACTACTTTAGAAAGTTATTGTGTATTATAAATACAGGTACTCTTGCATTTTTTCTAAAATGCATATTTACCAAAATATCAAGGAATAAATTTACATTAAACTAAGTATTGCTTGTAATTACATATCACATTAAAGTAAATTCGTACCTATCCCTTTCAAACAGTGCATCTTTTCTGCATGAATGGTACTCGATGTAGGTACTTGTTCGTTTTCCTGACAAGGTTGACATAATTTCATGATGATTGGTTGTGTAGTTAATGAGTGAAGATAACAAACTATAAAATAATCAAACATTTACATTTATACTATTGGTAAGTATTACATTGTTATATAAAAACCCAAAACACACAGTCTTGAATAAAAGTGCGCTCAAAACCATCCCACAAAAACTCCCCAATATACATATGTGATTATACTTATGAAATAAACTTATGATTTTGTAAACTCAACGTTACATGAATGATTTAAAGTTGTTTTTACAAGGGCACAAGCTACGCGAGACTATTTGAAATGACTGCATAATCCAATATTATGCAGTCATATTTGTGTGCTGACTGTGAGACGTTAAGTGTGCATCCTGGGTTTTTGTTTATCGATGAAGTATTATCATATTTTAATTTATTATTGCTATGTTTTGATAATAGCCATAACTTCTGTTTACTAGGATCATTATCCTAATTAAAATAAGGTAATTAATAAATTATTATAGATCAATATATTAAAGTGATTAAACTGAATAAATAGCAACATACAATATGAATACATAAATGAACATTTCCCCTCTGTAATAGGAATAATTGTGAGGGTTGATCTCTTTAGACTGTAACACAACATTTGTGTATACTACGTTTACTTATCTATATCTCTTTCATAATAATTGTTACTATGTTTTATATGAAAAGTGCTAGTTTTAATCAAGATTCAAATATTTTAAGTCTCCTTCTTTATAGTAATTTTATTTAATATAGTCTTCTATTAAAGAAAATAAATGTGGTATATTGTATTTTGTTGGATATGCATATAAATAACATTGATGTTTGGTGTTTTTCAGGCCAATCTTCAGAAGGGCTTAAACAATTTTGAATAATTATTTTACTCATAAACTATGACTACTCAGAGATCCCAGGACTTTACAGAGAGTAATCTAGTTGACAGGGGTTATGTTTTTTATTGTAAAGGGGAGCTGTGCAGGCTATTAAGTCTTGTAACAGTTCAAACAATAAGATCTATTGTGGTCACTCCACAGTATTAAAGTTTACTACTATAAAGTCCTATAGCTATTACATGCAGTATGGGTTGAGTACTAATAACAAAATTATAATAAAAAGAAAATAAAAAATAAAAGACAACACACAAACAATTTAAATAGAAAATGCAATTTCTATGAAAAAAAAATACAAGGAAAAAGCCATGGGCACTGCTAGTAATATCTAATATTAATAATAATAATAAAAATGTAAATATAATGTGACTGCACTTTTTTGATTTTTATGAAAAAAAATTTTGCAGGTGTCTAGGAATAAGTTATAAAATACATTTCAATTGTTCTAAAAAAAAGGTTTGTCTGTTTGTTTGAACATGCATCACTGCTAAAGTACTGTGTTCACGATAAAACCTTTTCAGGAAAATCATAAAGCATATCTTCAAGTAAAATATAGTTTTTGTTTTATTAAAATCGGTTGAGTCTAATTTGAATGAGGACACAACTTAAGTACGAGATAAAAGTAGATAGTAACTGGACTTAATATATTCAGATGACTATATTCGTCACTGTTTTGTACGTCAGGTTCCACGTGAACGAAGTCGTGGGCACGGTTAGTAATAAATATAATTAAATATATAATGTATAAAACCTTGACTGTAACGCAAGATTAATTCCTTTATAATATCAATGATTGTGAAACAAGATAATACTTCAAGGTGAAAAATCTAATCAAATTAGATAATCTCAATTTATTTACTTTAAGGATCAATATGGTGAAGAAACGGAGCTTGTGCCTTGCTGCTGGTGTATTTGCTGTGACATGGGCTCTATCAGCAGCTCAAGGTCACGGTCCAGTGCCACCTTCTCCTTCACCATCGGTCTCAATGACTGGCACAACTGAAGTAAGTGAATACATTATATTATATCTTATTTTTATTATTGTATATATTAAAAACTAGTCTCTGCCCGCGACTTAGTGCACATGGAATTGTTACTTTGCGCTGTTAACACGCAGCGGAAGCTCTCAAGAGGGAAAAACCCCGATTTTGAAATATTCTTCATTGGTGCTCCGCTCCTATTGGTCTTAGTGTGATGCTATATACCCTATAAGCTACCTCGGTAAATGAGTTATATAACACTGAAAGAATTTGTCAAATCTGACCAGTAATTCCTGAGATTACTCTCTACAACGTCACATACTCACAAACTTTACCTCTTTATAATATTAGTATAGATAAGTTCTACAAGAAGTTGATTAAAGTAAGGATTGATATGTTTTTATAAAAAGGAAATTTTTGATGAACATACTGATACTGATACTGATGAACTATCTAACTTTATCCCTTGGGAATAGTAGACTTTTTTTTATTGAAAGGTATCCTATATTATTTTCTGTCCTCTTGACAATTCATATAGAAAAATACATGTCAGTGGTGTATATTTTTGAGATTGATAAATTCTCAATCTTTTTGATGGATTTCCCTAGAAAGTTGGCACAACTACGTTTTTTCATAGAGGTTTTATGCAATTAATTTTAATATAACTGGCCATTATAGGGATAGTCGATACATTAACTTCTATACCATTCAACCGATCGCCAAGAAAACAGGTATGGATAAAGATATTTGATCATGTAAAATAGTTACACAACACGAATTTCATTTTGATGATAATAATGATATCATTATTATAATGTTTTGTTAATTTTTGAAGTTATACTTCTTTTGGCGCGTTAGGGAAAAATGATGAGAGTAAATTATTACGATGCGCGCGCACACCGTCACGAAAAACCGACGCCCTGAAGTTAGCTATAGCCTATGGTCAACATTTTGTTTCTTTGTATTAAAACTTTCAATGTGTTAAATAGCTTTTTTGCTATTGTTCGTGTCGTTTTTTGTATAAACGTAGAATAAGGCGAAAGATAAAATTTTTGAAAAGATTTTTATCTTGTTACGCCAAAGAAGTATAACTTCTAACGCGTGTATACATAAGTACACACACCCTTTTTTTATTATACACTTTTGAATGTCTTATTTTGTATTATTTATTAATATAACATAATTACATTTTTTAATTCTCAAATTTTTATTGTATCATGTGCCAGAAAATGTCTTATATCATTTTAATTGATGACAGAGTATGCTATGATCAGTTTTTTTTAATTTTATTACAAGATAGTATTTGTTGAAATATATATGTTTTGCTTTATCGGTAATC
Source organism: Antheraea yamamai (assembly GCA_036509395.1). Taxonomy (NCBI): domain Eukaryota; kingdom Metazoa; phylum Arthropoda; class Insecta; order Lepidoptera; family Saturniidae; genus Antheraea; species Antheraea yamamai. Next base: position 7,942,179 of record AP028443.1, on the reverse strand, counting down.
CATAAAAATAAATCTTTTAATGTGTTTCTGATTATAAAAACGCTTACAATGAACCATTATTGTAAAAACAACAAATGTTCAGAACACTTGTGTTAATTTCTGTATTATTATTATAATTTTGTTTGTTGTTTGTCTGGTACTGATTATTGATGAGTATATATCTATAGTGTTTATAAATCTGCCCATGGATAATGGAACAATGATTTATATCTCTTGTTCTGTATTCAATTACGTTCTAAATGTGGCTATGAAATAAATATGATTATTATATCTTGAGTGAGAAATTTACAAAAATATGATGAATATACAAATATTAAATTAATTAAGAATTACATCGTATTTGTTTTTAAAATCTCTTACACTCTTTATCTCATATAATTATATCGTGCATTATAATTTTTTTTTCCCATCCGTTATCACGAATAACGAATAAATTGAAATAAAAAAATGTTGCTTACTACCGATTAAAACTAGAATACAAATCACGTTGATTGCAACAGACATAGCAAAGGTCAGTGATCGATAAGTACACATACGAAAGATTTAGTTTCATAATTTTATACTAGATGGCGTTAAACTTAACAAACCTATGTGATGTTGTGGCCAGTAACATATCAGGTTATAGTCATTATGTTTACATAATGTATTAAATATATACAAGGTCACACGGTATGTGACATAGTTTATATATTTTCCATACTTTAGCCCATCGTATATAATTGATATAAAACTTCAAATGAAGACTTAAGCGTTCCTGTCTGCAAGTTTAGTGTTCACTTTTACATTATGATATTCAGACATAGAATTAAAATACAATGTATGAAAATAAGGTTGCTTGAGTTAACTAAACTTAGGTTTTCTTATGACTCAATTTTGAGAACTTTAACACTTTAGGATACATAAATTAGTCGTTTGACTGCTCTGACCTCCACACTATGACGAATTGTTAATCTTAAGTCACATGAGTTATTTATAGTTAGCATTGTAGTTAAAGTTTTTCTCATGGTTTTCCTCCTCGCGGTAAAGAACCTGATTGGAAACGTGGAAATTTTTATGTACACATATTTATAACAAGACGTATTCTCGATGCGATTTTTCATCGCTTGAAAGAAATCGAGCTAGGAATCATCCTATTTCAACACCTTATTTAATGCGGCCCCATACATACGTAATTCCGTTTCGGGATTTCGATTCGAAATATCGATTCGGGATTCCGTACATATTTCACACACATACGTTTATTTCCGTTTGGAATAACAAGGCTCAGTTGCGAGACGACGACCATTTAGTTCAGACATTTTAATAGTGATGGACCATGATTTGCAACTTCCAATTGCATTGTTGTTGTATCTTGCTAAGAAGTAGAAAATACGTACATCCACTCAACACTCAAAGATTGTAAGACAGTCAATATAGTATAAAACAAAGTCCCCTACCGCGTCTGTCTGTCTGTTCGCGATAAACTCAAAAACTACTGAACGGATTTTCAAGCGGCTTTCACCAGTGGATAAAGTGATTCATGAGGAACGTTTTGGTATATAATTTGTCAAGGATTTTTTTATAATTAGGGCGGGACAACGTTTGCCGGTCCCGCTAGTTATATATAAAGGGCCAAATTACGAGGCAATCCCAAAAACTGACTGACTGGCGTTCCGTACGGAATTAACGAATGTGTGATGCGACTCGTACGAAATCTATGACAGAGATGCATTCGAAATAGTTTTTTCCCGTGCGAGATTCCGAACGCACAGGCTACCATACGGAATTCCGAATCGGACAAAACTACGAACGGAAAAGCACTGTATGTTTGTGATAGGTCCATCATCATCAATATATTTGTATGGATTTACTGTGTTCGAAATTCCGATTCGATAATTTGAATCGAAATTCCGAAACGGAATTCCGTATGTATGTGGCCGCCTTAAACCAGTTAGGGATGTATTTTCAAAAATACACGTACACGTACACGCTTACGTTATATAAATACGTTTTGTGCAAGATTTAATGTTTCTAGCCCTACTGTTGTATTTAGTCCAATTAGTATCTACTTTTCCTCTCGTACTTAAGTCGCGTCGTCATTGAAATTACAATAACTTTTGATAGACCAAACCGATTTTAATGAAAGAAAGACTAAATGTTACTCGAAGATATGCTTTATAATTTTCTTGAAAAGATTTTATCATGAATGCAGCAGTGATGCGTGGCCAAGCAAACAGATAGACAGACATTTCTAAAAATGTTTGTAATGTATTTTATTATTTATTCCTAAACACCTGCAACAATTTATTTTTACAAAAATGTAAATGGTGCGGACACGTTATATTTCCATTCTTATTATAGGTATAGATAGCCTAGCTCCCTATGTGTCTGTTATTAATGCAATTATAACTAATATTACAAATCGGCAGTCAAAGTGTTAATATTTGTTTGTACATAACAGTTTAATCAAAGATGGATAGAACTATGCTTTAAGAAAAATGGTTGGTTATTCACCGACACACATCTGAAAGGACTCGATAAATTTTCATGTCCTATAATAAATATAACAATAGAATAGAATACAATAAACCGCGTCTAATTTGCAACGTGACTCGGTTTGCTCGCGGACTCGGCTTGTATAAAGGTGGAACGTTGCGTCGACCGTAAAAAATTTTTAACTTTATGGATGTTATGTATTAGATTCGTTATGAATGAAATTAAAAGTGTTCATTATACCAATTAAAAGTGTCAATTATATCTCACATTTTATGCTGGAATGTAGACTCAAATGAAACAAGCGACTCGAACCCGCATACCTATTAACCCCTCGGCTGATTTTTTAAGACTCAGAACGCAAAATGGCGGACAATGTTTTTCTAGCCGATTATAGTTTTACATTACATAATTTATTATTGTTCAGGTTTTTCAAGTTCATATAGATGTATATGTGTGTTTCTTTTTAATGTCGCTTTCTTGTTTTATCGACTTTGATATCCCAATGGTATCCAAATGGTAAAAGTAGTTTTCATTTCAAAAACATGCGTGCAGTTCACATGCAGTAGAAGCGAAACCTAAAAACGAAAGACTCATATAAATAGAGGTTCACAGACTCTTTTCTTATAGACCACTTTCAAAATTTAGCTGGTTCCGGTAGACCCCCTGCAGCTACATTTCTGCCATATCTTCTTTTCCCAAGGACTCGTAATACACAGTCACATATACACACACACACAACCATACACAGATACAACGCTCGGACCAGAGCAAGTATTAGGTAGTGCAATATACAATGAGGAAGCCACCAATAAAAAAACACTGTATAATGTATTTTCTCTTATTCTTTCGCACCTTAAATCATATAGGTGTATATGTTTGTCTCTTTTCAGTGTCGCTTTTTCGTTTCGTCGAGTTTAAAATTAAAAATGGGATAAAGATGAATTTCTCTTAAAAAAAAAATCTTATAAGCAGGTTTTTTTTGTCACTTATATTTTCGGTGCACGCTAAACACATAAGTGCTCAAATTGACATACTGCACATTTTTGCACTTTCCGAAATATGGTAAAAAATTTAATTAAAAATCGTAAACTCATAATTTTTTTAAAGATAGATTACATTTTGTATTTGGGAAACTTTAACCTATTAAAAAAATCCGGAGTTTTGTGTAAGAATTAATTGATTTTTTTCTTTTATTCTCAAACTTTTTATTTTTCAGTGTTTATTACAATTTTTTGATATTTTCGGAATTCTCTTTAAGGGGACTGCGTTCCCCCACAAAAGCCCTGCTTATAAGGATTTTGTAATTTCTACAGATATCTTATACCTTGTATCCTTAAGAACTCTTATAGCTCAGTGTTGATTTATCTATTTATGCCAACGATTAATTTATCTTATACCCATGTAATGACGATAAGAATTGCAATTTAATAATCTTAATATGAGTTAATGATACATGTGTGTATAAACGATTTGTGTCCAATGAATGACGGAAAGCCTCGAATTAATTTCGCGTATGCGTCTGAAGATTTTTTTTATTGTATAATTAAATAATACTTATATACTGGATAATCTATATCTCTCTATACATATAATAAGAATCTAAATGTAACGTGTCTGTACTCTTTCGATTTTCGTGAAAAAACTTGTTGCAGGTGTCTAGGAATAAGTTATAGAATACATTTCAATCATTTTTAGAAATGTCTTTCTGTCTGTCTGTCTGTCTGTGTGTATGAATACGCATCACTGCTAAAGTACTGGGTTCACAATAAAACCTCATATCATAAACACATCAAAGAAACAAACAAACATATCAAAGAAAATCATAAAGCATATCCTCGAGAGTAACTTAGTCTTTGTTTCATTAAAATCGGTTTACTCTATCAAAAGTTATTATAATTTGAACGACGACGGCTCAAGGTATGTATAATACAAATTTATACTACTTCCACGCGTTCGTTGAGTTTATTCTCACGTGTTTGCCAATTTCAAGATTTTTGAAGTTATACGTACCGTCACGAAAAACCGACACCCTGAAGTTAGCTATAGTCAACATTTTGTTTCTTTGTAATTGTTGTTTGTATTTCTTTGTATTAAAACTTTCAATGTATTAAATACCTTTTTTCTATTGTTAGTGTCGTTTTTTCTACAAACGTAGAATAAGGCGAAAGATAAAATTTTTGAAAATATTTTTATCTTGTTACGCCAAAGAAGTATAAACTTCTAACGCGTGTACATAAGTACACACACTTTTTTTTAACAATGTACAAGCCGTGTAAAGAGTTCTTTGCCTTTTGTAAAAAGGTTTTGCAAAATATCTCCTTGATGCACTAGATAGGTTGCAGAGATGGGTTGTATGCATTGCAAATGATGCAATCATTCCTACGTATGTGCATAGCTGAACGTATTCCACCGTCCATATCATATCAACTATTCTGATGATCTGCTGAGTATAATAATCTCTTCTGCTTTCCATAATAAATTTACACTGAGCTTCGAAACGAACTTCAAACTAAACCTCTCACGTTGTCTTATTTTTAACCGACTTCAAAAAAAGGAGGATGTTATCAATTCGTCTGTATTTTTTTTTAATTTTTTTTTTTTTTTTTTTATGTTTGTTACCTCATAACTTTAGACTGAGTGAACCGATTTTGATGATTCTTTTTTTATTTGAAAGCTGGTGCTTCCCATGTGGTCCCATTTTAATTTGGTCCAGTTCCGACAACGGCATCCAGTGCAAAACCGTATAAGTTTTAAATTTGCATTAATTATGTAAACGACAAATAGACGAATAACTCAATATCACGCTAACCGATTTCGATGATTCATTTTTTATTGGAAAGGATGTACTTCAAGGGTAATTTGATGAGAATTTGGTTAGGTTCTGATCATGGGATCCGTGACAAAGTAAGAAAACTTTCAAGAAACGAGCCTACTCCTTTCTTAAGGGCCGGCAACGCATCTGTGTTTCCTCTCGTGTCGCAGGTGTCCATGGGCGGCCGTGATCACTTACCATCAGGTGACCCGTATGTTCGTTTGCCACTAATATTATAAAAAAAAACTCTTCAATTCTTAGGAGCCTATTGTTGCAACATGACGCAAGCATTGTAATTACATTACTTAAGGTGTATTATGTGTGAAGCGATGGTAGCCGAGTTGGTGGTAGAAACTATCGCGGATTATTGATAAGGTTGCGTTCGTACCAAACGTTACTTATTGTACAACCAATTGAAACCATATTGCATACCATACCGATAGATACAATACCGCAAAAATACGCATATTTTAATATACTTAAGGCGGAACGGAGTTCGCGGGCACTGCTTTTAAAATATATTTATGTACACTAAAAATGGAAAAATAAAGTAAATTTTCAAAAAAAAGTATTAACCGACTTCAATATCAATCAAAAACCCATTAAGGCACTAAAAAGTGGAAAATAAATAGTTTATCAAATTAACCAAATTAAATAAAACATATGAATATGTGTGCTACCTAGAGATGTATTGGAAGTCGGTGCGAACCGAAAATCATATCATCTACATAGGTACAAAGTTTAAGTCCACTCTCGCGTCTTTGTAATACATTTCTACCTGGAACAAATTTGAAATTTCGGTTGGCACCGATTTCCAATACATCTCTAGGTAGCACACATATTCATATGTTTTATTTAATTTGGTTAATTTGATAAACTATTTATTTTCCACTTTTTAGTGCCTTAATGGGTTTTTGATTGATATTGAAGTCGGTTAATACTTTTTTTTGAAAATTTACTTTATTGCTGTATTTTAATCCTTAGAATCGTAAGATACGCACGATGAAAAGATAAACCACGTGGAGATTTTTTTGTTTTTTGTTCTTCTCGGTGACTGAATTGTTTCCTGAATCGGTGGTGGTTCTGAAGCTCATAAGCGCCTTCTGAGGGCTTCAATTGAGTAAAGTATTTTTGCTTTGAATTGATTGGCCGGTCACTCCTTATAACATCTGATCCTTCAAAAGTAATGCTCGATTTCTTTCTTGGTGCTTGAAGCTATTTTGGATTGGACGTATATCTGTCATAAAGAACCATGCAGCAATAGAAAAATAAATCTTATTTAGTTTGGGAAATGTTACGCAACAAATCACAATAGACTTTTAGATTATTTAACAACACATTGAATAAAAAGTTCTGATAAACCTTTTTAGCGCGTTTGAAAAAAAGGTTATTTCTAAAAATATTTTATAAATATTAATTATTTCATAAGAAAAGTTGTAAAGGAGTATTTTCTGTATATATTTTATGATGTTGACATTTATTATAAAATCAAAAAATTCTACTTCTTACCAGACGAATTTTGGTGATAAAGCCTTAAATGGTATGATGTCTTAACTGCAAAGGAAATTCGTGTCGCTGGAACTCGTTTAATACGTTGATAACCTTGTTTATAAAAATAATAAGTTTCGTTTAGAATATATTTAACGTTATTTTAATATATATTGTTTTTTTTTATTTATATTCATGATACATTAGTACTGGTCGTATAATTTAAAAACAATGGCCGATTGAAACCATCTTCACAAAAAAATATTTGTTTTGTTGATACGATGGTTTGTAGGTTCACTAGGATCCGATAGATGGCGGTGTAGTTGTTATTAACAAATTCTATGTTTACGAACCATAATAATTAATGATTACAATCTAGAAAGCATTGATGGCGTTATAGTCGAATTATTAGCAACAGAAAAGGGTAGATCAACGTCTACCGGGTAAATTAGGAACTACTATAAACATAAGAAGTGAATTTATGGAATTGAAATTAATGTATATGTCAAAAAAAATCGTGTAAATAGCATATCATAATGTCTTACATTCTAATTTTATAACGTCTTCAATTTTGTCAACCAATCTTTCAAATTATTACTACCACTGTCGAATAAGTAATAATAATATTACGTGTCCTGCAATAATTTCAATTTTATAACAAGATGGTGGCCCCTTGCCTGAACTTCCCAAGGATTTTTTGTGGCATCTCAGAATGCATGCTCCGTAGTAACATTTTCTATCCACTTTACTTATGCACAATAACTGACAAAGAAGGGACAGAGAAGGGAGATCTTTTTAACCGTTTCCCCTCTGCCTATTTATACTATAAAGATGTTGCGAGATATGCTTGAAACTCAATAATATGCCACAGTATTTAACAGTCATATAATATATATAATAATAGTCATATAATGCCGTTGTCCCACCTTAATAATAAAAAAAACCTTGACAAATTACATACCTAAACCTGCCTCATGAATCACTCTATCTACTGGTGAAAACCGAATGAAAATCTGCTCATTCGTTTTTGAGTTTATCGCGAACAGAGAGACAGACGCGGCAGATGACTTTGTTTTATAATATATAGTGATTATCTTTTAGTAACATTGCAATGTAATTGGTAAAGAAATATGATTATTGCAACATTGCCTTTTGCCTGGCTGCGCAGAATGAGGGTAGTGTTTCTTGGTTTATATATATCTATGTTTATTTTTTTAGCACGCCCTGTTGCCAAAACGATTTGATAGATTTTAATATGTCGTTTCGTTAGATTTGTTTTAATTATGAAAGTAACATAAACTATCTAATATCAGAGACAAAACAGTTGAGTACTTCTTCCTTCTCTGTGTCTCCATCCATGTTATTTTTTTGGTTAGAAGATATTGACGTAGTTTAGTGTTATCAAGAAAAAAAATTGGTGGGAATAATGCGTGTTTCCCTTCATATTAAAACTTGAAACATGTGAATTATAGTTGAATACTGGACGATCACTAATATAAATAAAATCATAGACAGAGTTCTACTATTTTGCGCGTATTACGCAAAAACTACTGAATAGAATTCAATCATTTTTTTTAGTTTCACTTCTTATTCGTTATCTAAAGTCACGATATTTAATATAAGCATCAGCTCTTTGAGCTATAACGATTTTATACATATAGCACTATGCATTCTGCGATGTGTACGAGAAGGGAAGTAATCGGATAACTTTGTTTGCAAGGAAATTCTGTATGCAAAGTATATTTTTGCTTTCAATTTTTTTACCTTTTGCCTATGGGACTCCTGACGTCACCTGGATACGCCCATATCCATTACCACCTAACAAAGTTTATTTCTTGTTTTGCAAATCAATTTTTTACATTTTTAAAGATCAAAGCTTACAGACAATTCTTGGTAGAACTCAAGATCATATTATTGAATTTGATAATTACTGATTGTTCAAAAATATGGATCTAAAAATGGTTTTAGAAAGATAATAGCCCATTGTTAAACCTTAATACTTATCTGTTACAGCTTATATAGATAAATACTTAAACTAGAATACGATTACTTATACGATGTGCTAAAATAAGTATATCAGATATCACAAATCCCCAAGACAGGCGCCGATAATGCGATAAACAGCATTACTTATTTAGACATTTCGTCTTTTTCGGAACATTTTATGTTCTATTCAAGCAAATATTTTCGTCGTCTTATTAAATATTAGCGTCTGCCCGCGACTTCGTCCGCGTGGAATAGTTACTGTTACGGACAGATGAGCTATCAGATCTACTTGTAAATAAATGTTTCTCTATGTACTACGAACAGATGAGTTCTTATGTATATATATATATTTCTCTCTACTAATGTTCATTATGCGTAATGGGATGTCATATTATAATAATAAATACGATATATGTGCAGGTTTAATGTGTCTGGTACAGACAGTCGAGCTAATATGTCTTATGTGATATTTAGAAATATCATTTATGTAATAATTTAAATATAACCGCCAATACGATTATTATTATTATTATTTGTCTAATGTTATACGGAACCATCACTAAAAATATAATGTGAATTTATGTAAACTATGTAAATGTATGGATGAACGTGCGGCAGTAAGGCACGTATAATGTACTAGTTGTAAGGACGTAATTGCAGTGTTAAACCCCGAAAATGTATGCATTGTTACCGGCTCGTTACATACGATTATATACCTTGTGAAAAGTTATAATATACAGTCCATTGAAGCTCTACCACTGTTTTATTGCTATTGAAGAAAGAGTGACCAACTGACCCCAACAGTTACTTAGGGCTAACGCTAACATGCAGCGGAAGGTCTGAAAAGGGATAAAAATCCTGATTTTGAAACATTCTTCATTGGTGCTCCGCTCCGATTGATCTTAGCGTGATGATATATAGCCTCGATAAATTAGCTATTTAACACTGAAATCATTTTTGAAATCGGACCAGTAGTTCCTGAGATTAGCGCGTTCAAATAAGCAAACTTCTCAGCTTTGTAATATTAGTATAGATGTTTTACTTCTAGTTTTAATTTTATTCTTGACTTGTTTTAAAAACTTTTTTTTCTATCGAAAGTAAATAATTTAAACGCTTTCAAATATTTTAGAAATACTGGTATTTCTAATGCCAACATTCCAAATATTTACGTCATTTCTATTCCTTGTCTGAGTTGAATAGATAAACAAGTAGAAGTATTAACAGAGGAAATTAAAAAACGGAACAAAGAAACATTGAAAATAGAACCGGCTATAAAACGTGCTCAAAAAATAGACACGTATTTATAAATTTAAAAATTATACCTTTTTTCCGCGTAGTAAAATAAAAAGAATTTATGTTAAAAAATCGTGCGATTCAGTCAAATATAAATAAGAACATAGGACTTTGGTTTAAAATATGTATAAAGTTTTAGTATTATTTTTAGGTATGTACGCTTTGCCAATCGTTAGACAGTGCTGCTGTAAGACAAAAATATCATTCTATTTAAGATGTTTCCTTACATTTTATATACAAAATAATCATAAATCATCACGCATTTTATTTAGCAGTTGAAACCGTAAAACTGTTCATAAACGTGCCTAATTGACGTCAGAAAACCCACGTGAATTTAGTCCAAATATATTTTCGCAATTACCTATCCATTAGCAAAATGACGAAGGAAAACAACTTACCTCTAATAAACTTGTGTGATACACGCGTCGAAAATTATGTAAAAATAAATAATCATACATAGTATGTTATCATGTAGTTTCTTGTGTTCTTTCAACAAAGATGGCCGTGCGTCTGGACAGTTTACGCGCGAAACACAACGTGCGCGGTCGCGTACTGGCCGCTACACCGCACAACTGTATATATCAAAGTGTCACATAATATGTAATATTAAATATTATCAGATGTTAATGATAACTTTATCAGTTTTAAGAGCGCACTCTTCATACGCGGTAGCGGTATGCAGTGACAGTCGATTCTTTTCTTTCATTGTGGTTTGATCTTTTTTTTTTCGTAATTACGCGATATTTTTGTGGACAGTGGTGAGATAGTTTTTTTTTTTTTTTCAAAATGAATGTCACTGATTTTATGGATACGCTGCCAACGACCACGATGATGGATTTTATGTCGACTACTATGATACCAGAGACGACAACAGCGGCGCCGGATTTCAGGACATGGCTAACAAATATTGTTGTGCAGGTGTGCTTTATTTAAATCCTTGGTTTTGTTTATATTTTTAGGTTCGCATTTTCAAATTATTAGTAAAATTACGGTTGTATATACATGTAATCTAATTTATACACTTTTCAATTTACACTCTATTGAATAGAATAGGTAGTTACATAAAAGTTTTGATTACCATGAGTTACATACAAGGAGCTGTTATTTTTAGATATCACTATACGTATATGACGTGATCCGTCCTATAATAACTTTATAGTGATTGGGAATAATTAACTGTAAATCGGCGTAAACTTATAAAATTGTAGGTAGATCAATAATTAAGTAGTTTCGCTTTTGGTAAAAAAATATATAATGAAGTAATATTGATCCGTTTGGAAAATCTAATGTAATAATGTGATTTTGCATCATTTTCGGGTCTAAGATATATTTTTGTATTAAGATATCCTGTATATATTTCCATTATAATTCGCCACAAACATTTTTTTTTCAATAAAAAAAACATACAATTAACATTTTATGCTCTGAAGTAACAAAGGATAATTAACAAATTTAAGTAGATGGAACGATTAATTATGAATTTAAAGCAATTCATATCTGAGTATAATTATTACGGGTAATGACATATGAATAGAGTTAATATTTTTTGTTATATGTTTTAGATTTTTGATGACTTAATACAACAATGAATACCGCTTAATATATACAATGTATTACTAGGTAGTACCCGTGACTTCGTTAATGTTGAAATGATTTTATTGTTTCATTGGAAAAAAGTTTTTAATTTGAAAAGATCGTGCGTTGCCTTTTTTTTAGTTGTAATATCACTATTACAACTACTAACTAGTAGATATCACTATTACCACTGCGACAACCAATTTTAAGTTACCTTTGATATATTTTTAACTAGCGGGCCCGGCAGACGTTGTCCCGCCCTGATTATAAAAAAATCTTGGACAAATTATATACCAAAATGTTCCTCGTGAATCACTTTATCGACTGGTGAAAACCGCATAAAGATCCGTTCAGTCGTTTTTGAGTTTATCGCGAACAGACAGACAGACAGACGCGGTAGGGGACTTTGTTTTATACTATGTAATGATATTACTGCTCCGATGACGTAAAAGCGTAATATGTATAGAAGATAATACTCTAAGAAGGCTTCTACGAGGAAAAGTCTTGTCGAAATTGGTTCAGTCGTTTCACAGATAAACTCGGACAAATAATAGACACTTATCTCTAAATGATCTATGTATATCGGCAGAAGGAAAACAGTTAAATACATTTGATTCCTCATTTTTACAACCGAATTTCTTTATTGAATTGCTTAGTACAAATTTACGAACTTATCAATTAAAATTTATTTTTTTCCCAACCATCGACGAGTCGAAGCGTTTATTTTTACATTTAAGCCTTTATTAGCAGTCTCTGTACGTCATACTTCACGATCCTTCCGTCTCCTGATTTATAGTGTTTGTGCACTCTTTGGCAAAAAGTCCGGAATAATATTGAAATTAAAAAAAAAATTGCTTGTCTGTGAAGTCGGTTTACGGACGATAATTTTATCTGAAAACGTCATACGAGAATATTGATGAAAAATGGCATATTTTTATGAATTGAATTATTATCACAATGTCGATCAAAAATTGTCAAACCAGTTCACGTGTAGGTTGTGTGCTGCCTCTGTCTCTCTTCTACTCGGACGCATCGACCGATGGAGTAGTAGAGAGATAGATGCGTCGCAAGCCGAACGCTTAGGCCGATCGCGCCTCTCTATCGATTGTTCCGCGCTCTAGCTTGCACGCTCCGTTCAGACGGAACGTGACAATGAGTCATGCTTTTTCGTGCGTGCAGCCGGCGTTCATCTATTTATAAGACGTTATCACGTCAAAAAATTACTTCGATGTACGATTACTACATGATTAGATTTAGGTATTTAACCTTCTTACACCCGCGCCTCTGTCTGACGGACCGTTTTTTTTTTTTTCGAACTGACTACGCTATTGACCTAGCTAGGTCTTAACAGCTTCACCGGACTACTAAGGCGAGCGCTTGAGGCACTCAGCCGGTTTTATTTTACAACTAGCTCAAGGGTGCACGGCACACCTCGGCTTGGACTGTTGCTGACTCTTGCAATTCACGACCTATCTGAGCTAACTTAAGCTAAGCTACATATTCATATTTATATGAGTTATTGAAGCATATATGTGTACCAAGCATATATACCTCAACATCTCTTATATGTATTTTGTGTCGGATAATTTATGACGGACCGATCTACTTTGTGTACATGTAACGTATGCACGAACGTTGACGTTGTACTCATTTGAAGTAGGCCATAAAGCATGCAGCTACCGAGAAGACCAGATCGCCAGCGTTTTGCTTTAAAAATATGATCGAAGCGGTCATAAGGTTTGCCGACATAAGTGAAAAGTCAAAACAATGAAATAACTGTGTTCTCTTTAGAATTTTGAATTTAATTATAGTTTGTATTATATAAAACCAGCGGGCCCGGCGGACGTTGTCCCGCCTTGATAATAAAATAATACATATAGCTCATGGGAAGTGTGCGGTGACGACGACACGAGTTTCACGCTTTTTGTTCCCCCAAAAAGTACACATGTGTACGCTATACATGTAGCTCATGGGAAGCGTTCGGTGACGATGACGCGAGTTCCATGATTTCTATTCACCCAAAAAATGCTCAACGCGCCTAAAGAAGTTGTCACTTCAAGTCAAACGTATGTAGTCGGTCTTCCAGATCGACACGCAGGTAGAGGAAGGTCAAAAGACTGTCACCTAATTAATCAATTCTATTCCTTCAATGAAGTCTAAGAATTTCCATTGTTGACACGAAGTCTTCACTCCGTAGTCACAATAGATTCACCCTATTCTATGTCAAGGCTGTGAACTCAATACAAATGTGTTCATTTTTCTTATATATAATTATAGCTTGATGAATTAATAATTGTATTACGTAAAGGATCGTTAAGTCTGTCCTTGATCAGGTTTAGTTGTTTTCTTTTCTACAAAATGTTGATGTTTTCTATTTATTTTTTTCGGTTTATGAGATTCTCATTTTATGTAAATACTAGCCTCTGCCCGCTACTTCGTCCGCGTGGAATAGTTACTTTGGGCTCAATAGGGAAAAAAACACGATTTTGAAACATTCTTCATTAGTGCTCCGCTCCTATTGGTCTTAGCGTGATGATATATAACCTTCCTTGATTAATGAGCTATGTAACGCTGAAATAGATTTTCAAATCGGACCAGCAGTTCCTGAGATTAGCCCCTACAACGTTATAAACTCACAAACTTTACCTCTTCATTATATTAGTATTGAAGACTGGCTAGAATGACGGACGTTGTCCTACCCTGATAATAAAAAAAAATCCTAGAATCAGACCGCAGTGCCACCTATCGGGTCAAATTGTAAATTCAAATAATTCTTGAATACACGTGAATAAAACAAAAAAAGAATCAAAATCTGTCGAGTGTAAACTTTAACACATTTTCTAAGTGCTAGTAAAAAGTGTCCCAAAATCCGTTGTGTAGTATAAAAGAGCTAAGGTAACACACAAACATACACGACAAGCGACTTCGTTTTATAATATTTATAGACATGAAATTAAAGAATTATAAATGTACAGACAGAACTACATATTTATTGATATAATATATATGTTCTTAATGGATTTTTTCTATTGCAAGCTTATCGGTCGTCTTTCCAGAATGTCAGACAACATATAATCAACATCTTATTCTGAATATATGTATATCTGTGTATACGAGAGTTGCCAGAACCTGTTCTTAGTATCACGACCACACCTATTTCTGGATATGGTAGCACTGGTCTAATATATACATTGTAGCAAAATATATAGTAGAAACGAGGTGTTTTTACTAAGGCATCTAGAATTTGCATCTCGATGTCAATTTACTCAGAATAAGGATTGGTTATGAATAGTCATGATTTATAGTGGTCATTAGGTCGACTGTATGTTTGTTTGCGTCTTTAATAATTTAAGATACTGTGTCCCGCGGCTTATTACGCATTTCATAAAATATGTTAATATTCGTCCTGTTCTAACATGTATACCAATTCTCACGGTGATAGGTTGAACGGGGTTTAATTATAATCATGAATAACATACAGACATTTTACCTATATATATAAATAAACGGACGCAGGTCTGTCGTTGTGGGCGTATCAAACAAAAACTATTGAATAGATTTCTATCGATGTTTTTACTATACGTTCCTAGACTCTTGGCCCTTATCTAAAAAATATTACGTTATCTTTATCTATATAGTAATACTAGCGGACCGGGCGGACGTTGTCCTGCCTTGAAAACAAAAAAAATCCTAAAAGTCGATCGCAGCGCCACCTGCCGGGTCCAATTGTGAATCTAAACCATTCTCGAATCTCCACGAACACACACAAAAAATTTCATCAAAATCGGTCCAGTCGTTTAGGAGGAGTTCAGTCACATACACACGCACACAAGAAATATATATATTAAGAAGATAATAATAATGTAAATTCTAACGTGTCTGTAATTTTTAGATTTTTGTCAAAAAAATTGTTGTAGGTGTCTAAGAATAAGTAATAAAATACATTTCAATCATTTTTACAAATGTCTGACTATGTGTCTGCATGTATGAACACACATCATTACTAAAGTACTGCGTTCACGATAAAACCTGGAGTAGCATTTACTCTTGTTTTGATTAAAATCAGTTCACTCTATCAAAAGTTATTGTAATTTTAATGTTGACGTGACTTAAGTACGAGAGAAAAGTATATATTTAATAAATAGACTTAGTATATTCAGATTATTTTATTAGTCAATGTTCTGTACATCAATTTGGTGGGGAAATGCGTTTAAATTTTGACTATGTTTACATGTTCCATTTAAATGTCTTAAAAATTAATGGATGGCTTTAAGTCGGCTCTAAAAGTAAGGATACGTAGCGTAATTATATTGTTATTTGATCCTGGTAGAAAATATCATCTTTCGTTATTAACAAATGTTTGTGTTATATTACTTTCATGTTAAAGACGTTTAAATAAGCATTTAAATCAAAGTTTGTAGTTAATTCATTTAAAAAAATGTTATAAAACAATTTCAATATAAACGGAGTAACAGCATAATACACTACAATGATTAACATTAAACTGAGTTAAGTCGAAACGTTACGACACAGCTAGTCCAAAATAAGTGTATATTGTTAAGTTAATAAACGACTCGGACAAAGTCGCGGATATTACCTAGTTTTCAAATAAAAACAAATGTGACATTAACAAAAATAAATCTGACAAACTTGTGCTCCAATTTATTAAGAAACAATATTACAATCGGTTCTATAGAACTTCCGTGAAATTTCCGTATATCGGGTGCAATATTTATCCCGGAAATAGTTCTTCGTATTCCAGACAATGTTGGATTGAACGGTAAGAGAACGAAAAGATCGCGTGTGGTTCTCAAAATTCTCATAGTTTATATGACTAATCTGATAATGGTGGTACCAATTATTTTACCATTCGGGGTGACCTTCGTTTGACTTAGCCACCCTTTAGTCTAAACATAGCTCTGTAGGCGCGGTCTGGTACTTCTGAAGGTCGCGTGACCAACATAAGCTTTAGATGGATTGATAATATAATTTGTTATATTTTATTTTTCTTTTCAAGCGAGATTAAACAATCGTCTGTATAAAAATAAACATGATAAAAGAAAATATTATTACACTTTATCGGCCGTTCGATATCTTATACTTAAATAAAAATCAAATGCCGAATGTATGTAAGCGCATCACGTCAGAACCACTGCACCTAGTTGGCTAATTGTTGACGTGATAACGTGTTATAAATCGATGAACGTCGGCTGCACGCATGAAAAAGCATGGCTCATTGTCACGTTCCGCCCGAGCCGAGCGTGCAAGCGAGAGCGCGGAACAAGCGATAGAGAGGCGCGATCGGCTTGTGACGCATCTATCTCTCTTCCACTCCATCGGACAATGCGTCAGAGTTGTTATCACGTAAAATTATCGTCCGTAAACCGACTTTACAGACAACCAGTTTTTCTTGGTGTGTTTGTAGCCGTCAGTTTGTTTGCTCATGAAAGTAATCCATGACTTAGATCATCTTTGTTTTGGATTCGTCATTTGATTCTAATGTATATCCATTACTTTTTCAAGCAATGAGACTACATTTAATTCAATATCGACCAGAAATACCATCCATGGTGTCGTGTAAAGTTAATTGAAAGTTGTGTCATGAGTTGCGATAAATTTCTTTATTTTCTTATAGTTATGTTTACTTGCAATTTGAGAGCCTTACCACCTTATATAACCGCCTGTTTTTTATGTTCAAATTTATAATTAATATAAATTTTCATTTAGACATAGATTTTTTTATGTTTATATAATTTGAAAAAAAAAAATGAAAAATAACTGAGTAGCCATGATGAAAACCTTTGATTATAGATTCTCTTTGACACACGAACCCTAATAAAGTTCAAACTTAAAAAAAATCAATGATCTATGGTCGAATGTCGACCACTGGGCGCCCACTAGTAGTTATTATATCATTGATTCTACCGATCAAACCACTCGACTACCGACATACCTACAGTATAAATTAAACTTTGTTATTATATTAATGCTCGATATATTTTGACGGCTAATTACTTAATAGTTCACTGACACAGTTATTTACAAGAAGCATATGAGATAACAATATCGAGACAGATTAATTGGTACACCGTACAATAATTGTGTGATTGTTTGTATACAAATTAAAATCAAATTAAATTAATGTACATGCATGTTATTTTAATTAATTGAATTGATAAATTATTTAAATTCACGCGTAATCATACAAACTCGATTATTTATGCTTCTATACTAATATTATAAAGAGGTAAAGTTTGCGCGTTTGTGACGTTGCAGGGGGTAATCTTAGGAAATTCTGGGCCGATTTGAAAAGTTCTTTCAGTGCTATATAGCTCATTTATCGAGGAAGGTTATAGGTTATGTATCATCACGCTAAGACCAATAGGAGCGGAGCACCAATGAACAATATTTTAAAATCGGGGCTTTTTTCCTCTTGAGAGCTTCCGCTGCGTGTTAGCGTTAGCCCAAAGTGACTATTCCACGCGAACGAAGTCGCGGGCAGAGGCTAGACTATAATAAAATATAAGTAATGAAAAACAGGTTGCTATAAATAATATTCTATTTTATTCCATTAAAAGAGTGGATAGTAGCAGAATATTAATATTGTCTAGATTTAGGTAATAGTGTTAGGTTTTATAACAAATTCCCAAAGCGCGTTACCGATTTGCCGGATAGTGAGTTCAAGAACCATGTCAAGCGGGTTTTTCTAAAGGCTATATTATAGGGTGGATCAATATGTGAACGAATGTGACGTCTGGAAATGACGCCCCTCTCTGTGCACCCACTAAAAACGAATGTAACAATTTATGTTTTGTAAAAATATATAACATGAAGAGATAAACCAGGTCGAGTTTCGTACCGGTTCTTCTCGATGACTGGGTTGTTTTCCGAACCGGTGATAGCATTGACGTTCATAAGCGCCTTCTCAAGGCCTGAATTTAACAAAGTATTTTTTGATTTTTTTTTATAAATGTATTATATGAATCTGTACTTTATGTCATGTAATTTTAATAGATACACCCAAGTTAAAGATGTAATTAGTAACCGACGTTTAAGTCTTGCATTCTAAATTCTCGTTACTGGAAATATTTTGTATAGGCTGAATACAATTTAAATAAAAAGACACGCAACCGTTTTGAGCTTTAGGAAAAGTTAAAGAAAGCAGAAGAATTAATTAAATTTGGTTGTTAGATATTGATGACCTTGGATTCCAGCGATCACGTAAGAGATATCGCGGTCTGAAGAAAATTTGAAGAATACCTATTAACAGTATTTTATTTGTTGTTGTATTTTGACCGAAGCATAAAATAGAGTGCCAGAGAAACAACTGCAGATCAGAATGATTATGCCTATTGTAAATAGAATTTCGTAATACCCTGTAGCCCGGTGAAGCTGTTAATGCCTTGGTAGGTCAATAGCGTAGTCAGTTCGAAAAATATAATCGTAATAGCCTCTTTCCTCTTCCAAAACTGAATTAATTGTAATTCTTTTTTCAAAATGATTACATATCTGAAGGAATTTGCCTATGTTTATGTTTTTCTTTTATTCATATACATTTATCAAAGTTGTTTACTGAATTCGTGGGCGATTTTAGTATTTTTAGAAGGCGCGTGGGTTTTATAATATTTGATTTATGGAAAAATCAAAATATACGAACCTGGCAGTGATACATATATATCGCATGGTATAACAATATCTACTCTAATTCCATTATCCAAGGATAAAACGGGAATACTTTTGTATAGAATAAACATCGCCCGCGCTTCCTCTTCACAGTAAGAATATCCATTTGTTATTTACATCCATCTTCTGTATGTATATTTAAAAAAAATAATATTGGTACTTATATCTGAAATCGAGAAACTCCTAAAACTGTTTCACCGATCCACATGAAAGTTCACACAATTTGCCTAATTTACTATAATAAGCTGACTAGTGGTGGAGCTGGGATATATTTTAATGTTATTAAAACTTATAATGTAATTTCATCGTCATCCTCATCAGACTAAAAAGGTTCCCACTGCAGGGCTATGGGCCTCTTACCGAATGAAGGTATGGCATAATCACCTCGACGTATTAACGATTTCGAACTCTGAGAAATCCACAGTTCTATGTTTTCCCACATACAGTAGTACTACAGGAACATTTCTGGTTTCCTTACAATGTTTTCCTTCACCGTCAGATGATAGTATTACCAATTAAAAAAAGTAAATGTACGCGAATTTCGAAAAATTCATTGGTACATGTCATTTAGTGCGGACAAAGACGTGGGCGGATGCTAGTAAAAATATGAATTTCGTTCACATAATACCAGAGAAAACTCAGGCCATCCACTGTTAAAAGCTTAACACGTTCCACGCTACGTGTACCACCGGTGGTACATGTTAAACTTACTCTTCTGGTCACACGTGACCGACACGTGGCAGGGCATGTGTTAATGACGTAACAGGTTTCTAAATTTCCTAAAGAGTTTTTGGCGGGATCTTAGTTTAAAAGCTTAACACGTTCCACGCTACATGTACCACCGGTGGTACATGTTAAACTTACTCTTCTGGTCACACGTGACCGACACGTGGCAGGGCATGTGTTAATGACGTAACAGGTTTCTAAATTTCCTAAAGAGTTTTTGGCGGGATCTTAGTTTAAAAGCTTAACACGTTCCACGCTACGTGTACCACCGGTGGTACATGTTAAACTTACTCTTCTGGTCACACGTGACCGACACGTGGCAGGGCATGTGTTAATGACGTAACAGGTTTCTAAATTTCCTAAAGAGTTTTTGGCGGGATCTTAGTTTAAAAGCTTAACACGTTCGACGCTACATGTACCACCGGTGGTACATGTTAAACTTACTCTTCTGGTCACACGTGACCGACACGTGGCAGGGCATGTGTTAATGACGTAACAGGTTTCTAAATTTCCTAAAGAGTTTTTGGCGGGATCTTAGTTTAAAAGCTTAACACGTTCCACGCTACGTGTACCACCGGTGGTACATGTTAAACTTACTCTTCTGGTCACACGTGACCGACACGTGGCAGGGCATGTGTTAATGACGTAACAGGTTTCTAAATTTCCTAAAGAGTTTTTGGCGGGATCTTAGTTTAAAAGCTTAACACGTTCCACGCTACGTGTACCACCGGTGGTACAAGTTAAACTTACTCTTCTGGTCACACGTGACCGACACGTGGCAGGGCATGTGTTAATGACGTAACAGGTTTCTAAATTTCTTAAAAAGTTTTTGGCGGGGTCTTAGTGTGTTATATAGTGGATTTTATGTTTTATTCATAATCTTGTGTTATTTGGTCCTATATTTTGTACTATTGGTAGGTACTTTATGTAATATAGTTCGGTTGTTGTGCACAAGTGGATAGGAAATAATACCACGGAGATAATACCACGGAGCACGAATTCTGAGATGCCACAAAAACTCCGCGGGAAGTTCTAACCAGCCAACATCTTGTTACAACATTGAAATGGTCACAAGACATTTGTAATATTATTGTTACTTACCCGACAACGGCAGTAATAATAGAGAAGAATGGTTGCCAAAAAAGTTCCTAAAATGACCTTTTTATGTGTTTGTATACGTTACTAATATCATGTTATAGAAAAACGATTTCAATATCTTGGTAAATATTAATGTATTACAGAGAATAAAGATACAAATGTGAAGAGCTATTGACCGTCTATATATACATTCAGATGATATTGCGTCAACGGTTTTTGCATGCTTTTGGCGGACGGTTCTAAAAAAGTCGCCACAAAAAATCATATAGGTATACAATTGCGCAGTGGGCAGACTCTAGACTGGTCTATAATTATGAGTGATAATAATAACAGAAAACAGCGTTTTTTTTTAGTCATCTGATGGGGTTTTTTTTATACTTATGTAATGTTAAATGAGGATGTTATCTGAAATGGTAAACGCTCAAGCAACTGAATGGATTGTAATTTAACCCCTGAACTGTCGAAAAACATAACGGCTTATGCTCCATACAAATTAATTGTAGACTTTATGATTCTCTGGTCGAGGGACAGACTTGTTCAAAATTTAGAAACGTAGTACGCATTTTGAGTGCGCAATCTTAAAAAAAAAGTGTGTGTGTACTTATTGTACACGTGTGTGTGTACACGCGTTAGAAGTTATACTTCTTTGGCGTAACAAGGTAAAGATCTTTTCAAAAATGTTCTCTTTCGCCTTATTCTACGTTTGTAGAAAAAACGACGCTAACAATAGAAAAAGGGTATTTAATACATTGCAAGTTTTAATACAAAGAAATACTAACAACAAATACAATGAAACAAAATGTTGACTATAACTAACTTCAGGGTGTCGGTTTTTCGTAACGGTGTGCGTGCGCATTGTAATAACTTCAAGGTGTCGGTTTTTCGTGACGGTATGCGTGCGCATCGTAATAACTTCAGGGTGTCGGTTTTTCGTGACGGTGTGCGCGCGAATCGTAATAACTTCGGGGTGTCGGTTTCTCGTGACGGTGTGCGTGCGCATCGTAATAACTTCAGAGTGTCGGTTTTTCGTGACGGTATGCGTGCGCATCGTAATAACTTCAGGGTGTCGGTTTCTCGTGACGGTGTGCGTGCGCATCCTAATAACTTCAGGGTGTCGGTTTTTCGTGATGGTGTGCGCGCGCATCGTAATAACTTCAGGGTTTCGGTTTTTCGTGATGGTGTGCGCGCGCATCGTAATAACTTCAGAGTGTCGGTTTTTCGTGACGGTATGCGTGCGCATCGTAATAACTTCAGGGTGTCGGTTTTTCGTGACGGTGTGCGCGCCCATCGTAATAACTTCAGGGTTTTTGTTTTTCGTGATGGTGTGCGCGCGCATCGTAATAACTTCAGAGTGTCGGTTTTTCGTGACGGTATGCGTGCGCATCGTAATAACTTCAGGGTGTCGGTTTTTCGTGACAGTGTGCGCGCGCATCGTAAAACTTACTCTCATAATTTTTCCCTAACGCGCCAAAAGAAGTATAACTTCAATAGCTGAGAGGTTGCGTTTGAAACAGAAGATTGTTTTTTATACTATTAATCAAAGACTCATCTGATGTTAAATGCGACGTGATCTGAAATGGTAAAGACGTTCAACTTAGAGGAGACTGGATCTCAAGTGCAGCTGTCGGGATATACCAACGGGTGCTTAGAGATAGATTTTCAACTTGAGAGTGCTATATAGCCAGAGGCACTTAGAGAAAGTCATACCACCATTCCTTCACCGAAAGGAGAATTTGACAGCGCCGGAGATCTACCTCCCCTCCCCTTCCACTTTCCCCTTCCCCTTCCCTTCCTCCTCTCCCCCCCCACAGGTTGGCAACGCACTTGCGACTCCCCTGGTGTTGCAAGTGTCTATGGACGGTGGTGATCACTTACATCAGGTGACCCACCTGTTCGTTTGCCTCCTATGATATAAAAAAAAAAAAAAGCACCAACTCGAGTTTCTAGGATTCGAACCCATGCACCATGTCGATCGGCGCGGTGTCCGAACTCGCTAACAACTAAGCCATAACCACTTCAAAAACTTGTAAGCTAAAATATTCTATTATTAAACATTATGGTATACGCATATTATAAAAAATGAATGTCTGTCTGTCTGTCTGTTTGTTTATTGATAATTCGTAAATCACTTAACTGATTTGCATAATTAATGTATGGTATTATATAGAATTACTATCACTACATATTATAAAATCAAAGTCCTTTTGCACGTCTGTCTGTTTGTTCGCGATAAACTCAAAAACTAGTAAACAGATTTTCATGAGGTTTTTACCAGTAGATAAAGTGATTAACATGAGAGGCTTAAGGCAAAGGCTTAGGAATATAATTTGTCAAGGTTCTGTTTTTATTATCAGGGAGGTATAACGTCCGACAGGTCCGCTAGTAAATTATAAGATTATCAGTGAATTAAGTAAACACAAAGTCTCATTCAGTAACTATTATATGATTAATATAAACTACTAGACCCTGCCAGCGACTTCGTTCGCGTGTAATAGATACTTTGGGCTAATACTAACACGCAGCGGAAGCTCTCAAGATTTTGAAATATTCTTCATTGGTGGTCCTCTCCTATTGGTCTTAGCGTGATGATATATAGTCTATAATCTTCCTCGATAAATAAGCTATATAGCAGCACTAAAAGAATTTTTCAAATCGGACCAGTAGTTCCTGAGATTACGCCCTACAACGTCACAAACTTAACCTCTTTATAATATTAGTATAGATTACCTCTTTATAATATTAGTATAGATTATAACATTTATATAACCCTTTGGGTGATTGTTTAGTATATAAGTTTCTAAAAAATGCATTATGATTTTCTTGAACGCAGTTCTTTAGCAGTGGTGCCTATTTATACAAGCAGACAGACAGATAGACAGACATTTCTAAAAATGATTGAAATGTATTTTATTACTTACTTACTAGCTGTGCCTGCGACTTCGCCCGCGTGGAACGTTATGTAAAAAAGAGTGATTAATAAAGACATCTGAATGTATTAGGTCCATTTACTTGTCTACTTTTCTCTCGTACTTACGCCGCGTCGTCATTAAAATTACAATAACTTTTGATAGAGTGAACCGATTTTAATGAAACAAAGACGAAGTTATTCTCGAATATATGGTTTGTGATTTTACTGTGAAAGTACTGGGACTTTAGCAGTGATGCGTGTTCATACAAACAGACAGACGTTTCTAAAAGTGATTGAAATGTATTTGATTATTTATATCTAGACACCTGTAACAATTTTTTTACAAAAATCTAAAAAGTACATTTACTTATTATGTGTATAGAAAAAGAATATGCCTGTCTCAGCGTTGTCGGTTGATGTGAAGATTATACTCCCGTGGGAAAAGAATTTAAGCCCAGCGTTGGGACTCTTATAGAATAGTATTGTTAAAATAAATGACTTCTCAGTAATTCCTGCAATTTTTCCATCTCTACGGAAAATAATCTTTTTATAATCTTTTAGTACTAAAATACGTGTTTAACTATAAACAGTGTTATCATTCTTAGAGATGTCTTTGAATTGTTTAAAGTTGTGCCGTGCCGTGTTGAATAAATAATTTTAGAGTCTTAAGATATTAACATCTTTTCTTAATAGTTTTATCAGTGATAAAAGTATTAGAGATTTGAGGTAAATAGTACAATTCGGTTTTGATTATGTTAGCCTTAGAATTTTCTATGGGGGCTATCAATTTTAATGAGCATGTGCAATTTATTTAGAAACTATTCACTTCCATGATATTATAACTAAATATACGTTACTGACATGATATTTTCACAAAACAAATGGCACGATAACGCACGCATACGTAAAGTAATATTGTAACGCCACACTGGCTTAGATAAAATGTGGAAGTAAGATGGCGTGCTCTCAATATCGGTGGTGAAAATGAAATAATTATATGTTGCTTAGATACGGGCGGATTGACGGGGCAGCCGTCAATAATAAGCTAGTTAGCCAAGTTTAAACAAGGCGCTCTCGAAGCGCTTGTGACGTATCTATAGCTTTTTAGTTATAATATTATTGATGCACTTATATCTATTAGCCCGCCTTGACTTGACACGGGTCTACTAACGTAGGAAATAAAACCAAGTCTTCCATTTACGGTACGATTATGCAATTAAATAAAATGGCAACTGAACATCAATCTGTCAATTCTGTCAATATTTTTAGGGTTCTGTGATGTAAAAATAACAGCTGTTGTCTTTATAAGTTCTTTTAATAACAGAAATGAACAATATTAGAATATACTGTAGAAACTAAGATACATAAGAAACTAAACTTTTTTCTTACAAAATGAAATTTCTAAAGAAAATGTATTTATTGTGAAAGAATAGAACAATTTAATACAAAGTATGGGCTCCTCTGCTATTCAGAACTTGACGGCAACGATTATTCATTGAATTAATGAGCCTGTTTATGTCATCTTGCGGTATTCGCTCCCAATGGAATTGTAGCAAATCCTTCAGCTGTTGGGTTGTTGTCGCTCCGTCCAAGTCCTTCAAAACACGTCTCTGGAGCATGTCCCATGCGTGCTCGATGGGGTTGAGATCTGGCGATTGTGCAGGTCAGGGCAATACCCGGATGTTCTCCGTTGCAAAGTATTCACTGGTTCGCCGAGCTGTATGTGAACGCGCATTGTCATGCATTAACCTAAAATCGGAGCCAAAGGTTTGTGCAAATGGGTAGACATAAGGTCTGAGAATATCCTCAATGTAATTTTCAGCATTCATGTTTCCATTTACAAAAACGAGCTCAGTTTGCCTGTTCTTCATAATACCCGCCCATAACATAACTGTTGAGCCGCTGTATGGATGAACTTCCTGAACGCACCTGAGCCTTTCAGTATTTCCGGGCCGACGATACACTCGCACCCTTCTTGTATCAGGCTTAAACCCGAATCGCGACTCATCGGAAAACATAATTTTATCGCATTGTTCCTGGGTCCATGTTATGCGTTCTCTACACCATTCATATCGACGAACGCGATTCCCGTGACGTATCGGTGGGCACCTGATTGGGCGTCGAGCTCGTAGGCCGTACTCATGCAGTCGATTTCGCACAGTTTGAGGACTTACATCAACACCACTTGAAATTTGTAGCCTCAAACTTATCTCTCGAGCGGTTAACATCGGCTGGCGTCTTGCAGTCAGTTGTATGTACCGGTCTTGCCAAGTGGTTGTACTCCTTTTACGGCCTGGATGCTGTTCAGCGGGTTCTCCTGTATTATTGTAGCGCTCCCAAAGACGACAAATAACACTTCTATGAATGCCAAAATGTCGAGATACCTGAGATTGATTACTTCCCGCTTGCAACATCCCTACAGCTCTTTGCATTTCATCTGCAATCAAATGACGTCGCTTCATGACGTAAAGAATATCTAACAATTCAATTTTGTCGCTAACTTTATTTAAAAGGTTGGTAAAATTATAAAATCAAGACTAAACGTAGCAATTAAAACGCACTTAAATTCAAACAAATTCGCAGTCATTTGAATTTTATGAAAAAATAAAAGATAATCAATTTTTTTTTTACAACCAGCCAGTATGTCATCAATAACAAAAAAGTTTACTTACCTACGCACTTTGTTTGAGTAAATACTTAGAAATTAATTAATATAAATGGTAAAATTTGTAATATCACGCATGTTGCTTAGACTTTTTTGATGTGTGTAGCTTCAGCGTGGCTCTACCGTCTTTAAATTAGTAATATTAGTATAGATTTGTAATGTGATATAAAATTTTACTGCGTATGACTTTTATCAGCCTCAGTCCGCATCCGAATTATCAACGTCTCGCAAATATATACGTAAAGTTAAATAATATAATGAAAAGTTTAATGTTTCAGCTGTAATATAGTATCACGTGTTTTTTAATCAAACTAACGTAAACAAACAAGTTTCTTATTCGTACGAGTAGGTATATTATAAAATGCATAATTATTCGCACGTTTTGTGTTTACATACAAAATAGATGAAAGCAAGGTTATAAAGTCGTAATTAAATGCTCAGGACGTAGCGTGCTCATTTCCAGTCGTTGCATTAACATTGCTGCATCTATGTTAGATTTCGCTAACTTACCTACATACTATTGATTTTTTATAAATTAAGAGAACATATTAAAAATAAAAAAAGTAAAAAAATCGTGTACGGTCTGAGGGCCTGCTCTGAGGTAAAAATGAAATATAAATAGCTAATTATAATTTATGCAAAAAAATCCTGTTATAGAATAAGTAGTACTGAAATTTCCACGCGTTCAGTATTAAGGTATAGTATATAAGTATATAAGGTATATATGGTAAGGTATAGTATGTAAGGTAAGTATATAAGGTAGCGCACGATGTTCATCTGTTGAAATTTCGTTACTCGCACATATGCTCGTATACAGTAGAAAGAGACGGAAAAAGAAAATCGCGTGGAGAGGGCATAACGCTTTTTCCTTACGTGACGATTTCTACCAGTAAACTATTACCGAAAGTTGCGTTAAGTAACTTCATGCTAAATATCCATACAACAATTACATAATTAATTCTTATATAAAAAAATCTACCTACTAAATGCCTGTTGCAAATAAATTGTAGAGTGTTGTTCAGTAAAAATCTAGACTCTGGTTACGATGCAAACGTCGCGTCATGAATTTGGCAGGAGAACAAATATGAATGGCGTCATTGTTTTCTATGGTGTCTTTGGACGCAAATTAAAATGAAAGAGTCGCAAAAACTTAATACATCCGTATAAAATCTTAAATGAAACGTGACCAACAAGAGTTTTATAATTACCCAAAACCAAATTAAAAAAACCAAAAAAAAATTTTGTATTACAAAAAGTGGTAGAGGTAAGCACTGTATCAGGAAGTGTGTTGAAAACACCGGTTCTCGTCTTATCACCGAAGTTAGCAACGTCGAGCGGGGTCGGTACTGGGATTGGTGACCACGTAGGAACACCGTGTGACGTTGTTTATTTGTTGTATTTTTAAAATTAAAATGTTTATCTGCAGTATAAAAGTTTAACTTATATCGTTGACATTAATCATTGTCGTATTTAAAATGATTGATCTCATCACTATCATCATCATTACCCTTATCCCACCTAAGTAGGGTCGGCACAACATGTTTTCTTTTTGTACTCTCTCCTGTCAAATGATATGTCAGTATTCACACCTTTTACGCACATATCATTTTTCACACTGTCCATCCATACCTTTTTCGGTCTTCCTCTACTCGTATATCCGCCCACAATAATATTCAACACTTTTCTAGTTACATGGTCTTCATCTCTCTTCATGGCATGCCCATACCATGCTAACCTATTACTCCTCTACTTCTCTGTCACTGGTGCTATTTTCAAACTTCCTCATTTCTTCATTCTATATCATACTCATTCTTAATTTTATCCATTCTAGTCACCCCACACATTCGCACCTTAAGATTTGCATCTCTGCCACAGGTAATTTTCTCTCTTTTAAAATGACTGATCAGTTTTTTGATGGTTTAAATCATTACACAGTATAAAACAAAGTCCTGCCGCGTATGTCTGCCTGTCTGCCTGCCTGTCTGTTCGCGATAAACTCAAAAACTACACAACGGATTCTCACACGGTTTTCACCAGTAGATAGAGTGATTCATGAGAAAGGTTTAGGTATATAATTTGTCAAGGTTTTACTTATTATCAGGGCGGAACAACGTCCGCCGGGCCCGCTAGTAGTATAAAAATTGAAGATATCTCTGAGAAAATAAAGTAGGCTACTCACAGTACTATTTCTACGCAGATTAAATCGCGGGCAAAAGCTACTACAATATAGTTTCGACATTATTATTTTTGCTGTACCGTGAAGCTGTGGAACAATCTGCCGGCCAGTGTGTTCCCTCCTTCCTATAACATGGGGTCCTTCAAGCGTAACGTGAAGAGGCATTTACGCATGCCGGCATGACAGCGACTACCGACGGAGGAGGGCGTAACTCTCGGTGGTCGCCGTTGTTTTTGGATATTACTGTGCTTACCATCAGGCACAGTGCATTCACTTTGCCTTGCTACAATAAAAAAGTGTGTGGGTACTTATGTACACGCGTTAGAAGTTATACTTCTATGGCGTAACAAGATAAAAATCTTTTCAAAAATTTTATTTTTCGCCATATTCTACGTTTGTAGAAAAAACGACACTAACAATAGAAAAAAGGTATTTAATACATTGAAAGTTTGAATACAAAGAAATACAAACAACAAATGCAAAGAAACAAAATGTTGACTATAGCTAACTTCAGGGTGTCGGTTTTTCGAGACGGTGTGCGCGCGCATCATAAAAATTTACTCTCATCATTTGTCCCTAACGCGCCAAAAGAAGTATAACTTCAAAAATTATGTTTTCATTCGAAGAAAGATCAAACAAACTAATACTACTGAATCATCTTTACTTTAGTTCACTTATCTTTGAATACAATGGTGTTATGTATTATCTACTGCAATACGTATCACATCGTTTATAGATAACCTCAAACTTTCCAATTATATAACATATTTTTGCATACAGTCCGGCCTACTAGTTCGTCTTGTGAAATTTAAAACCAGTAGAAAACTATTTAGTATTAAGAGGAGAGCCCTCCATCTTTGGTAAACAGCGGGGCTGGCTACAGAATTAGAAACAGTATTTTGAATAAAACAGCTTTATACTCATTGATATACAAAAAAACCCAAGTTGCACACTTATCGTCTCACAGCCGGCACACAAAAATGAGTGCATAATTTTGGATTATGCACTCATTTCAAAAAGTCTCGCGTCGTTTGCGTCCTTGTACACTTAACACCGGTTTTGTCATTGACATATAAAAAACCCAAGTCCCGCAAAAACTCTCCAATATACAATACGTGGTTATAGTTATGCGATAAACTTATGACTTTGCAAATACAACCTTACCTGAATGATTTAAAGATGTTTATACAAGGACGCAAGCGACGCGAGACTATTTGAAATTAGTGCATAATCCAAAATTATGCACTCATTTTTGTGTGTCGGCTGTGAGACGATAAGTGTGCATCTTGGGTTTTTGTATATCAATGGGTTTTGTCGATGAATTTTAAAAGGAAAAATTCGCTAATATACAGTAAACAAGTTAAGCATGAATTAATATTTTTAAAGTAGACTATCTTTTTAGCACACGGCAAACATGTGTTATCGCGACTCATAATGCTGTATTATTGTCGATCTGTATGTAAATTTGCTTGTGAAATTTACCAGCAGTAAGTAACCTTAATGACATTTATCTTTACAATTGAATTAACATCCGTTTTTGTGTTAAAAGTACTTACATGTATATGAAAAAAAATTATAGAACATAGCCACTGCACTGTGTCTGACAGTGTAAGCACTGCAATCTAAAAAAGAGGGTGTGTGTGCTTATGCCCACACGATAGAACTGAAAACTTATAGATAGCATGATTTTTTTTTATTTCTTTAATTATTACTATTCAGAAATAAGTAAATCCTCTGACGACAGGTAGAGAGCTTATCTAGGTCGACAATATTTACAGCTTCTAAAAATGCTAAGTTTGATAATTGAAGTTAAACCTAAAAAGTCAAGCTGAAATTTATAAATGACAAGCACTAAAGCGAAACTACAAGTTAATGGAAAGCAGGAACTTAACTACACTTAATCCTAACTTACGATATTTGAAGACATTAAAAAGGAAACTATTATTATGTATACTAGCGAGCCCAGCAGACGTCGTCCCGCCCTGATTATAAAAAAAATCCAAAACGTTCCTCATGAATCACTTAATTCACTGGTGAAAACCGCTTGAAAATCCGTTCAGTAGTTTTTGAGTTTATCGCGAATAGACAGACAGACAGACGCGGTAGGGGACTTTGTTTTATACTATGTAATGATATATTTATGTATGGATATATACATACATATATTTATTGTAATATATACACATGAAATGTTACATTAATTATATACATAATATTATACACATAACTAGCGGACGCGGCAGACGTTTTCCCGCCCTGATTATAAAAAAAAATCCGTATGAAAATGAAAACCCCATGAAAATCCGTTCAATAGTTTTTAAGTTTATAGCGAACAGACAGACAGACAGACGCGGTAGGCGATTTTGTTTTATACTATGTAATGATAATAAAAACCTAATTATTGGAACAATGTACTTCTTGCCAGAATAAACGCGTTTGATAACGATTGGAGACGAGTATACACGATTAATTACGTCACCGAGGCGAGCGCGATTAATCTAGATTCGAGCCGAGTAAACCCGATTAAGCGTCACCGACCCGAACGTGACGATACTTTCGTTTAGCAACATATGTGGTTGTAACCTACCAAAATAAAAACCCGGTTTCAATAGTATTATTGATTTTTATATGACAAACAATTTCGGGGTAGTTTTCAACGGTTGTTGATTCAGCGACGAATTTAATCATCGGCCTGCGTTAATACTGAGAATTGAAAATAGTATACATATTGTGATAATAAACCAGCCTTTGATATTAATAATTATGCTTGCTGATAATAAAATAGCAAGAAGTACGTCGGAAACAAATTCTCAAAACTCCACGCGTGTCTCTCTTATATCTTGTCACAATTTGAAAGCCGTTTTTTGTTTTATATCACAAGAGATTCAGATAATTATTGTTCTTGTGGATTAAGTAATATTTATGTAGGTAAAGTTTTTGAAGTGAAACTTCTTTAGAATCGTTGTGATTTCAAACCGGATGCAACGAAAAAACGACAGGTAAGTGACGTAACAACTTTTCGCGGTATTTTCGTTCGTCGGTTACAAAATTATGGCGGTTATTATTTTCGAACGGATTTTTTATTTACGATTTAGAGTAACTAGATTAACACGTAAAGAAATTTCATCGTAAGTTTATTATTTTATTGAAGTGAAAAACGACAGGTAAGAGACACACATACAAAAATGTGTAGGACGAAGCCGGCAAAGAATGAGACAGAAATATACATACTATTTTATATTATCGGTCTCTCCTCTTTGTGCCATGCTTCGTAGCAACCCCACTCCCGTCTTCTAAGCATAGTCGCCTGTAATTAGTGAGCCAGAGCGAGAGAGCAAATGTCGGTGTGTATGTATGTTGCACACTGTTTAATACTTGCTTGTATTTGAGCATTTAACGTGTGTTAGTATATGTGAAAAGTACGTGAGCTAATACTACTGTACACTGTAACATATGTTAAATACAATATATAAAATTAATCAAAATACTTTCATTTGTAAACAAATAAACTTTGTAATTATCCTACCCTTGTTATATATATTCATTTCATTCTTTTGTCGATTTACTGAAGTTTCACTTCTATCGTGTGTGAATCGCACACACATCTTTTTTTATATCATAGCAGGCAAACTGACATGTGGGTCACCTGATGTTAAGTGATCACCACCCTCCATAGACACTTGCAACACCAGGGGAGTCACAAGTGCGTTGCCAACCTATCTTGGGGGAGTAAGGAAAGGGGGAAGAGGAGGGGACGTGAGCTCTGACCGAACGAAACGCAACAATGCAAGCACTGTTGTTACTTCACGTCGGTTTTCTGTGAGAGGGTGGTACTACCCCGGGCGAGCCGGCCCATTCATGCTGAAACCATTAATAACTTCAGCGTAGCTCTACCACCTACCAAAGTTTGATACGAAGCACTTATAGGTGCGTTCTGGCAATTACTCTGTAGAGTTATTCCTAGGTTGATCGCGTTACCATATTAAAACACATTATCATTTCGCATCAGACGTGATTGGGGTCTTATATTAAAATTATTTGTTAAGTTGGTGACTGATGTCTATGCCATTTGTAGACACTACATATCTTCTATATGTAAATAGAATAGCAAAGGTCTACTGTTGTGCACACATCACGTAAAATCTACAGGATATTTTCTTTCCATTCACTTCTTAGACGTTATCTAAAAAAATATCACGATATCTTCATTTAATACAAAGTTACTAAAGTTCTAAGAAATTAAGATTTTTATAAGCACTAAAAAAGACTGAAAAAACATTCTAAACAAAGTATATTTTTGCTTTCGGAATCGGATCGGAAAAAAAGGATCGTAATTACGTATGCGTTCAAGTTCCTAATATCAATTTGAAATTGCGTTCACAATTACATAAAAAGAGAACTTAGGTTTATCCGTGCAATTTTTCTAAATTACAAAACCTTCCTCAGAGTTCAAGGAATAAATCAAAACAAAACTTACTCGAATTGGACCAGCCGCCTTCGAGTTTTGCACTTACCAACATATTTGCAATTTATTTTTATTTATACTTACGTATATGTACCCTTGGAATAGTCCGGGGAAAGCAGCTCTATTAATTTATTTTTATATTATGTAAAACTAAACAGCTGACAGTATAATAAATAACAGAGAAAACGGTCAATTACAAGTTTTCACATACTAACCTCCGCCCGTGGTTATCTCGCGTTGATGTAGATTTCCCCAGCCCTACGGAAATACTATTTTTTCTGGACGAAATCAACCCATGTTCTTCTCTGTAATACTTGTGACAACCTATGTGCAAAATTTTCATGATCATCGACTGAAAGACATAACTAACCAACAAACCACCTTTTTTTATTATATCACATTACACTATACCCACCAATTTCTAGTCCAATGTTACACTTATATTTTTCTTTGTAAGAGAAATGAAAACAAATCGGTAATTTATTTTCGTTGGCAGAGTAAAAATTATTCAATTTTCTCAGAACGTAAATTCTAGAACAGTCGAAAAGGCTGCTCCGACGTAGCTGTAAGGAAATTCAATATACCCCACACTCGAGAATTCTGAAAGCCGGACTAATGGAAGCGAAATAAAGGTATAATAGATCATGTATCAATGTGTACATTGATGATCTATGGATGGTAATTATTTAGATACTAGAGTCTCGTCCCGGCTTCGCATAGGTGCAATGTAATAATGTAATTTTTTAAGAATCTAAAATTATAGTACATAGATGTATAATCCATATTTTGACGTCATAAGTGTCTTAACGATTTACATCCAATTCCGCTGCTTTCATATGGTAGGTATATGAGACAGAGCGAGAAAAAAAATAGTGCGTGGAGTCCCTCCGCGTGGAAAAGTGAAACTTCGTAATGTGGAAATGAAAATAGGTAGGGGTAGAAATTGATTTTTAGTGAAATCATATTGTTTCTTTAAGACAAACTCTATTAACATTCCTTACAATTCACAATTGATCGCTTCTTTTAATTATCATTTTCGAGTGGAGAAATATCCAATCTATAACATTTGCAATGGGATTATGATAACTAAAGTAAGATACGAAATGTTTGATTATTTTTCTCGCTCTGTCTCTTTCTATTCCCATTCCCCAGGAGCGTTGAACGTTTAAGGCAACAGTGCTTTCATACCCCCTCCATGGTAGCGTTAAACTTTTAACGCAACCTTGTTGGAAGTCGCATTAGAAGTTTCATTTCAATAATCAAACATTTCGTATCTTAATTTAGTTATCATAATCCCATTGTAAATGTTATAGATTTGGATATTTCTCCATTCGAAAATGATAATTAAAAGATGCGATCAATTGTGAATTGTAAGCAATAATAATAAAGTTTGACTTAAAGAAACAATATGATTTCACTAAAAATCAATTTCTACCCCTTCCTATTTTCATTTCCACATCACGAAGTTTCACTTCTTCAGAGGGACTCCACGCACTATTTTTTTTGTTGTACTCTATTTTAAATATATGATATCTGCTAAGATATTTATTGAAATCATCTTTACATAGTAAATATAAAATTAAGTCGCTTTCGCTGTCTGTTCCCTTAGATCTTCTAAAGTATTCAACGGATTTTAATACAGTTTTCAGCAATAGATAGAGTGATTCAATAAGGAGGTTCATATGATATACATACATATTATAGTACAGAAAAGCTGAAAATTTCATATTAAAATATTTCTAATGTGATGTCGTAACAAACATATTTTTGTGCGCTTAAATCGTAAACGCTGGCTAAACCTTACGAGCTAGATCAAATTAATGTACTACGGTATTGTATATCTTAAAAAGATCGATAGTATATACTTATCTCTAAAAGATAACCCACAGTAACCATTTTTATCTTTTTACAAAAATAATTCTCTTATCTACATTGCACCCGTGCGAACCTGGGGCGGGTCTCTAGTATGATATAAAGGTCAGGTTTTGATTTACATTAAGTACCCAATGCAACTAAAGTATTTAATTTAATGAGAATTAATAATATATTGTTTAAAATAGCGTAATTAACTAACTATTTTTTATAAAAATGTAAAAGATAAAATTGATTTTGTGAGTTATCCTTAGAAGATAGACAAATATCACCTATGGACTTTTTGTAGGTATTTTTCAGATGTACAATTCTTTAGTACATTTATTTCTATGTATCTCACAAAGTTTAGCCAGTGTTACCAATTAAATATTCGAAAAACGCCTTCTTATGGCTTCAGTAGAATACGTCGAGTTCTCTCTATGTGATATGAATATATTATACATATAAACCTTCCGAAGGAAATTCTTTAATTTTTAATGAAAACCGTTGCGTAGTTTAAAAAAAAAACTAAGCCTGCAGTGGTCGGGAAACTCGTCATCTATACTTAATACTAGCTTCTGCCCGCGACTTCGTCCGCGTTGAATAGTTACTTTGGGCTAATGCTGACACGCAGCGGCAAGAAACTCGATCGGGTACATCTCTTTAGCATATACATTTCTAATACATCATACAATCGTTTTTAGTGGATGCACAGAGATGAGTCAATTCCAAACATCACCAACGTTCCCATATTGATCCACTCTATAATGGCCTTTTGAAATCAAAACCCGCTAGACGTGGCGCTTAAACTTACAGTCCGGCAAATCGGTAACATGATTTGGGACTCTATTGTAAAACCTAACACTATTACCTAAGAAACTATTACTGGTTTTGCTAAGTCTGAAACATGGGACGACCAATATGCATATATACTTATACAACCAATATACTTCTATACTAATACTATAAAGAGGTAAAGTTTGTTTGTGACGTTGTAGAGGGTAATCTCAGGAGCTACTGGTCCGATTTGAAAAGTTCTTTCAGTGTTATATAGCTCATTTATCGAGGAAGCTTATAAGCTATATATAATCACGCTAAGACCAATAGGAGCGGAGCACCAATGAAGAATGTTTCAAAATCGGGGTTTTCTTCCCTCTTGACTGCTTCCGTTGCGTATTAGTGTTAGCCCAAAAGCTATTCCACGCGGACAAAGTCGCGCACAGAGGCTAGTTCATAAGATACATGGATATAAAACATCGAGTTAACACAAGGAACGTGTAAAAGATTAACACGATATACAAGACGACGTGATTATATGTAACTATGTTAGCTACGTAACAAAATATAACAATACAAATAATCTGTTATATTGTCATAATAAACAGACGTTATTATACATAATACATATAATATACATTATGAATTATGTATAGGTATGTTTGAATGAATTATCTATATTCCAAATATGAATATTATAAATACGAATTTCAGTGTATTTGTTTATTTGTTTGTAACGCTTTCAGGCCTTTACTGTACTGATGAAATTTTGCATACTCCTTGTCACGGGTTCATAAGAGGCGTAACGTACTTATCCAGAAAAAGTTCTGTTCCTGAGTGATAAAACGCTGGTTTTAAATATCTCAATGCTTGTTTAAAACTTATGAATATGAAACTTAGTAACAATAGAACGCAATTTTGCGCCACCTAGTGGCGAGTTATAGTAAAATGGATAGTATAGGATGGTGTATAAAAACCGTCTTTATGAAAAAAACATTTTTTTTTTGATGATCGGTCTAACGACACTGGAGGTTATCGATTTCCGATATATTTACATTTATTTTTATGTACATTTGCACATAAATAGATTAGGGTACAGATGAAATAATCGTCTATATCCTTAACTAATTTTCTAAGACCCAGATCTCAAAATGGCTGATCATGTTTTAAAAAATCTAGTCAAGTTTTTAAAATGATAATTTTACATTACATAGTTTATAATTGTTAAAGTCCCCGAAATGATGTAGTAAATACGGTTTTTTCAACATTGTGTTGCCAATAGCCTGTTGGCTAGTACATCATAAAGTTTACATTCCTTTGTGTGAAGATTAAACCCTTACACAGTTTTTTTGGACAGTTAAGAGTGTCGAGAAGTCGTGTTATTCTTTTACGTTTCATTTATTTTAGTTTAGGCAACCAATCTTCTAGTATACTATAGCCTGTTGGCTAGTACATTATAAAGTTTACATTCCTTTGTGTGAAGATTAAACCCTTACACAGTTTTTTTGGACAGTTAAGAGTGTCGAGAAGTCGTGTTATTCTTTTACGTTTCATTTATTTTAGTTTAGGCAACCAATCTTCTAGTATACTATAGCCTGTTGGCTAGTACATTATAAAGTTTACATTCCTTTGTGTGAAGATTAAACCCTTACACAGTTTTTTTGGACAGTTAAGAGTGTCGAGAAGTCGTGTTATTCTTTTACGTTTCATTTATTTTAGTTTAGGCAACCAATCTTCTAGTATACTATAGCCTGTTGGCTAGTACATTATAAAGTTTACATTCCTTTGTGTGAAGATTAAACCCTTACACAGTTTTTTTGGACAGTTAAGAGTGTCGAGAAGTCGTGTTATTCTTTTACGTTTCATTTATTTTAGTTTAGGCAACCAATCTTCTAGTATACTATAGCCTGTTGGCTAGTACATTATAAAGTTTACATTCCTTTGTGTGAAGATTAAACCCTTACACAGTTTTTTTGGACAGTTAAGAGTGTCGAGAAGTCGTGTTATTCTTTTACGTTTCATTTATTTTAGTTTAGGCAACCAATCTTCTAGTATACTATAGCCTGTTGGCTAGTACATTATAAAGTTTACATTCCTTTGTGTGAAGATTAAACCCTTACACAGTTTTTTTGGACAGTTAAGAGTGTCGAGAAGTCGTGTTATTCTTTTACGTTTCATTTATTTTAGTTTAGGCAACCAATCTTCTAGTATACTATAGCCTGTTGGCTAGTACATTATAAAGTTTACATTCCTTTGTGTGAAGATTAAACCCTTACACAGTTTTTTTGGACAGTTAAGAGTGTCGAGAAGTCGTGTTATTCTTTTACGTTTCATTTATTTTAGTTTAGGCAACCAATCTTCTAGTATACTATAGCCTGTTGGCTAGTACATTATAAAGTTTACATTCCTTTGTGTGAAGATTAAACCCTTACACAGTTTTTTTGGACAGTTAAGAGTGTCGAGAAGTCGTGTTATTCTTTTACGTTTCATTTATTTTAGTTTAGGCAACCAATCTTCTAGTATACTATAGCCTGTTGGCTAGTACATTATAAAGTTTACATTCCTTTGTGTGAAGATTAAACCCTTACACAGTTTTTTTGGACAGTTAAGAGTGTCGAGAAGTCGTGTTATTCTTTTACGTTTCATTTATTTTAGTTTAGGCAACCAATCTTCTAGTATACTATAGCCTGTTGGCTAGTACATTATAAAGTTTACATTCCTTTGTGTGAAGATTAAACCCTTACACAGTTTTTTTGGACAGTTAAGAGTGTCGAGAAGTCGTGTTATTCTTTTACGTTTCATTTATTTTAGTTTAGGCAACCAATCTTCTAGTATACTATAGCCTGTTGGCTAGTACATTATAAAGTTTACATTCCTTTGTGTGAAGATTAAACCCTTACACAGTTTTTTTGGACAGTTAAGAGTGTCGAGAAGTCGTGTTATTCTTTTACGTTTCATTTATTTTAGTTTAGGCAACCAATCTTCTAGTATACTATAGCCTGTTGGCTAGTACATTATAAAGTTTACATTCCTTTGTGTGAAGATTAAACCCTTACACAGTTTTTTTGGACAGTTAAGAGTGTCGAGAAGTCGTGTTATTCTTTTACGTTTCATTTATTTTAGTTTAGGCAACCAATCTTCTAGTATACTATTACTGCCATTGTCGAGTAGGTAATAATATTGCAAGTTTCTTACAATAATTTCAGTATACTAACAAGATGGCGGCCATCTTGTTAGAACTTTTCAGGAAGTTTTTGTGGCAAGTCAGAATCCATGCTCTGTGGTATTCTTTCTCATCCACTTCACTTGTGTACAATAACCAAGCTATATTACAAAATATAGAGCCAAGTACCACAGAGTTTCTATACATATAATAAGAAAGTAAATCTAACGTGTCTGTACTTTTTAGATTTTTGTGACAAAAAATGTTGCAGGTGTATAGGAATAAATAATAGAAAACATTTCAATCATTTTTAGAAATGTCTGTCTGTCTGTTTGTATGGACAAGCATCACTGCTAAAGTACTGCGTTCATGATAAAACCTTACATCATATCATAAAGCATATCATCGGGTTTCATTTGGTTTTTCTTTAATTAAAATCGGTTAATTATATCGAAAATTATTGTAATTTTAATGACGACGTTACTTAAATTACAAGAGAAAAGTAGATAAATAAACGAACTTAATACATTCAGGTGACTTTATTACTTACTGTTTTGTACATCCGGTTCCACGCGGACGAAGTCGCGGGCACAGCTAATTATGAATAAAATCCACTACATGACATTCCAAGTTCCCACCAAAAACTCAATTTTTTAACGCTTGTCTCTTGTCTTTCCAGCGTGCAGCCACTCAAGGCAGTTTCTGGCAGGGCTTCCTCGCTTCACTGTCTGTCGTGATAGTGTCAGAACTGGGCGATAAGACCTTCTTCATAGCCGCCATCATGGCGATGAAACACCCGAGGGTTGTGGTGTTCGCCGGCGCGATATCAGCCCTGGTCTTCATGACGATCCTCTCGGCGGCCTTCGGTTGGATAGCGACCGTCATACCGAGAGTGTATACATATTACGTGAGTGCGGCCCTGTTCGCGATATTCGGTTTGAAAATGTTAAGGGACGGTTGGAAAATGGACCCGAACGAGGGCCAGGAGGAGTTGGAGGAAGTTCAGAGTGAGTTGAAGAGGAGAGAGGATCAGGTTAGTGAAGCGATATTATACTTTATGGATATGGTATATTGTGAAATAAGACGTTTCAGACATTAAGTGTAGGAGGAAGTGCTAAAACATTGTTCTGGTTAAAAATTCATCAATTAAAAAAACCTGGTTAGGACGATAAAAATAGCCTAATTACCTCCCGAGTAATAATACGTATAATTCCGATACTTTTACATTTTTATATTAACCCTTCGGCTGATTTTTAAGACCCAGACCTCATAATGGCGGACCATGTATTTAAATATCTAGCCATTTTTTGTTTTGAAATTATAATTTTACGTCTCATCATTTGTTATTGTACAAGTTTTTGAAATTTTGTAATATTGAATACTTATGTAATTTAAAAATTCTTCTTTTTAAGTAATGTGCTAACAGTATATTGACCAGTGCATCATAAGATCTACATTCGGTTGTATGGGGCTTAAACCAACCTCGACAGTCCAGATGTTAAAACCGTTTCGAGAAAATCAATAAATAGTGATATATATATATACCAAATAGAGAAATGACATTACAATATAACAAAGAGTTATATGTAAAATTTAAAGTTTAGTAGTCCGGTGAAGCTGTTAAAACCTTGCTAGGTCAATAGCGTAGACAGTTCGAAAAAAAAAATGTAAAGAAAAAAATTTTCAACACAAAGAATTTTTTTTAATGATAAA
Organism: Antheraea yamamai; assembly: GCA_036509395.1. Lineage (NCBI taxonomy): Eukaryota > Metazoa > Arthropoda > Insecta > Lepidoptera > Saturniidae > Antheraea > Antheraea yamamai. Next base: position 7,901,325 of record AP028443.1, on the reverse strand, counting down.
TAAATTTAAATATTGACTTACTATTATTTTTATGATTAACATTTAAACAAACGTACTTTCGAATTTTTAAGATACTAGCACCAGCTCGCAACTTCGTGTGCCTAATTTTATACATCATGACTTGGACATTTCCTACGTCTATGTAAGGGCGGGATGGCAGGATTTGTTTCATGCTTTTAACATTTGTTATATTGTAGCCTTTATTATTCTAGTACTCTGGTTTACTGCACAGTTTCATGAAAATTCGTTCAGTCATATTTGCGTGACAGAGTGAAAACTTCCATACATTCTAACATAGTTTCTTAATAGGATACTAGTGTCCGCGAGAACGAAATTAGAATTCACGTGCATTTACTAATATAAATAAAATTATTAAAGCGATTTTAATGAAATAAAGACTAAATATTACTCGAAGATATGCTTTATGATTTTCTTGAGAAGGTTTTGTTATGAACGCAGTACTTTAGAAGTGATTAGAAGTGATGCGGTTCAAACGAACAGACAGACAGAGAGACATTTCTAAAAATGCTTAAAATGTATTTTATTATCTATTCCTAGATACCGGGAATATATATTTTTTTAATCTAAAAAGTACAGAAACGTTACATTTACATTCTTATTATATGGAAGGTAACTTAGACGATTTATAAACGTCCAGTTAGCACTATTGCGGTTTCAAAAAGATCCGAAAGATCCTAAGCCAAATAATGGCAGAATTAGAGAGGTATTATTTATTTTCGGTTATCGCATTTATACACTTGTTACAACAGTTTTAACACCTTTTCAAACACAAAATATCTATATCACAAATGGTATACTTATATATACTTAAAAACATATAATTATGCAGTAGTATGTATCAATAAAGGTTAATTTAAAACGGGACTATCATGTCCTCTTTAGATAAGATACTCAACAACTATTATCATATGTTTAAAATGTTGAATTCCTTTGTTTTATTTTTTACCTTTTACCGATGATTTTGTCTCGGACACACAATTTCAATCCATAGGAGAGATAATTGGAATTCGAACTATCCAATGTTGCCATGCAAATGCGAGTGTTGCCAGAACCAAATTCCAAATTTAACACAACAGGGATCGCCGAAAGAGCGTTCGAGGTCGCCTGATGCGACATCGGTCGCGTCAAACGAATCCCAAATCGCGGGACCGTCACGCTCGCCAGACAGGGACGTTCCCGAGTCACCGGTGGAGCCCCAAGCGGGCCCATCGGCCCCCTCAGAAGCGTTGACGGTGATCTTACGTCATTATGCCTGGCAGTACGAACGACACCATAGTTTTTTTTTCCGTTTAGCCTTGCTTTTTGAGTTATGTTTTGCACAGACCATCTATTCTCGAGAAAGCTTTTCGACGGCTTGTATAGAATCACATTTTTTTGTTTTGTAAACAAATAACGCAAAGGAATTCAGCATTTAATGACTTGTCAGGTTGTTTGTACACATTCATTAAAACCCAGTATGTTTGTGTAATTTCAGTGATCAGTTAATTGTATTGTTTTTTATTTACTTAGCTTTTTTTTTGCTTCAGCCTTCAAAACAGTTTTATATTGAATGTTTAAATTCGTGAAGCACATTTTATGATATAACTTATCAGTATGAAACGACACTATAAGAGCAAAAGAATAAAATATTCTTCATACCATAAACTTTGCTCTTAACTTTAATAATGAAAATATAGAAAAGATATTCATAAAATTATTTTATTCATAATTTTGTTCTTTACGCCTTTGATGGCGACACTGATGAAATATGGTGTAATCCGATCTTTTGGCACTTTTATATTTATATTAACTTTCGATTTAATTATCGAAACTGGTATGTTTATATTAATTTCTTTATTTTTTTTTTATAAATATGTGACTTATTTAATCTAATAATAATCACTCATTGAAGTAATTATATTATTATAGTTCTATTATCATCGAATCATTGCAATTTGGTAAAGTAGAACATGTACCTAATTTTGGTCCTAGTGTTGCATAATGTAATGGTATGCACTTTTTGTCCATTGTAGCATGTTACATTATTTAAATATTTAATTAATCGATTATTTGAAAAAAAAAGATTCAATTATAAAATTTTGAAATAGAGAACAACTTATTTGAATTCGACATGGTGAAATATTAGCTCATATGAATATAATACTAAATTGTTTATGATTAATAAATATGTAAATCCACTTTTAATTTTCTATATTGTATTTTATTTAATCTACCACAGCTGTCTTTAATTCCGAGAGATGTCTACCTGGGTGTATATCCCTAGAATTATTAGCGGTAAAAACCTTAAACAAAGAAGCTTGTGTATATCGAATGAAATGCAGAGTTAAGAGGTTATAACCGCTTAGTTAATGATAATAATTCTTCGACTGTTACAATTTTTCAAATAGAAAACGATGTTAAATAACGTATATATTACAGACATGGCAAATATTTTTGGCCGCTCTGGATATGTCTGCAACATCGGGCTTACGCATAATATAGTCAAAGAGTTGAATACTAAAAGTTAAAATATTATTATAAGAATCTGAAATTGGTATTTATTTATACTTATCCTCTCGGCTGATTTTTTTAGACTCAGATCTCATAGTGGCAGATTATGTTTTTAATAAAAAAAAAAAATTACACAAAACTATTGTAAATTCTTAATTTCATTGTTTGTTGGTCTGTACCGCACGAGGTGCTACAGTCGTTTGTAAGGAGCTTAAACCTGTACGGTGTTTTTACAAAAAAGTTAAATACGTATTGAATACTTGCATTAAAAAGGTTTCGAATTAAATGCACCGCGGTCGCTGCACGTTCGCCATCTTGCTCTTTTGTCTCGCTTTGGTTACGTTAGGTTAAACTTGCGAAAAGTATAACGCGAACTTGCCTCGGGCGAGCGCAGTGCATTTATTACGAAACCTTTTTAAAGCAAGTATTTAATACGTATTTAACTCTTTTGTAATAACACGGTTATGGTTTTGGATAGTCTAGGGGTTACGTTGTATAGATATAACGTATTTATACTTACATCTGTGCGCTATATTTAAAGCTGTCAAAAAGATTAGCGACGACTTTAAATCTGGAAACGCGTTACAGGAGGAGAAAGAAGAAACGTTAGACATGTTAGAGCAAGGTCAAGCGGAGAACAGGAGGCGGAAACGGAACGCGATACTGAAAGTGTTGCTCCAAGCGGCTTCGTTGACGTTCCTGGCGGAGTGGGGCGACAGGTCGCAGCTCGCGACCGTCGTGCTCGCGACCAGGGAGGACGCGGTCGGTGTGGTCGTCGGCGGGTCGCTCGGTCACGCGCTCTGCACCGGATTGGCAGTGATCGGTGGCAGAATGGTGGCCCAGAAGATTTCAGTCAGGACTGGTGAGTGATTCTATGTACATGAATTTCGTAGTCTAAGTTCGACCATCATGAAGTAGTGCGGTGAAGCTGTAAAGTTCCTCCTACAAGGACAATACCGTAGGCAGTTCGAAGAAAAAAAAATTGGTTGTCGGTATACGTATGATAATTTTAGGTGATAACGTCATAAGAAAAAAATGTTGAAAAATTGTATACTTTTATGGATTGAATTATTCTATATATAGATCCTATCTATCGCTTGTTCCGTGGTCTTGCTTGCACGCTCGGTTCAGGCAGAAGGTGACAATGAGTCGTGCTTTTTCGTGCGTGCAGCCGGCGTTCATCGATTTATAAGACATTATCACATTAAAAAAATATCGACCATCATAAAGGATAGATTATTAACGATTTACTGAATTCTAAGTTTAAGCGCCATGTTTTGGTATCGAAAGGTATTATTATATTATAAAGGTATAGTATATTATTATAGGGTGAATCAATATGTGAACGATGGTGATGCCCGGAATTGACACCTCTCTCTGTGCATTCACTAAAAGGATAGTCAACGTTAAATGTATTGTTAGCAATTTTTAAAAACAATTATTGATTATTAAAAACGGAGAACTGGCCAATTTAGATATAAACTGCCAAGATTAAATTCTAACAATTAATCACTCGTTAAATAACCGACACGAGTTCGGACAGAGCTATCGCACGATATGACGGCCACCGAAAGAGTGGGTCAACATGGCAAGCGCCGCTCCCCTTATTTGGGCCGACGCAGTATAACTACCCGACATTTTTATTTATTTCCAACAGTATGTTAAAAAGATAAACCCGATCAAGTTTCTTGTCGGTTCTTCTCGATGATTGGTTTGTTTTCCTAATCGATGGTAGAACAATGTATGCGTTGAGTAATATGATTATTTGTTTGAGAAATTAACCCTGAATTTTTCTTATTAATCAATAACAGTCCAAGGTTATATAGGTGCGTGTTTGAATCCTATAAAGAGTTTAAGGTTTACGAAATAAAACACTTTGAGAAGGTTAGGCATTTTCTAGCTAGTTGAATTGAAAATTCACTTCCTAAGAGCTTATGTTGAGTTAATCTGACTTTATATTAGTGTGATAGTATCTAATAACTTAAAATAGTAACAGTTCGTAGTCACGCGCGATTTGATGACGCCAATATAACCTGAGACTATTTTATCTATATAGATATAAAAATCAATTGCCGAATGTATGTACGTGTATAACCTTAGAACGGCTAAACTTATCTGGTGAATCCTTTCTTTGCTATGTTTGTAATTGTCATGGTTTGTATTAAAGAGAATGTTTGTTAAAAATGTCTGTCAAAAAAGCGAATGACACAAAATACAATATAAGTCCGCGTCAAACTTTTTTGCCGCTTTGAATATAGCATCGAATACGGTCCTATACAGCGCATAGTACAGTCAAGAAGTAAATACAAAACAAATTCAAATATTATTATAGGAATTTAACATTTCAATTTATTAATCTTTGTCACGATATTATACGTACAATATATTAGGTTTTTAATCGATTATGATTCAATTAGATATATGCATATTACATTCAAGTAATAAGAATGTGGAAGTATAATGACCATTTTACTACTTTCAGAAGATGTTATAGAATAAACATACGACATCGATTATATCAACTTGTAAACGCTTTAACAGCTAACTTCCGTAAACCTCTTTATTTGAATTAAGCAGACATATATGCACGTATGAGATTACATATATATATAGAATATTTGCAAAAGATTAGAGATAAAAATGAACAGACAATAAAAACTGAATCATTACTGAGCTAATAAAACAACAGTAAAAACTAGAAATGGACAATAATAGCCGAATAATAGAGTAATAGATAAAGCTAGAATATTAACAGTTCGCCACAATATGTATTTGTCAGTTATAATTAAATACAAATAACATTTAATCTCGTGGTTGGTGAGTTTTGGGCTACTGCGTACTTTAATTGAATGATCCCCCTTTTTATACAGTACTAGCCTCTTCCCGCGAATTCGTTCGCGGTGGAATACCTACTTTGGGCTAACGCTAACATGAAGCGGAAGCTCTCAAGAGGAGAAAAAACTCCGATTGTGAAACATTCTTCATTGGTTTTCCGCTCTTATTCTTAGCGTGATGGTATATAGCCTATAACCTTCTCGATAAATGAACTATATAATACTGAAATGATTACAATCGGACTAGTAGTTTTTGAGATTACCCCCTACAACGTCACAAACTCATAAACTTGACCTCTTATAATATTAGTATAGATTTGTTGCTATTGTGGGATATATCTTGTAGTATATATTTTACAGGTATTATGCGTGTTATAATA
>AP028443.1:7823692-7895577 GCA_036509395.1 Antheraea yamamai | reverse complement strand
TAAAAACTGAATCATTACTGAGCTAATAAAACAACAGTAAAAACTAGAAATGGACAATAATAGCCGAATAATAGAGTAATAGATAAAGCTAGAATATTAACAGTTCGCCACAATATGTATTTGTCAGTTATAATTAAATCCAAATAACATTTAATCTCGTGGTTGGTGAGTTTTGGGCTACCGCGTACTTTAATTGAATGATCCCCCTTATACAGTACTAGCCTCTTCCCGCGAATTCGTTCGCGTGGAATACCTACTTTGGGCTAACGCTAACATGAAGCGGAAGCTCTCAAGAGGAGAAAAAACTCCGATTGTGAAACATTCTTCATTGGTTTTCCGCTCCTATTATTCTTAGCGTGATGGTATATAGCCTATAACCTTCCTCGATAAATGAACTATATAATACTGAAATAATTTTTCAAATCGGACTAGTAGTTTTTGAGATTACCCCCTACAACGTCACAAACTCATAAACTTGACCTCTTTATAATATTAGTATAGATTTGTTTCTATCTGTGGGATATATCTTGTAGTATATATTTTACAGGTATTATGCGTGTTATAATACCGTTATTGTGAATAAAATACATTCGTAATAAATAAATAATTTGTAATAAACAACGCCTTCCATAGAAATATCATTTTTCGAAGTGGATTGATCTTCAATTAATAACAAATATAAACAAAAAAAAAAAAGAAAACAACGAAAATAGCAATAACGTGTAATTAACAACAAAAATATTCTGAATGCGACTGTACTGCAACTACCACTGACACTGACAACTTGTTAACTTGGGTGCCATAGGTAAGAGGTACGAGCGCGGGTGAGCCTACTCCCCTTACACCTCATTTGCGTACCTCTGATACCTAAATTTGTGGTCTGCGCATCTACTTCAAAGCGGTTAAAAAGTTTGACGCGGAGTTATAGGTAGATCTTCAAAAATATTGTCACGATTGACAGATTGACGTTCATTTTATTTTAATACATGGTCGTGCGGTAAAAGGAAGATGCAAACCCGGGCCGGGCCACTGGTATAAAATAATATATATGAATGTGGTATTTAATATTCGTATTCGCCTGATCCATAGGCCTCGCCAAAAGATAACAGAGACGTCATGGCCGGTGAAATTAAAGTATTTGTTAAGTATAATTTAATTAATCCTTTCCGCGATAAATAGATTTAATATTTTAATACCTTAATAATATCGGTAGCCTATCATTTTGGACATGAATCAGTTATAATACATCAATCACTGCTTTTTGGTATAACCTGCGATAGATAATAGATCTTTGAATTTATTTTACTTTATATCGTAGTATTTATCTTAAAGAACTGGTAGAATAGAAGGATTATTTTGTTAATAATCGCTGTTACCATCCGAAGCGTTTAAAGTCATGAGAAATAAAAATTCTTATCTACACAACAAAATGTATAACTTTATCTGAAACATGTTTAATCTCTTTGTTGTTCTTCGCCTACTATCTGACTATATAACCGGTAACAAAGGAATAAATAGTTCCTCATCATATTTATCAACAAGTTACGGTACCATGGTCTGGAAACGTCGCATGTTCAATGTGAATTATATGTATATGTATGTATATATATAAAATGTAGTGATGTCATTTAATAGCTAATAATACACACAGTCTTCAACCGCTCCGTAAAAATGAGTTTATGTAATTAGCTAAACTTAAATAAATTACTTATGAAGTTTAATCGTTATTCTTGATTGGTCATACGTAGTACGTAGGAAGTTTTGAAAAAAATAGCTCGTAAATAATTTTCTTCTTCTATTTTATTTTTGGCAACCAGTCTTCTAGTAGACTATTACTGCTATTGTCAAGTGAGTAACGATATTACGAGTTTCTTGATATAATTTCAATGAACTAACAAGATGGCGGCCATCTTGTTAGAACATTCCTGGGAGTTTCTGTGGCAAGTCCAGAATCCATGCTCCGTGGTATTATTTCCGATCCACTTCACTTGTGCACAATAACCAAACTATATTACGTAAAGCACCACCAACATTACACAATATAGAGCCAAATAAGACAAGATTTTGGATAAAAGATAATTAGTTTAGCCATTTTAACAAAAAATATTTCTACTTATAACATTTAAACCGAGAAATACATGTAGGGCACGTAATAAAAACTTGTACTTTTGGTGGTTGTACTTGTGGAAGGCTATAACAATATGACTGGTTAAATAGTTGAAATACTCTCACAGATTACTCATTGCTTGCTTCTCGTTCTACATCAATTAAAAAAATAGGTGCTTAATATTTGACCTAATTATCTCGGGAAACGCAAAATGTATATACACTCAACATCAGGTGATTTACGCAAAAACGAACTCGTCTAATAAATTAATCACGCCCTGTCGCGTACTCTGGGCCTCATCCGGCACCTCGACCCGCGCTCCAATTCCCATTGTTCAACCGTGCGGTGTTCCCACGATAAGCAGTTACGTAATGATTAACCTTGAAAAGCGCCCCTTGAATTTTGTTCATTGAAGCTAGGTGTGACTTTTTTACGTTTAAAAGTATCGTCCATACTCTTAAAAGTTTTAGAATAAACTTTAACTAAGGTTCTCTTTGTTGTTTATTAGTATTTGTTTTGATATTATTATTTTATATGTTAAATGCGACCATGAACTACCCCATGATTGAAGGTTGTTAAACTTTAAACAGTCACCTGGTATAATTCATTTTAATGTGTTTTTTCTTTCGTCAACAGTTACAATAATCGGTGGTCTTGTGTTCCTGTTTTTCGCCGTGAGTGCACTCTTCATCGGTCCCGGCGAATAGTCACTTCTGTGTACTGTTTTATTTTGTAAGTGATAACACACAATGTACATTATTGTTATAGTTTAGTAAAAATCTATGTTCTGTATGTATTTTTATATGTGTGTGTGACGGTTCATGGAATAACACTTTCGTCTTTAAGAGACGAATTTTTCGCCGAGACACTTTGTCCGAATTTGCAACTGTTTAATATAGACGAAAGTTCTGTCGATAGTTTTCATTTCCGCAAATCGATTTGTATTCTATTTGCAAATAGAATTTATGGAGAATTACGAACAATCGCGATTTTGCTACGACTCTTATCGAATTATTTTATTATTTGATAGATTGTTGTGTACCATGTTTATGATTAAACTGGTAAATAGCTACGAATTATATTGTAGATAGAAGGGTATATTGATGATTTAATTTGAAATCCATTTTCCATCCATTTCTGCCAAAATTATATTGTATGTTTATTTATATATTATGATTGCAATAAAAATGCATTACCGTGGCTAGGTACTTCCGTAAGCGTAAAATCTTGGTTTGTATATTATATAAGCGAATTATTTTTAATAAACTCGTAGTTTATTACAGTTTATGAGGTAATTGTAGACTTGTGCATCTTCTCTAATTGATATTGCATTAAGAACAAAATTGTCTAATAAATTAGATAATAATTTAAATAATCATATGAGGTATCGTAGAATGCCTGACAGAAGCGAAGCTTCTTAAGCTTTATATATAACATTTATTTAATAATGAATGTAGCTTAATTTCGATATGGTAGTAAATTGTAATTCGGATATTTTTATAAATACAAAGATTAAAATCGAATAGCAAAGTTATAGATATAAAATTGCCTGCAGAAACATATGAAAAACGAGATCATAGATGTGTACTATTTTTCAAAAAAGGAGTAGGTATATATGAAATAAGGTGACATTTAACTAATTTGAAATTAAGGAAACAGGGGAACCGTTTCGTACTGAACGAGTGCTTATCGTCTCAATTTCAAGAGGTGTAATACGTATAAAACTCAAAGAAGGGCACCATTCAAGGAGAATGTTCGCATAATATAAGGGAAATTATGTGTCACATGGTTTATTTGGTAACTTTTTTTTCTTTGTTGCTGAGTTAATCCCCGTTGAAATGTGCATTTAAGTAATAAGCATCAATAAATTCGGTACAATTGTGCACTAACACCGTACTACATTTACACTTACGCTAGCCGACATGACAGCGGCGATCGACGATGAATAATCTGTCTCTCGGTTGTCACCGTTGTTTTTGGATTGTATTTTGCTTACCATCAGATATAGTGCAGTCACTTTGCCGTGCTACAATGAAAAAAATACCACCATTATACTTCGTTTTCAGATCTAGTGCATAATTTTATCAATTGGGAAATTGTATTCGATACGTTCGAGTGTTCTTTGTCGATAAGCGTAGATAGTGAGTGTTGAGGTAATACGTAGCAAGAGTTTAATGAGATTTGCATCTAGATAAAAATGATTGAATACACGATACCACACTCAATAAGAGTAGACAATAAATTTATTTCGCTAAAAGAACTAGCGCGTAATTAGTTGAGCTCCAAATGACGTCATAAACGGAGTAATTACGTCACTACATATGGGTGACCGCCCAGGTTATCATCAGTTATATTTTGGCCACTTTTAGTTTGTTTAGCCTGGTCAAATCCTGTGACATTTTTAAATGTACTAATTCTTTTACATTCACAATTGTACTAGCAGATTACTGTTCGCTTCTTTGGGTATTAAAACTGCAAAGGGTCAATCGACTCCAAACAATAAGTAGCCTATAGCCATCTATGATAAATTTCGCATCCATTCTATCCTATGCCGATATTTTCAGCAATTTCGACCTGATTGAGCCTCAAAAGAACTGTATTTTCATTGTACTAATTATTTTACATTTTTAAATGTACTAATTCTTTTACATTTACAAATGTACTAGCTGATTTCTGTTCGCTACTTAGGGCATTAAAAAATGCAAATGGTCAATCGAATCTAAAAAATAAGTAGCCTATAGCCATATATGACAAATTTGGCATTAATTGGTCATAGTCCTGTGCCGATACTTTCAGCAATTTTGACCTAATTGAGCATCAAGAGAAGTGTATTTTCATAATATATGTATACTAATTCTTTTACATTTTTAAGTATACTAATATTTGTACTAAATAAACTAATTTTTTTACATGTTTAAATGTAAGATAATTGCTTTTTTCTTGGCTACACCACCCAGTAAGCGAAATAACATTTGGGTTTTAACCCGGGTAGATGTACATCTCTAGGTGTAATCGATATTGAATTTTCATAATTAAGGTCAGTTGTAAAGAATCATAATTTTTCAGTATGAGTTTCTAATTTGAATCGTAGAGTCAAATGAAAGAAAAGAGAAACGGCTGAAGTGTACTGAACAATGTACTATTTAATCACATCTCTAGTGTACATTTTGATGTACTAATACTTAAGAATTACATACAGTAATGCAAATCATTGTACTAATTTCTTATTAAGGTAATGTCATTGAGTGCTTTCTTTAAAATGTCATATAAAATACATGGTTTGATGTTCTCATCGATTATTTTGTCTAACTTTTTTCCATTATTGTAAGCATTGATATACAAAAACCCAAGATGCACACTTAACATATCACAGCCGGCACACAAAAATGAGTGCATAATTTTAGATTATGCAGTCATTTCAAATAGTCTCGCGTCGCTTGCGTAATTGTAAAAACAACTTTAAATCACTCAGGTAAGGTTGAATTTGCAAAATCATAAGTTTATCGCATAACTGTATCCACGTATGTATATTGGGATGTTTTTGCGGGACGGTTTTGAGCGCTAGTTTTGTTCGAGACTGTGCGTCTTGGGTTTTTATATGTCAATGATTGTAAGTAGGTATAATTTGTGTGCAAATATGCATCTAAAATAGTATTACAATTTCGAATTATCAAAACCTTAAAAAAGTATTCTTTTGCAATATGTATGTATGTGAATGTATGTAAAAAAATGTTAAATAAGAAAATAAAATGAGGTCCATACATTATTAGTTTTCATAGTTCATTACCATTGCAAAGAGTAAAGATTCTGTACAACGAATGTGTGAACTTCAACCGCTTTCATGCCTTTTGTATTTGTTATCATTGCATTTATTTTAAATTAGGAGTGTTCTAAAGTTTCATTCGGTTTAGTGGAGGCTCTATTAGTGTACTCTAGATTCCGATACACACTACGCCAACAAGATCTTAGTATATCTGGCCCAGTATACCGGTAACTCCTTATTCGGAAAAAGTTAATGAGGGAATTAATATTAACACAATCTAAAGACGGGTTATACAGTTCAAATTATAAATTACCCCGTAGATATATTTGTTTTTATGACATGTGATATTTTATTTCGTCTTCGAAATTGGTGCCAATATAAGAACTACGGTGATGTTAGACTCTTTGAGTACAATTTCAGTTAAATCATTCTGAACCGAGACACAGTTTACATTGTTATGTATACATATAAAAAAGAAAAGAAAGAATATAACCATATTAATTCTTTAATTGTGAGATCATAATTTAATTGTTATTTTGTACTTGATGTCTGTGATGTTTTTATTTGTATTTATCTGTAACTATTTTTAAACTATTTAAACATTGACAGTACAATGATAAGAATGTTTCGCGTCTTGCGGCCATTTTAATTAACTCTAGTGTCCCTTATCTGCAGCATTTTAATTACGTCGACGAATTCCTAATAGGTTGATTGAATTAATTTACTCTTTATCTCATTAAGGCGAAGTCGCAAAGAAAACTTTTTAATACCAGTGAATATATTGTATAATGTAATAGCTTCTGCCCGCGACTTCGTTCGCGTGGAATAGTTATTTTGGGTTAACGCTAACACGCAGCGGAAGCTTTCAAAAGGAAAAACAAAGGATTTTGAAACATTCTTCATTGATGGTCTTAGCGTGATGATATATAGCCTATAGCCTTCCTCGATAAATAAGCTATCTAACACTGAAAGAATTTTTCAAATCGGTCCAGTAGTTCATGAGATTAGCGCGTTCAACTAAACAAAGAAAACATACCCTCCAGCTTTATAATAGTATAGATTTTTGAAAAATGAAGCATATCTATCTATATATATATAAGAGATTCCCACCTATATATTGACTCATCACGATATCTCTGGAACCATAAGGCGTAGCGACTTGAAATATGGTAGGAATATTCCTTTCGCCGAGTAGAGGTCAGCTAAGAACGGATTTTACGAAATTCCACCCACAAAGGGATTGCGGGGGGTAATCAGGGCGGGACAACGTCAGCCGGGCCCGCTAGTTATATATACACGCGAGATCTAGTGAATTAATTTAACAATCGGAACGAAATTCTTATTGTTTTAAACCGTGCTTCAGTGGGTATCCTTTCCGTTAGCAATGATAAAAATGTATGTCATTATTTGAATCTTTATTATGATTAATAAAGGAATCTTGGATTATACGGGCTATTATAATAAATGGAATATCATTCGCGTGTCAACTATAATTCGAATTAAATTGTTTTTCACTTCTGTATTATATCAATATATTTTTTTAAGAAATAGAATCTGATAATTGATTGTGTATGAAATGAATTTAATAATTTCAATGTTATTTATAAATTAAGTTTAGTTTATATAAATCAATAAGCAAGTGTGTATCTACAAAGTAAATTGGCATGAGACGCATACACTGTTCAAACATAAAATTCCTAATTATCATGGAAATTTTGAAATATCATAGCAGAGTTATTAAACCTCTTTGTTTTCTCAAATTCATTTGTTTATCCATAAAATGTAGCCATTTTATGAGAAATATTCTAAATAGTAATATTATGAACATGAGTATAAAATAAACACAGAGAAGCAAAATTGATTTAATATTGTATTTTTTAATTGGCAACACCAAAAAATCCGTTCACAGTAATTCAAACGTATTAAAACTGTTAGTTATTGAGTATAACTTTTAGAAAGATGTTTCAGCTTATAATATTGATTTCTTATGTGTAAAAACATTGTATGCGTTTTATAACAATTTATACAATCGAATTTCATACCAACATTTTAACACGGTTACCGATATGTTAAAATATAATAATGAATTCTACAATACAATGCATCTTTTGTTTAGTTTGTAATTAAGTACAAAGTTATTAATGAGACACGCGTAAAGTTATGATGCTTGTGCTAAATAAATGTTGAAATACGATTACTACGAAGAAAGTATTATTTTTGTGTATAAAAATAATAAACGATGTCAATAATGTGTTTGTTTTATTTTCATCCTTTTACGAAACTATATAGAGAGTCTTTTATGCATTTTCGATAACTACAGGAGTTTTCCTGAAGGAATAATCATCACCACGTGTAGGCGATTTCCAATCCGTAGCTCTATATTTTTCCACACAGACTAGAGACCAGAAGAACATTTCTGAGGTTCAGGCTTCCTCGCGAATTTTTCTGACGCCGTCATTCGATATTGTTATATATTTAAATTAGTAACTGTGAATTAGTAATTAATAATAATAATATTTTAATGTTCCAAGTCAATGTATACATAATTAACAGTAATATTGTTATCTGCACTGGTTACAAACCGTATCGCAGATATCACAATTTCATATAATGAGAACTAAAACAAACAGTGACTTAAACATATGTAATAAATAAAAACTTAATTTGAATTAACTAAATATGTGAGATTATTGTGTAACACGGTATTCCGAGTGAGTCATGAGTGTTTTATGATAGTAATGAGTGATTTATTTATTAAATTATAGTGTATGATTTGAATTACCGAATTTATAATTATAATTTAAATTGTGGTAATAATATTTTTTCTGTATTTGTGTAATTTTGTGAATGTAACCATTTGAAAGTGAGTTTTTTAATAGTATGTCTGTTATATTCATTATTCTGTAGTATATTATTTGCTTTATTATAGAGCAATCCCCCCAGGAAGCCTTCAAAACGACAAACAAACCCAGTATTATGTTTAGGTACTTTTATTATGTCCTCGACCCTTCTCTCATCAGAGAATTGTAAGCTTGGCGTTCCTACATGTAATTAGTAGCTGGCGTGGTGATAATGCCCATACCTTCCTTAAGGAAGAAGCTTATGGCACTGCAGTCGGTCTCTTACACGCTGACGTGAATGCGTAAGTGTTAGGCGATAAATTTACTACGATAATTCTAATGCATATAGATCCATGGATAGCATCCATAGCATATAATTCTTTTAAGCGGTAGAGCCACGCGGAAGCTATTACTGGTTTCAGCATGAATAGGTAGGCTTGCTCGGAGTAGTACCACCCGACCCATAGAAACACCCACGTGACGTAACAGTGGTTGCGTTTCGTTCGGTCAGTGAGAGCGCCGGAGGCCCACCTTCCCTTACCCCCTCCCTCTGTAAAAGGCCGACAACGCACTTGCGACTCCCCTGGTGTTGCTAGTCACAATCAGGACTGAGAACTTGGATCTTAGTGAATAATTATGGAGTATCTTTTTTTCTAAAGTGGGGAAATCCTCATGGACTCGCCACCCTCGCGTGGGGGAGTGGGTAATGTGTTTTTGTTTGCAACACGTGTTAGAATATAAAACCGGCAACATTGTCGACAAGGCACCTAAAATACTCGTATCCAAGGGCCAAAAACGTAAACCCACGCGCTATCCATAGAACTGTCACTTTTCACTTTGGACGCTATATTTATTGAACCAATATTTGTATCTTAGTGCATTCTTACTTGTACTGCATTAAAAGTGCAGTCATATCACATCTTCAGCGTTTTATTTCTCTCCACCGGTAACAACCGACACGAACCCTCGAGGATACAAAACGCCAGAAGCCTTTTGATATCAAATCGACTTGACATAGTTCTGGAACCCCCTGTCCAGTAAATCGATAATGTGCTTTGGAACTCTTTGCTAGAAATTAATACTATTACCAAAATCCTACTATTACTGATCTTACCAAACCTAAAACACACGATGGCCACTTTTTGATTGTTACTAGTACTAAAATCATGACATAATAGTCAATTTCTGAATCTTTCTTTCTGAAGCCTTTGTCTCATTCATGTACTTGCGGTAAGGCTTAAAAACATTTCTTACCTTGTAT
Source organism: Antheraea yamamai (assembly GCA_036509395.1). Taxonomy (NCBI): domain Eukaryota; kingdom Metazoa; phylum Arthropoda; class Insecta; order Lepidoptera; family Saturniidae; genus Antheraea; species Antheraea yamamai. Next base: position 7,885,606 of record AP028443.1, on the reverse strand, counting down.
GTCAATTATCTCGATAACATAGCTTGAAAATATAGAATCGAAACCAACAATTCGTAAATAGGGATATTCAGGGTCAGGATTCCGCCGTATCGATTAAAATTTTCATCTATTTGCTTAGTATATTATTATTTGAAACTACAATTCGAACAAAGATAAGCATTGTTTTTCATTTGTATTTATTTAACAAAAGGTTAGATATTTAAGAAAATCCAGGTTCCGTGTCATTAAATAGTTTAGAAACAATTGATCTAAACAGACTGTTCTGTGTTCAGACAAGTAAACCATCGCTATTGGCTACAGGACAACTATTGCCTGCCTAAATATTAATCTATGCGTAATTAATGGAAATATTAATGATTAGGCATAAAAGAAGACGAATACAAAGTTAAAAAAGCACAATATGAATAATCTTCGTAGACGGACAAAGTCTTAATTCAATGTCTACGACAAAAAATAGGCATAAATGAAACAACATTAAAATATAATCGATTTATTGATTAACAAAAATAAAAATAACACGCTTCTGGGAAATCGAAATAATCCTTTTGATAAAAAAAAACATAATAATCATTATGTTATCTTTTTTGCGATTTTGTTGGATTAATATCGTACGTCAAAATATGATTGATCGATATTTAAACGGTTTTTAATAGGAACGAAATAAGTGCTAATCGATTTGTACATGCATTCATTATTACGTCAACATTAATAAAGATAATTCTGTAATGTAATCATGCAGATTATATCGGTTCATGCAAATATGCACCGTAATTAAATGTTAAATAGAGTTAAAAGTAACTTGGTTAGTCATTATTTTTAACAAAGAAAGTTAAGACCAATTTATATGAGTGTAATAAAATAATTTAAGAAATAAATTCGTGTTTTTTATTACAGCCATAATTATTTCTTCCAATCTTTGGAAAGAAACATCAAAAGGTGTTTAAGTGTCATGTGACGTTAGTATATCACAAAATAAAACTCAAAAATCAGCTAAAAAAAGAGCAAAACTAAATAAACAATATTTAAAAATAACTAAGTATTTGCAATATTTCAACTTATGATTATATGTTTATGTATTAAAAAATATGATTAGGTATATATTTCAATTTATATAGGAAAAAAACAGTCAATAATTAATTGAGATATGGGTTTCTACCCATAACAATTTCTAAGTCGCAAATCTTGGCTCATTTTCATTTACTCCTCGACAGCCATGTGTTTCAGATCTATCAGAAATCTACATTATAAGACTCGTATAAGACTCAATGATACATTAGACATGCATTATATTAGTATCAATTCCCTTAATAACACTCACAAAATATAACATTGAAACCAATCTATCAAACTATAATCAGGCTATTTAAGACAAACGTTAAACCTATCTTTAAACTTAATTTTTTCACTAGGTTATGACTTGACTAGAAGATTTATTACCCTGAAAAGTTTCTTACTATAATTATATAGCTGCTTAGTTTTTAATAAGATCTTTAATTGTACTACATAAATCTGTCACCTATAGCTAAAGACATCTATGGTTAATGTAGTCTGTGGCTAAAATAGTCTACAGCTAAGTTCTTCTTCTATATTATTTTTGGCAACCGGTCTTCTACTAGACTATTACTGCCATTGTCAAGTGAGTGACGATATTACGAGTTTCTTGATATAATTTCAATGAACTAACAAGATGGCGGCCATCTTGTTAGAACTTTCCTGGGAGTTTTTGTAGCAAGTCAGAATCCATGCTCCGTGGTATTATTTCCGATCTACTTCACTTGTGCCTAATAACCAAACTGTATTTCGTAAAGCACCATCAACATTATACAATATAGAGCCAAATAACACAAGATTATGGATAAACTATAAAGACCAATACATGGCATTCCAAGATCCCGCCAAAAACTCCGATATTGCTAAGTTATCTATAAGTAAAGTCATCTATGACTATAGTTATTTCTGACAAACGATTCGTACATGCTAAAATTATCTCTCGAATAAAATCATCGATGACTAAGTTTATTTGTGGCTAAAGTTATCTATTACTTTAAGTCATTTATGACTAATGATTCGTATAAGAGTCAATTTGTTTCGTTAATTGGTAGACTAAAACTGTGATGAAACACTGCTGATATATATTTAAAAAATTAATCATTAATACCTATAAAATGAGTACCTTTTTCTTTCTATACGAATAATATTTAGCCATAACATAAACTCATTATCAGAAACTTCAATTTTCCTTGTCAAATTTGAATAATTTCGATATCGTGGCATCTGATAAAATATTCCTTTGTTATAAATATATTTTATCATGAACGGATATATGTAGACATTGCATGCAACATTGTAATATATAAAAAAATATTGGTATCGTTGATACGTTAAACACGGTTAAGTAAAGTTTATACAGGTCAAATATTCATCTTATCTTACAAAATCCCGAGGTATATGTTTTAGAACTTTTATATAGCATTGTAATTGTTTTTTTGTATTTAATACTATTGTGAAAAGTTCGCTATAAGTTTGGAATATTACTCAAATATATAAAAAAAAAAATTGAATTTTGAAATTGATTTGAATTTCCAATAGCACTGTCACCGAGGCTAATAAGTTTAGTGAAAGTAAATTGTGCAAAGCATGAGACTTAGGTGTGCAATTATGTTAAATAAACAGCTATATAGTCATCGCACGCGTCGAGCATGGCTTGCCGAAGCATCGGATCTCGGGCACTATCCAAAGCTGAGGTGTGACACGGTAGGAATAAGCAAGTGCGAGAAGATTCACCCCATGAGTAGTTCAACGTACCTGGTGAATGGAAACTATTTCTAGAACTACAAACCTAATTGTTGGATTAGCAACTAAGTGATTACGGATTTTAAATAAGAAGAAAAATGGAAAAAAAAATTCTGAATCAATATTACATAGTATAAAACAAAGTCCCCTACCCCGTCTGTCTGTCTGTCTGTTCGCGATAAACTCAAAAACTACCGAACGGATTTTCATGCGGTATTCACCGGTGGATAGAGTGATTGATGAGGAACGTTTTAGTATATAATTTGTCAAGGATTTTTTCATAATCAGGGCGGGACAACGTCTAGTCTAGTCTAGTCTGTCATGTAGTGGCTTTTATATTTTATTCATAATTTTGTGTAATTTGACTCTATATTTTGTAATATTGTTGTTATTTTACGTAATGTAGCCAGGTCATTGTGTACAAGTGATGAGAAATAATACCACATAGGTATCTCAGAGGTACAGAGTAAATCTCAATGGAAAGTTCTAACAAGTGGGCTTACCATCTTGTTACAACATTGAAATCATTACAAGACATTGTAGTCCGGTGAAGCTGTTAAAACCTTGCTAGGTCAATTGCGTAGTCAGATCGAGAAAAAAAAATCACAAGACACTTGTAATATGACTGCCTACTTGATAATAGCAGTAATAATCTAAAAGATTTGTTTCTAAAAGAAAATAAAACTAATGGATACCTATCATGACGAACCAAAGGTGAAAGTCTAAACAAAAAAAAATTAAGTACATCCTTGATGACTTATATCACCCTCATGGGATAACTCAAATGGATAAACGTACCTTCAAACTTGACTTTCATTTATATAGAGTAAAGAACCCAATTTATATTATACCATCGAACCGGGCGGACGTCTTCCTGACTTGGTAATTTAAAAATTAAAAAATCCTAAAAGGCAACCGCAGCGCCACCTACCGGGTCCAATTGTGAATCTAAACTATTCTCGGATCTACTGGAACACGCACACAAAATTTCATCAAAATCGGTCCGGCCGTTTAGGAGGAATTCAGTGACATACACACGGACAGAAGAAATTTATATATCTATACTAATATTATAAAGAGGTAAAGTTTGTGAGTTTGTGACGTTGTAGGGGGTAATCTCAGGAAGTACTGGTCCGATTTCTAAAATTCTTTCAGTGTTATATAGCTCATTTATCGAGGAAGGTTATAGGCTATATATCGTCACGCTAAGACCAATAGGAGCGGAGAAATAATGAAGAATTTTTCAAAGTCGGGATTTATTTCCTCTTGAGAGCTTCCGCTGCGTGTTAACGTTAGCCCAAAATAACTATTCCACGGGGACGAAGTCGCGGGCAGAGGCTAGTATTATATATGTATATAATATAGAGTAAGAACCCAATATATATTCAACAAACGTTCAAGGACTAAAATTATCTTTTGACGCAAAAAATTCTAATAATCATCCATAGTCTAACCGAGTTCACAAACTGGAGCTATTTTTACCCTATCATAAAAAGGTACTCACTCATCACGAGGATATGACAAGACCTTATTCTCAACGTCGCAATCAGTTCCCTTCTGGAAAGTCTAGCATAATCAAACCAAGGAGATTGCCATAACTTATCTTGAAATGTTTTGGATTAAATACCTTAGTCTATAGAAGTCCTATCCCTCTGTATAAACATGTAGATTGAGTACAAAATACACTAAATTAACCTATCGCCATAATCCATAACCATACAGTTGCCAATTTTAACATTAAAGTATATATTGCAATACACATTCTGGAGATAGATATAATAGTGCATTATTGAAGTCGTTTGATTCATTCTATCGTATCAATATATATCGAATATATCGAACAATATATATCGAATATTTGTTCAATGAAATGACATCTTCGATCAAGTAATTTTGCTACTGACATACACTGTATTGGAGAAAGGAAATTTTCCAAGGTATTTTTAAGATGTCAAATGATTTCTTATTACGATTGTATCCTGTCTTAATGACCGCTTTGTTCGTGGATGCATAATAAATGTGTTTTACAATTAATATTACTAAGCAGTGGCAATGCAACGATTAAGCGTAAAAAAGATGAATTAAACAAAATAGCCTCCCAATTATGATTTTATTAATAGTCCATTGAAATGTTACATTTTTTAGGCCTTACCTTGCGTTTTTTAGAGGACACAATTTTATTCTTTTGATGTGTAGGGGGGGGTCAGTGTAAAGCTAAAACCAAGTTTGTGGGGTCGCCACCCTTGTCCTACGGCCGCCATCTTGAAAATAGGGGTTGAAATGGTATTTACGATATATTTCTTAAACTATTTATTTTATAAAAAAAATTTGTTAACATTTTTTGTTGCAAATTAAATTCTCTACAACTTTGCTCCAGTAACTTTTTGTCGTAGAACTATAAATAAAAAAGTTATAAGCGAAAATCTTCAGAAATTTGAGAAAAAAATTTATATTTTTCGATGTAACTTTTTTTTTTATCATTTTACGAAAAAATGATATCTGACCATTTTTGTACATCGTTTTTTGAGGAACAACTTTTATTCGCATCATTTTTTCATTAAGTCAATAGCTAAGGATTTACAGCGCTCCGAAGCGAGTACTATTTTTCAGCACTCTTAACTATACCTATATTATACGTGTGTACCTATAATATGTCATCAGTTATTGTTTGTTTTTTTTTTTCTTTGTTTTTACTTTATTATTATAACTTTTTTAATTACAAATTTTGCAATATTATTAATAATTAATTATTGACTCTTTTAAATAATAATAAATAATGTTATAATAATAAAGTAAAAACAAAGAAAAAAAAACAAACAATAACTGATGACATATTATAGGTACACACGTATAATATAGGTATAGTTAAGAGTGCAGAAAAATAGTACTCGCTTCGGAGCGCTGTAAATCCTTAGCTATTGACTTAATGAAAAAATGATGCGAATAAAAGTTGTTCCTCAAAAAACTATGTACAAAAATGGTCAGATATCATTTTTTCGTAAAATGATAAAAAAAAAAAGTTACATCGAAAAATATAAATTTTTTTCTCAAATTTCTGAAGATTTTCGCTTATAACTTTTTTATTTATAGTTCTACGACAAAAAGTTACTGGAGCAAAGTTGTAGAGAATTTAATTTGCAACAAAAAATGTTAACAAATTTTTTTTATAAAATAAATAGTTTAAGAGATATATCGTAAATACCATTTCAACCCCTATTTTCAAGATGGCGGCCGTGGGACAAGGGTGGCGACCCCACAAACTTGGTTTTAGCTTTACACTGACCCCCCCTACACATCAAAAAAATAAAATTGCGTCCTCTAAAAAACGCAACCCCAAATGTAACTTTTCAATGGACTATAAGCCATCACCGCAATATAATAAAAAATGCAAATCACTTTTTTTCATAGCATCGTTAAAGAATTTACCCAGTTTAAGAACATGCAAAATTGCAACACATCCTTCCAAATTTTAAATAAAACAAAAAAACACCAGCCACCTATATACGTATATAGTTCACATACCGTTATAACACTAGGGATAGTCAACGTCTTTCGTTGCAGTTCTTGATGATTATTCTTATACTTCTTCTCTTGTTCATTTAAAAGTTATGATCAATATTATGAAAGTCATAAGAATTCGGATGAATATAACTTTAACTAAACGCAATGTTAATTACATCGTGATTAAAATAAATATTATATTTTACAACTTATATACGAGGAACCATCGATCGTGGGATCTAAAACGAACTCTTTTCGAACGTTGTCGAATCGTTCGAATAATGACGTCAGCGTTCCAGAGTTTTCCACCCTCATTTACTGAAAGATATATAAAACGCGCTACAGTGCGTCTGAGAGAGTTCTATTCTAAACATCGGAACGAATACGAGAAGAAAGCAAAAGGAAGAGAACTTCAAATAGACTGCGACTGCATTATACGGTGAAAGTGTGGTTGTGTTGTATTTATGTGATATTAGAGTTATATTTGTCAGAATTCTTGTGACTATAATGGCGCCGTTCATAAAATACGTTCGCATTTATAGAGGACGAAAGGGGTGTCGCTTATTATGATAAGAATTGACAAGCATGACGAAGGCAGGGGAGGGGGGGCGTCTAAAAAGGTAAACCCTTGCATGACGTATTTTGTGAACGGTTCTAGCGTATATTTAGTTGCTGTTTTTAGTGAATAAATTATGTGTGTGATTAATAAAGTGTTGGGTTAAAATGGAGATGTTACCGTAATATCTGAGAGGCCAGTGATGCGCAGACCTACTGCGCGAGAGGAGACAGGAGGGCGTGGCTCCGGGAGTGAGGACTCGAGCCGGCCACCACGCACACGAGCCCAGCTTATTCCATACTACGTCATCATACCTACATAGAATATGATGATTGATGCCAACGTGAGTTATATCGTAAGAGGGTTCACCAAACAGAACGCGTTATTAGTACCCGTCAAGACGTACAGTCCGCTCGGCGGAGGCTGATCTTTGCATTTGTGTGCGCAAGGTGCAAGGTGCAAGGTGCAAAAGTGCACATACTCGTATATAGAGATAGATAGATTTATTTTTTCTTGCAAGAACATAGCTTAACTGTAGAGAACGAGAGTCTGGAGATCACTAGTTCAGGTCTTCGAGTCTTTCTCAGACTCCAGACCTCACATTAATTTTCACTGTAACTTTACTGTTCTATAAAATGTATACTTTTTCTTTTTTGTTCATAAACTATTGTTGTATAGTTTAAAGGATGTAAATGTGAGGTCAAATAAATATAATTTATTATTATACACGATTCAACAACGCCGCGCACCGCGCACACTTCACCTCATGTACTGATAGCAGCGTCACCGCGTTTCAATTTTTATATATATATATTTTTTTATACCATAGGAGACAAGCGAACAGACGGGTCACCTGATGATAACTGATCACCGCCGTCCATGGACACTAACAACACCAGGGGAGTCGCAATTGCGTTGCCAGCCTGTGTTTCGGGGGAGGGGGGGTGGGATAGGGAGTGGTGGAGGCGGAGGGGAGAGAGGGGGCGGGGGGCCTCCGGCGCTCTGACTGACCGAACGAAACGCAACAATACAAGCACTGTTACTTCACGTCGGTTTTCTATGAGAGGGTGGTACTACCCCGGGCGAGCCGACCCAATCATGCTGAAACCAGTAATAGCTTCAGTGTGGCTCTACCGCCTACATATGCTCGATTTATTAGTGGAATGTCTACCAACACGAAAAAGGAAGAATACAAAAATTAAATAGCCAAGTAAAAGAAATGTTACATAATTGAACTAATTATTTTAAAGACATATCAAATGTCACTATATTATTACATTTTATTTATTGATATCTGACTTCTCAGTCACACTTACATATGTACACATACTAATCAGGCATACATATCATAGCTGGCATTTGTTGTAACAATTTTTATTAATTTACTTTTATTTTTAAACTAGAATACCTCTCCCACTTATGTTATGTACCTACCTAAACCATAACAAAGTTTATTTGATTAAAGTCTGGCTCTACTTTTGGTAATCATTCACACAAATCTGGAAATGACGCCTCTATCTGTGCACCCATCAAAGATTATTATAACTGTATATGTCTATAAAAATATGTTGTTATGTTATGCACAATGAACAGATAAACAAGATCGAGTTTTTTGCTGGTTACTCTCGATGGTGGTTTTGACGTTCATAAGTGCCTTCTCAGGGCCTAAATTGATTTAAAAAAATGCAAAGCCCAGTTTGTGCCTCGAAGACCGTACACCGTGGAACAGTAAGTTTATCTCTCGATGAAAATTTTCTTTTCTGTACTGCTGACAACTTGTATGCAAAATTTCATCGTGATCAAGTTGAGTAGTTGTGTAAGCGTAATAAACAAATGAATAAACAATGAAAATATAAACAATATGAATATGTAGCTTAGCTTAAGTTAGCTCAGACAGGTCGCGAATTGCATGAATTAGGCAACAGCCCGAGCCGAGGTGTGCCGTGCACCGTTGAGCTAGTTGTCAAAATAAAACCGGCTGAGTGCCTTAAGCGCTCGCCTTAGTAGTCCGGTGAAGCTGTTGGCCTTACAAGGCCAATAGCGTAGTCACTTCGAAAAAAATAAAAATAAACAAACACGCTTTATTCATAACTAGCTGTGCCCGCGACTTCGTCCGCGTGGAACCTAATGTACAAAACAGCGATTAATCTATAAGTCTCATTACTATCTACCTTTCTCTCGTATTTAAGTCGCGTCATCATTAAAATTACAATAACTTTTGATAGACCGAACCGATTTGAATGAAACAAACATTAAATGTTATTCGAAGATATCCTCTATGATTTTGAATGCTTTATCATGAACGCTGTACTATAGTAGTAATATTATTCATACAAACAGACAGACAGACATTTCTAAAAATGATTGAAATTTCCTATTTCTTTGAATTTATGGGGTGTTGATTGAACAAAAGAGATAGGTCTTGAATAATCTAGTAGTAGAAAGAAGATTGTTAACAATAATTTGAACCTGTATGTAATTCAGAAGACCACTCACCCAACTTTTGGACCCCACATACAGCTCGGACACAAATCCACGTTCTCTTTATCCTTCTTTACAGAGCATATTGTACGTGTACTCGATAGTATCTTCTCTACGAATTTCGTCGGCTTCTGGGTCCGTTGTGGCGGATTTTTTCGATCTGAAAATTATCTACACGATTAAAAGTAGAAAACTGGTTGAGGGAGGTTTTTTTAATCTTAATGTCCACTAGCGGGCTCGACGAACTTGTCCCTGATAATAAAGAATATATACCTAAACCTTCCTCATGCACTTTATCTGGTGGTTTTACTGGTGAAAACCGCATGAAAATCCGTATTCGATAGTTTTTGAGTTTATCGCGAACAGACAGACAGACGTGGTAGATTTTTTTTTATACTATGTAATGATAAATATAATGACAGAGGTCGGCTCTTGTAGACACATAATTAAAAAACAACTGGATAGATTTCGATGAATTTTATTTTTGTTTCTTCATTCATACTTCAGTCCTTATCTATATATATTTATCTTATCTAACGTGTATGTAATTTTTAGATTTTTGTAAAAAAAATTGTTGCAGGTGTCTGTTTGTATGAAGACGAGTCTCTGCTAAAATACTGTGTTCATGATAAAACTTATTCATTTCGTCATAAAAGACATCTTCTAGTAACATTTAGCCTTTGTTTCATAAACATCGGTTCACTCTATCAAAAGTTATTGTAATTTTAATGACGCCGCGGCGTAAGTACGAGAGAAAAGTAGATAAGTAAATGGACTTAATACATTTAGACGAGTTTATTAATCCTTGTTTTTTTACATCAGATAGCACGTGGGCGAAGTTGCGGACACAGCTAGTCTAGAAAAGAGTGGTGTTAACTTTATGTAACTGCACTAGGCGTTCAGCGGCGTGTAAAGCAAGCGTTGTAGTGCGCATGCGCAGGAGTGGGAAAAAACCGGTTTTCAAATATATATATTTTTCTTTGTATTTTTTCCTCTACATATAAAATTTATTGTTAAGATATTAAACAACGCAGACAGAGTCGGGGGGATCAGGTAGTAATCAATACAGTGAACAAATTTATCGGCCGTCATACCGGCCTACAAATAGATTGGGGCTTGGTTTTATCAGATGTTTTACAAGTCCCTGCTTGGCATCTATCTCATTTGATGGTAAGTGCAGATAGAGTCGGTGATGGATCGTAAAAGTTACATGCCTATTCTATCTTCGCTAGAACACTCCCAAGTTATAATCTGATGGGAAGACACGACGCCGGGAATGGATTTCACTCCTTAACCATGAGTATAATAATGGAGCAAATCACTTGATACAAATCGCGGGAATATCAAGAACTATACGGACATGGAAAACTAGGGAGGGTGGAATAATATCATACAGTTTCTGAGCACACGCCAAAATGTAATTTATAACATCCTGAGAGATATTAATCTCAAGTCTAGTTGCTGTTCATAATCTACAAATTGTTACCTTTAAAATACTGAGAGACAAACTAATAAACGTAAGTTTAGATCCTGCGCACAAACTCTAAAGTGTAACCTATAAAATCCAAAAGACAGCCAATATTAGCGGAAAGTGTATGGTGATAACACTCCAGCCGGATACATACACCCTATAAGTTATCACCCGTATGATTATTGGATATCACTACTCTATCTCTCGTATGATTACTGGATATCACTACCCTATCTCCCATATGATTAATGGATATCACTAACCTATCTCCCATATGATTACTGGATATCACTAACCTATCTCCCATATGATTACTGGATATCACTAACCTATCTCCCATATGATTACTGGATATCACTAACCTATCTCCCATATGATTACTGGATATCACCGGCTGAAACCGTAACCCAATAAGCCAATGTATTTCACTAAAGCAGACGTTTCATTTACTGTATGGAGGTCGCAATTGTCAAATGAATAAAAAATTATAGCACTCACGCAAAATATTAACAAGCCACTCTCTTCTGCATGGCAGGTGGAAGGATGAGGGGCAGTTGGTACAGTCACGAAGGCGATCACCCTTCCCACATACTAGGCACCACGGAGCATGAATAGTCACTGCTTGTTTTATTGGAGTCAGAGTATTCTGAAAAATATAGAGAATAATATAGACGAGCTGTGAGAATTGTTGGCGATCCCAAGCTCACAAAGCATTAAGTTTAAAGAGAGTTGTCGACTCTTTATGTATGTTCTACCATTTGTATAATTGGTTGTGTTCCGAGGAATTGTTCAACATTGTGCCTGTGGCTGCTTTCCATCATCGTACCGCTCGTCATGATCAGGGAATTCACCCTCACACCTTGGAACCGAAATGGTCTCGGACGGTCCGGTTTCAGAGGAGTTTCCTCCCACGAACGCTCCAATTGTGGAATGAATTTCCTGCTGAGGTTTTTCCCGGGGACTACAGTATGGAGTTCTTCAAGGGGAAAATAAATAGGACATTAAAAAGTCGGCAACACGCATGTAGTACCTACGGTGTTGTGTCCATCGGCTGCGGTGGCTGCTTAAGATCAGGCGGCCCGCATGCTTGTTTGCTACAATTGTGGTATGAAAAAAAGAATAGTAACATATCAACGTAAACAATAATTTAGTATAGGTCAAAATTAGTTGATAATAAAGTCTTTAACTTTTATGTCATTTTTTTTTCGAACTGACTACGCTATCGGCATAGCAAGGTCTTAACAGCTTCACCGGACTACTTTTATATGTCATACAAATCTCAAAATCTTAGGTAATATGAAATTTACATTTACATATATATTGTAAAAGAAGAATTGTAAGAAAATAAATTATATACAAATTGTAAGAAATAGTACCAACAATATTGCCACCTTACAAATCAATAGTAATCGCCTAGTCAATATGATAATTCCATAATTTTCACAAAGAAGAAAACATCGTCTGTATCTAATTATTAATCATACAGCGCCATCTACTAGGTTACTGTGGTACTTGTATTTTTGGCAATGGATGATAGTGATACTGCACCTGCCGGTACATGAAGATTTTGTAAGATGGCGCTATATTACATTACCCGAATAGAAATTCATTCGTCTTCCACCTGCACTGTACTGGCCATCTATGAATCTTTGTTTAATAATCTAGAGGGCTATGCTAGTAAACAAACAAATGAAAATCGACTGTGCTGACGCCCCTTGAGATTGATAAAATATGAAATAGTACAAATATAACACACTACCTAATACTCTTTTACTAATTACTCTGTGACCTTAACTGTGGAATTTAATAATAATGCTTGAGAATCCTTTAAATTACTACTAGTAGAAAATGGGACCAAATCTTCACTTTACACTGCAACTATATAATGAAATGAAATGGGAACTCAACGTTGGACCATCAACTTTGTCAATTCTTTTAAACATTTTTTTTACACAAATTTTGACCTGATAATAACAAATACGACGAAAAAAAGGATTACCCAAATATGTACAGCCGTTCTGAAGTTATGCTCTTACATACATTCAGAAAATGATTATTATTATATATATTAGATCCTTTCTTAGCATGACATGCGTACATTAATTTGCATCAACTTATAATTGATGTTATAGTGTATCAAGTTCAGATAGAATATACTTTGGCCTTCTATCATAGAATCTCTTATATTCTATATTGTAAATGTTACATTACAATAAACAAACTTAAAAAAAAAACGAATACTCACAGAACCCTCACTATTATCTTTGCTTTCCATCTTATGAACGAAATTATATCTCCAGCACTGGTGCAGGTAATTCTCAATCTCCTTCTCTGTAGCTATGTTCTTCAGTACAACTTCTATCTTGTCCTCAGTACTGGCATCAATATTTAGCAAATAATCCAACACATCCTTGTTAGTATTGACGTTTTCTTTTAAAATCAAGAAGTTTTCATCAAAGATCTTCTCTTTACCTCTTCTGACGAATTCATTGAATGCGTTTTCATAACGACCTTGCTTAAGGGGTGTATGCCTGATGTCATATGTAGTATTAAGGTCAGGCTGTTTCAGGTTCCCTGGTTTCACATTGAGCGGGAGTGTGTGATCTAATTGTATCTTTCTCTGTAATATGAAATTATAATTGATAATGTGTCGTTTAATGGGTTAACTTTGTTCAACAAGTATTAAAAAAAATTAATGATTTGCCTATCTATACTAATATCATAAAGCTGAAGAGTTTGTTTGCTTCAACGCGCTAATCTCAGGATCTACTGGTCCGATTTGTAAAGTCTTTCAGTTTTAGATAATGTTTTTAAAGAATGTTTTTCAAAATCGGGGTTTTTTGACGTTAACCAAAAGTAACTATTCCACGCGGACGAAGTCACGGGCAGAATCTAGTTCTATATACCAGAAGATTTTTTATACTATGCAGGTTACCTTTAACCACAATCTTAGCCAATATTAATCGACGATGTGGTCTAGGATAGTAAACACGATAAACCTAAAGGGGACTCAAGTTCAGCTGCGGAAATACACCTATAGGTGCTTAGCGACAAGTTTTCAACTTGAGGGTCATAGCTAGCGGGCTGCAGACTGAGGAAAAGCCCTACCACACTGCTATAGTTTCATCACGTTACTTCACCGAAAGCTCTGGTCAGTAGGAAGGATTCGAACTTATACGATGTTATTACAAAAAAGTTAAATACGTATTGAATCCTGGCTTTAAAAAGGTTTCGTTTTTGATTGAAGAAGGCGTTACTTTGCGGAAATCCATCATTAAATATTATAGTGGGCGTTACTTTGCACTTCCGCTTGGAATTGATTGAACACTACTACGTCTAACTGCAACAAAAAGCAAATCAATTAATCAATATATATGTATATATTAATTATACAATATATTATTATTAATTAATATATTTACATTAATTATATATTGTATAGTTAATGATATATTGTATAATTCATAATATATTGTATAATTGATGATATATTGTATAATTGATAATATATTATATAATTAATATATACATATACATATATTGATTAATTGGTTTGCTTTTTATTGCAGTTAGATGTAGTAGTGTTCAATCAATTCCAAACGGAAGTGCAAAGTAGCGTCCACTATAATATTTAAAAGGTTTCGTTAAATGCACAGCGGTCGCTGAAAGTTCGCCATCTTGCTCTTTTGTCTCGCTTTGATTACGTTAGGTTAGACTTACGAAAAAGGATAACGCGAACTTGCCTCGGGCGAGCGCGGTGCATTTATTACGAAACCATTTTAAAGCAAGTATTTAATACGTATTAACTTTTTGTAATAACACGGATAATGTCGATCGATGCAGTGTGTCGAACACGCTATCAACTGAGCTGAGCCATCATCGCTTAGAGTTTGCGTTAATCGGAATAAACCTGACCACGTTCTAAGCTTAGCATGTTACAAAATTCAGACACGGTTTTTTACTTGTGGAACATGACAATCGTCTTACTGAATCTCAAATACCATACAAGTGTAATGTTCCAATAATGACACGTTCCTCCAATAACCAAGCAAGTAAGCAGGGTATCTGTACCCGATTGGATTTATATTACTATGCATATAATAATAATAAAGTCACCTGAATGTATAAGTCCATTTATTTGTCTACTTTTCTCTAGTACTTACGCAGCGTCGTCATTAAAACCACAATAACTTTTGATAGAGTGGACCGATTTGAATGAAACAAAGACTAAGTTACTCCCGAGCATATGCTTTACGATTTATGAGGTTTGTTCTGAACCCAGTACTTTAGAAGTGATGCGTGTTCATACAGACAGACAGATAGATAGAAAGACATTTAAAAAAATGATTGAAATGTTCTATTACTTATTCCTAGACACTTGCAACATTTTTTTAACAAAAATCGAAAAAGTACAGATACGTTACATTTACATTCTTATTATATGTATAGATGAAGAGAGTAATAAATAAATTGTATATATACTAATCAAGGATACACATTTCATAATGAACTAAGCCCGTATTCAGCCAGTCATAAGATACTTTTTTAACTTCACATGTTACAGACCTGTTGTACTTTCTTTATTAAAGATAAAATTATAAATAATTGAATAACTGAAACGATTCATTTCACAAGGAACCAGTTTTTATACCTACTTAAATATTATAAGTAAATAAAGTTTATATTAAAATTGAAGATCTTTTAAAAAAACTCGAAATGTAATGAACGACTACAATGGGATTTAATTCATTATGAAATGTAAATTCTCAGTTATTTTGTTGATTATTATTTTATCATTAATTTAAAAAAAATATAACTGATTATTAAATTATATTATTCAAAGTATACACAAGTAAAGTATACACTAGCGGGCCCGGCAGACATTGTTCCGGCCCTGATTATAAAAAAATCCTTGACAAATTACATACCAAAACATTCCTCATGAATTACTTTATTCACTGGTGAAAACCGCTTGAAAATCCGTTCAGTAGTTTTTGAGTTTATCGCGAACAGACAGACGCGGTAGGGGACTTTGTTTTATACTATGTAATGATGATTACATATTGTCAAAAAACAAAGCTTTTAATAAAGGTAATCAATTAAAAAATAATCGAAATTCTGAAGTTAACCTTGCTTTCTTGATTGTTTATATGTATGTATGTCCCAATTATGCTGGAACATTATTAGATATTCTTCATTTAAGAAGTATTAAAAAAAATCATACACCACATGTAAAAAGGATTGCAAAAAATGAAAATCACATTTCTGTTAATTTTAATTATATATTTATTTCTGCTTATATTAACTGAAGCATCAAAATATAAATATTATTAACTCATAAGTCTTTCAATATACCTATATTCTTCATCTTCTCAATGCATTTCAGACTTGGAGATTTTTTCTAGCTAGATTTGTCTAGCTATTTCAGACTTCGTTGTTGTTGTCGATGTACTTAGGAAAGCGTTGCTTCTAAATCTATAAAACCGTTTTACTTAGATTTAGCAACAATTTTGTCTACAACCATTTTCAGATTCCATTTTCTTTTTGACTCTTTCAAGCCCATTCTATCATATATCATGTCACTAAACTTTGTACAAGTTCATCCGCTGTTTACCTACATCTATTAGTATCAACTAATTCTAATATTAATGGAGATGTGAAGTTTGAAGTATGGATACTGTTTCTTTAAACTGGCTTGTAAATTTGACTTGACAGTTTCTTGTATCAGCTCCATTAATTTCTTTAATAATTTTTGTAAGCAGCTCTTCCGATCACATGGCTCGATGCTGCCATCAGTTTTCTTTAACATTAAAAGATTTTGCTACCAAACTTCTTTCATGGGTCTGAAAAAGGCTACATCCAGCGTTTACCATAAGTGTCTAGATTTGCGTGGTAAAACAAACAAAATCAATTTCTTGCTCTTTGCATAGTTTGATAGCGTAAAATGATAAATGTAAGGATAAATTATCACCAACTAAAAACTTTTTGCCGGTTTCTCAGAAAATAATGAAATTACAATACATTGCGACCAGGTGTCACATACACTACCATCGAAGTTGAACAATTATACCACACAGTTTTAGGGCCATGTGAAGCCTATGTATTCCAAAAATGCTGTGCTTCGTATGCCACATATGGTGGTATAAGTTGTCCTTCTACTGATACAGCTATCATAATAAAAACTCTTGTCTAGGAATGGTTTATATTGCATTCTGGATATTTAGTGCCACAACTAGTAATATTTTTTCCAATGTGGTTTTGGTAGTTAACAGTATTATCCCCACTCTGCATATATTTTATGTTCTTCTATTTCCAATGAGCGCTTTGTGATTTGGGCAATCCCTTGCTATGGTGATACACAACATACATGTATGCCATATTGAGCTGCTACTGTTTTCAAAAAATCAATGCCAATTATAAATAGTTTTCCATCATTTGTTTTGTAATATTTTTGTATAATTGTTATCATATTTTATATAGTGCAAGGCACATAGTTGAGATTTATCAATGCAAGGTATTCTCCAAAAGAATCTAAAGAAATAAGATAATAAATTAATTGTCTTGGGATTAAACAGTTTTTTTTTTAAATAAAGTAACATTTTATACAAATATTTTTGTTATAGCAACCGTAACTTTAATAATCCCCCGAGAGGCTACTATTTACCTCTTATCCTAATTTATAGATAATATAAAATACATAAACCATGCTCATTACATCTTATGTGAGGTTTTATGATAGGTAAATAACTACCACTTATAGTAACTTCATATTAATATCTGAATTAAATTGTAGTATTAAACAAATGAAAACTTTGTATAAAGCTCAAAATTGCTACTCACCTTAACACATCAATTTTTACGTTTAGAAACAACTTCACTAGAAGTAATGATCTTTTCATATCAGATTTAGTGTTGTTGTATATTAAAAAAAATCAATTGTAGCTACTTTCACTGAATGATGTAGTAACAGTAATGCAAAGTAAAAAATTTCACTTTGTTCTATTCTCCCCATTTAACTGTACTATTAATGACAGTGCCATTACTTTATTATACTACATTAAAAAAAAGTAAGTAGCCACTATTTATTACAATCCAATATAAAGTTATGATCTAGGACCATTTTTTTAACCAGGTCAAGCCCCAGAAAAGTGATAGAAGATGAATTTTTTTTTTAACTTTATTTTTGCCAACCAATCTTTTCGATTTTTACTGTTGTTGTTGAGTAGTTAATAGTATTACAACTTCTTCTTCTATTTTATTTTTGGCAACCAGTCTTCTAGTAGACTATTACTGCCATTGTCAAGTGAGTATTGATATTACAAGTTTCTTGATATAATTTCAACCACCAAGATGGTGGCCATCTTGTTAGAACTTTCCTGGGAGTTTTTGTGGCAAGTCAGAATCCATGCTCCGTGGTATTGTTTCCAATCCACTTCACTTGCGCACAATAACCAAACTATATTACGTAAAGCACCACCAATATTACACAATACAGAGCCAAATAACACAAGATTATAGATAAAGTATAATGACCACTACATGGCATTCCAAGATCCCGTCAAAAACTTCCAGATGAATTTAAAGATATATTTTTGCTTGGTAACTTAATATCTTGTGATGTGGACAAGAAAATTGTAAAGTGGACACAGTGGCATACATGAGTACAAAGCATCAAGAAATGTAAAACACCTGGGTACATTAATCTTAATCTTAACTTATCAACAGAAACAAATATTTCATCTTAAATTTTTTGTGACAGATTTTCTTACATACTCATAGATAATTGTAGCATAGATTCAACTAAAAATATATTTTTTTGAAGTTATACTTCTTTTGGCGCGTTAGGGAAAAATAATGAGAGTAAATTTTTACGATGAGCGCACACACCGTCACGAAATACCGACACCCTGAAGTTAGCTATAGTCAACATTTTGTTTCTTTGTATTTGTTGTTTGTATTTCTTTGTATTATAACTTTCAATGTAATAAATACCTTTTTTCTATTGTTAGTGTCGTTTTTTCTACAAACGTGGAATAAGGCGAAAGATAAAATTTTTGAAAAGACTTTTGTCTTGTTACACCAAAGAAGTATAACTTCTAACGTGTGTACATAAGTACACACACACTTTTTAACTTATAATTGATGAAGATGATTTCCCCATTCTGCGTTTGAATAAGTGTATATAACTCAAAATGATTTTTTTTTTCTAACTGACTACACTATTGGCCTTGCATAGCCTTAACAGCTTCACCGGACTACCAATGATAGAATTTCAGTGAACTATATGGTCAAAGTATAAAATCCTAATCTCATTTTTGTATTAATTTAACAAAGTCATAGATTGTTGGCAAATATCTATGTTATCTTGTATTTATTTAAGGACAATAAAAAAATATATATCTTCACTTTAGAGTATAGAAAAATAATACAATAACTACTCCTATCATCGGATATAAAATGCTTCTTTTATTCTCTGCTAATTGTGGTTCGATCATTAGATCATTTTATTTAACAAACATAATTAATTCATTACATATTATTTTATTTAATAAAAACAAAGTCCTCTGCCACGTCTGTCTGTCTGTCTGTTCCCAATAAACTCAAAAACTACTGAACCAATCTCGATGCCGTTTTCACCAGTAGATAAAGTGATTTATGAGGAAGATTATATCATTTGCCAAGTGTTTTCTTATTATCAGGATGGGATATAGTCTGCTGGGCCTGCTAGTGTTTAATAAAAGCTATGCTTGTAATACAGTATACTATATAAAACAAAACATCACCTTTCTAGGAACTGTAGGTGTTTTATTAGCGACAGGCTTATTTGGGGCAATTTTACGTTCAGTTCCATAGAATGGCCTGGAACGTTCAGCTAAATGCATGCAAGTATACGGCAACCACAGTTTTTGGTTATTCCGACAAGTCTCCACATAGTAACATAGCTCCCGTGTTACTTTGATGCTGCCATCATCATTCCCTGATATACCTAGAACTGACAAATTCATTCTCTGTAGTGATTTTTTTTTATGATATTTTACAGTTGCCTGTGACTTGGCATTTGAAAATTTCAACAATACTATGAACCTATGAACCAAAATCCCCGAGCATATAACTAATGTTGAATCTTTGTATATATAGGGAATGGGAGCACCATGCATGTATATGAGAGGTGTATGGAGTATTTATAAATGGAGGGCTCCATATCCACTTCAAGTGTGTTTAGTGATTACTATATATAAATGTGTACTATGTCTAGTAAGGGGTGTTAGGCTACAACCCACACTACAGTATTATTGGTCATAGATTTCAAGAGCCGAGCCAAGATAAAGATAACATCAAATAACGTCGCTAATCTAGCAGTCCAATACAGATTTTACTTTCCATTAGATTTATTACTATCATTCTACTATTTCTTATTACAAAATCAATCCTAGAGTTGAAACTATCCGTATTATCAGATGGTTGGACACAGTAAATAAAATCTAAAAACATTTGGCCTCAGAAAATTTAAAAAGTATACCTATAACAACACACCTTTTTCATCGTAGAACAGACCTTTTTCGTTTTTTACAACTTTGACTCGCGCATAAACTTTTTTAGAAATTCTAGCAAGAGCGACTTCTCCAAGAGTCCAATGATAAATACCTGGACGCGAGTCCATTATGTAAAAATTTAGTAATCTAAGAATAGTTTATCATAGTTTTTACTGAGAATTTCAAATATTATATGTTTATAATACAAATATACATTGTTTTCATTAGCAAATGAACCACAGGTAAATCACAATCGATGAATGAGATTGAATGAATTCAAATTTTCTGCTCAAACTTCGGTTTTTTTTGCTATAATTCTCGCTAAAATTTATTTTATATTTATTAGGAAATCTTTATAGTTTAAATATCATACAATTTTATAAAATTATGAACTTTATTGTTTCTGGTTTAATGATATCATAGATAAGATACTATATACTGAGATAGATGAGCCACTCTCGTTCTAAAATCACAAATATGTCTTGCACCCCCCTCTATAGGTGGCGTTATCTTTACCTGCTCGTCTCACTAGATGGCACCAAATAGTAATATAATACGTATTAACTTATAGATATTATAGCCTTATATAGAAATCAAAATAAAACACCCATTAATGTGAATTTTTAAGTTATATTTTCATCACACTTCAATTACAAAATAATACTTAGTCTTCGCAAATCTTTATGACCGCTCTGAATATAGCAGCTCACAACACGTACATATGTATAAATACGAATATTATAATAGTAAGACCGCTTAAAGAATTAATAAAAGCCTATTTTAGATTCAAATAATAGAATTTTTACTTTGTTTTGTTTTATACTCTGTATACTGAATTCAAGCCATTATTCAGTGCGACTAAACAGATTGATGAGAACTGTATGAACATTATATAAAACAAAAGCTATAGATTAAAACTATACAGTTAAATATTTATACCCTACTAGCTGTGCCCGAGTTTTTGTCCGCGTGGAACCTTATATACAAAACAGTGAGTAATAAAGTGCTCTGAATGTATTAAGTCTAATTACTTATCTACTATTCTTTCCGTTTCCCTACTTAAGTCGCGACGTCATTAAAACTACAATTACTTTCAATAGACCACACCGATTTTAATTAAACAAAAACTAAATGTTACTCAAAGAATCATTAGCTTTATTTTTTATTTAAGTTGTATCATATAACAGTACCTTAGCAATGATGCGTATTCAAACAAATAGACAGATACACAGCATAGACAGACATCGCTGAAAATGATTGAAATGTATTTTATTACCTATTCCTAGATATCTGCAGCATTTTTTTACAAAATTCTAAATAGTACAGACACGTTAGATTTGCATTCTTATAACATCGGTAGATTTAGTACGTCAGATATAGTAATAATATCAATCTACAATACAACATTTTTTTATGAAATAAGACTAATTACTATAACAATATTTTAAAACTTAATCCTAAATATAACAACTTTCTAACACTATAAATAATGAAAACAGAAATGATTGCATATATAGATAAACAATATTTAAAAGAATATGAAAATATTTCTAAATCCTCACAAAATTATTATTAAAATGCAAATGAATAACAAAAATAAACTCAGAGGTACAGTATATGATTTAACAGAAAAAAATGTGTCATTGACTACACTAAAACAGAGTCCAAAAGCCCGTCCCTAAATAACAGCACAGCCACAGACCCGATGTCCCGGCGGAGAGAAGTATCAGCAGCGCAGAACAGCCCAGCAGCCCCTCGTCTGGACAGGGCTGCCCAGCAGCCGTTGCTCTGTGCAGCCTTCCCGCTGATCTGTGCAACCCTTCCGCTGATTTGTCCACCATTGAAAACTGAAATAGAGACCCGTTGTATGTTCTCACAGTGGTCTAAACACATTACCATCCCAGTAAACAGAAACATTAGCACCATTAAAAACAGAAACCCATACCTTCTCATGTTCTCACAGTGGTATAAGAACTTTAGCAGCACTGACTTCATTCATCACCCTCGAAGAGAGCTGAGCACGCATCTGACGTCCACTTGCCTCCCCACGACATCGTATGTTTCGCCGCAAGCCTGGCTGCTGTCGTCGATACCCGCCAACGCAAGTATCCCGGAGTTGCAGGCTGGTTGCCAGGAGCTCAGATGCTTATTGTCATCAACTCAACGCGTAGTATGTTGAGAATATAACCTTCGAAAAAAATAGTCCACAAAAGGAATTTGTTCCACTAGGTCACTCTTGAACAAACTCTCACTTCTACAGGTAAAGAAAAATAAGCAATAATGTGAACTCATAGGAACATTAGAAATAATCATGAATATAACAAGCACCAGGTCGTGCACCACAGTCGTTAAAATCAAACTCAACAGAAAAAACAAAGTCTACAGAAACCTTCGAGTAAAGCCTCTAACGCCACGGCTCTAAGATTTGGTACATTAAACATAGCAATAATATAAGTTAACACTATTTTTTATGCAATGAGATTAATTACTATAACAATATTTAAAACTTAACAAATTTCTAAAATTATAAATAATTAAAACAGAAAGGCTTGCATATACAGAAAAACACTATTTTAAAAGAATTAGACAATAATTCTAAATCCGCATAAAACTATTATTAAAATGCAAATGAATAACAAAAACAAACTTTGAGGTAGATACACTAACTACAGGGTGGCCCAGAAAGACCGAAGTGGTGTGAATTGCTTATAACTTTTTATTTAAGAGATATTTTTTTAATTTTTTTTTTTTTAAATACATTAAATTTATGGGGAATATTTTTGGATTAGTTATTAAAAATGATATCCCGCAAGTGGTGGCCATATTCTGCTTCGCACAAATGTGCTCTTTCCAACACATTTTCCATGACCTTTCGCAAAACTTCCGGTGGTATGTTGTTAATTTCTTCTCGAATATTGGTTTTTAACTCCTCAATAGTCCTAGGCTTATTAACATAAACTTTTCCTTTTAAATAGCCCCAAAGAAAACAGTCTGGAGCGGTTAAATCCGGGGAACGCGGAGGCCAATTAAAATTGCTGTTACGAGAAATTATTCTTTCACCAAAGATGTCGCGTAAAAGAGTCATTGTGGCCCTCGCAGTGTGCGCTGTGGCTCCATCCTGTTGGAACCATATTTGCGGATGGTTTTCCACGGCTGGCCTTACAAAATTTTGCAACATGGCCCGATATCGATCACCATTGACGGAAATGGCGACACCTTGTTCATTTTCAAAAAAAAATGGGCCAATGATCCTTTCTGAAGAAACACCGCACCAAACGGTACACTTAACTGGGTGCAATTGTCGTTGATGAAGTACTCTCGGGTTTTCCGTAGCCCATATCCTACAGTTTTGCTTGTTAACGAACCCATTTAATTGAAAATGGGCTTCGTCACTCATTATTAAGTTATGAATAAAATTTGGATTCTCTTGTGCTTTTTGCTGGAAATAAATTGCATAGTCAAGTCGTTGCTGGTAATCTGTTGGTTTCAATTCTTGGACAAGTTGAATTTTGTATGGAAACAATCCTATGGTGTGCAAAATTCGCTGCAGCGACGTTCTTGAGAGGCCCAGTTGTGACGAACGTCTCCTGGTTGATGTTTCTGGATCCTCCCGAATACTCTCCTGTACCACTTGAATATTGTCAGCCGTGTGGACAGTTCGGTGTCTGCCGGGACCAGGAAGGTTCCTTACTGCTCCTTGTTCTCGAAAATTTGCAACCAGACGGTTTATTGTTGACTGAGAGGGTGCAACCCGCACATTAAATTGACGACGGTATGCACGCTGAGTCAACACAATGGACCGTTGATTTGAAAAGTAAATTTCAACAATTTGGGCACGTTGTTCAATTGTGTATTGCTCCATTATAAATTATCCAAGTCTTCTTTACAAAATACTGAAAAGAAAAGAAAAAAAAAATTATAATAAAAAAGTTATAAGGAATTCACACCACTTCGGTCTTTCTGGGCCACCCTGTATATTAAAACAAATCCCAAAAGCTTACAATTTCTTAAAAAGCAATTACTGTACCGTCAAAAAGTCCTGAAGTTACTAGTTATATAATCGAAAAAAAAAATTGTTTGATAACATTAAATTAGCTGTAAGTAAATTTAGTCTGGAAAAAAATTAGTAGTCTTAATGCTTGATGAACTACTTCTATCAGGTTTATATTAAAAAATAAACACCATGAAATAGAAGCTCTGAAGATTTTGGTACAAGGAAGACGCAAAATTTTACTGACCATGCTCTGATTTTCATGATTAAAGGTTTAAAGAGTAAACTATCTGTATGGTTTACTTTTTGTAAAAAAATTTAATCGATCTTATAAAAATTATTGTAACTATATTAAAAAAAACATCAGTATTGCAGTACTGACTGTGGTTGCCATCGTTTGTGACCTATCATAAATAAATATTGCGACCATAAACAGCATACAAGAAAAAAGCAGAATATTTAAAGAAAGGAAAGGATTACAAATTTGAAGCTATTCATATTGATGGTAATATAATTTATTGATTATATGATCCTCCGCACCTTTTAAAGGGGATGAGAAATTTATTACCAAAAAATGTATGTTACATTCAAAACAGTAAACTCAAAATGGAAACATCTAGAATTATTACTTAAGGAAGACACGGGATTTCATGACATAAGTAAATAATTTGTCTGAAGCACATATGTATAAAAAGAGAATACCCACAATTAAAGTAAAGCACGCTGCCCAGGTTTTCAATCAACGAGTTTCATCTGTAACGCGGTTTTTGGCAAGTACACACAATTAGTGGTATAATTACAATTCAAACACTTGAATTGAAACACTAAAGATAGCAACAAAGTTTACAAATATTGCTTAAAGAATGGCTCACTGCATTTTAAATTATGGGATTTTGAAGTCCATGGGTAAATAAAAAAACTAAGTGATGGTACTATTACAAAGAAATATGAAAAAAATCCATCTTTGAACTATTTACTACACAAAATGTAAACCGTGAAGGAAATGTGTATGTAAACAATAATTGTTTTCTAAAAAGTTAGTCAAAACTATTAAGGATAAATGCAATAAAATATAATACATCAAAATT
Organism: Antheraea yamamai; assembly: GCA_036509395.1. Classification (NCBI taxonomy): domain Eukaryota; kingdom Metazoa; phylum Arthropoda; class Insecta; order Lepidoptera; family Saturniidae; genus Antheraea; species Antheraea yamamai. The sequence continues at coordinate 7,860,192 of AP028443.1, read as the reverse complement.
TCTTTCTATTCCTACATTTGTTGTAATACAGTGAGCCTGCGGTCTTTATTGGGTCGTTTGAATCAAATCTGTGTTGTTTTCCACTTAAAATACTATTGACCCCTTTACACCAGCTATGAATGATAATGTTGATTGCTAATTTTATTATGTATTCTATCAACTCACTCTTATGATCTGGACATTTGAATATATTAAAATTACAATTTATATCAATATAAAGAGCAATTTTTTGAGGTAAATTGCATTCCTGGGGTATTTTACGTAAACAAGTTACTGTAATGTTATAAATTTCATTCATGATTTTCCTAAAGTCTGCTGATGGATAATATAAAGATTTTTTTGTATAATCTATTTCTGCTATAAAATCATTATCACAATGATCGTTTTGAGAAAAAACAAACATATTACATGTATCACATTTTTTGAAAATTTTCAACCTACACTTTTTGGCAACATATCCTGTTACATAACTTTTAGCTTCTGTGTGCAGTAAAGAAGACTCTTGTGATTGGTAATCGCCACATACATCTATTAAATCAAAATCAATCTCAATAGTGTTTTGTAACTGCTCTTGTACTGTGTCCTTGTCTTTGAATAATAATTTGATTAATTTTAAACTTTTATTGTGATCTACTTCACAATTAGCATTAACAGAGTGAGGTGAAGTAAAATTATTTATTAATAGTGTTTTGTACGCATTTGTAAATTGGTATGTAGTTGGATTTGTATTTCTAATGCCATTACTTCTTATTTGGCAAAAAAAGTTTTCAAGAGGATCTTGATTAAGATTCCTCATTAATATACTATTTACATTATATTTAATTTTTAAATACTGCCACATTTCCTTCACAGTTTTCATATTATGTATAAAATTGTTCAAAGATGGAACCTTCACATATTTCTTTGTAACACTACCGTCGCTGTTTTTTTTATTTACTTCAAAACCCATCGACTTTAAAATAGGTATTATATCATCCCATAATTTAAAACTTTGTAAACTTATTACTTTATTATACTTGTAAACTTTGCTACTATCTTTATATGAGCATCCATTAAAAGAATCAAATATTTTATCAAATAATAACAACACTTCGGCTGTCTGTTCACATTCTGTAGGCAATATTCTGTGTCCTGAAAATAAAAATATTTGATTTAATATTTATGTTATATCTTGATTATACAAATGTAATAATGCTTCATTATAATACAATTCTATAGACACTTGAAAATGAACTCATAGTATATTTTAGTTAAACTTTACATTTTAAGTTTGCAATTAAATATTGAAAGTATTTGAGTTGTAAGTTTGTAACTATACTACTAAGTGTATGTAAGCAAAAAAAAAAACTTATTTAAACCAATTCAAATTAAATGCGTCAGAAAAAAACATATAGAGTTGTTTAGCATACTCATCTTTTCTTGTATAATCTTTTTTTATAAATAAAGGAATTATTATACGAATTTTAATTATTTAGTTAAAATACTGAATAAAATATTGAAAGGTGTACATACTTGCTAAAAACAGCATTGCAGATGAAACTCGTTGACTGAATACTTGGGCAGCATGCTTTACTTTCATTTTGGGTATTCTCTCTTTATAAACATGAGCTTCAGTCAATTTATTTACTAATCTTATTTCATCAGATCCTGTGTCTTAAGTAATAATTGTAGATGTTCCCATTTTGCCATTTTGACTTCATTGTTTTGGATGTATCGTAAATTTTTTTGTAATAAATTATTTCTTATCCCTTTTAAAAGATGCGGAGGATCATATAATGGATAAATTATATTACCATCAATATTAATCGCTTCAGATTTGTAATCCTTTCCTTTCTTTAAATATTCTGCCTTGCTTTCTTCTTTTAAGCTGTTTATGGTCGCAATATTTATTGGTGATTGGTCACAAACGGTGGCAACCACAATCAGTCCTGTACTACTGATTTTTGTTACTAAACTTTTAATAATATTTTTGAGATCAATTTTCTTTGTAGAACTTTTACAGAAAGAAAACCATATAGGCAATTTATATTTACTCTTTAAACCTTTGATCATAAAAACCAGAGCATGGTCCGCAAAGTTTTGCGTCTTCTTTGTACCAAAATCTTCAAAGCCTACTATTTCGTGCTGTTTATTATAATATAAACCCGGGGCTATAGATACTTCATCAAACATTAAAACTACTAATTTTTTTTCCAGACTAAATTTACTTACAGCTAATTTTATGTTATCAAACAATTCTTGGTTTATTCCTGGTTTTATAACTAGTAACTTCAGAACTTTTTGTAATGTTCTTTTTGATGGTAGAGTAAATATACTTTTTAAGAAATTGTAGGCTTTTGGGCTTTGTTTTAATATAGTCAATGATACAATTTTTTCTTTAAGAGTGTATCTTCTACCTCTGGGTTTATTTTTGTTATTCATTTGCATTTTAATAATAATCTCTGCAGATTTAGAAATATTGTCACATTCTTTTAAAATAGTGTTTCTATATGCAAGCCTTTCTGCCATTTTAATTCTTTTTGTTTGTGACTTACATTTTGCTCTAAGTTTAAGCAGCTTCTTTGTAAACTTCATAGCATCCTTATTTTCATAAGTGCATAGGCCTCTCTTTCTATCTGCAAAATAAAGATTATATAAGTAATATATATAAACAGAAATACAGATAACTACATTTCTACTAGTGACATCGCCTGCATTAAAGTATAGACTACAAGACCGTATGTTTTATATGTAGTTTACATGTGTTTATCTCTTTTATCTCCATCATTTATAGTTCTATCTATGTGACATTGCTGAAATTGTGTGTGCATGTGCAACATGTTGCCATTTTTAAAGAAGGAGAGAAGTTAATCATTAAGATAACTTCAATCAAATTTAACATTCATTTTTTATTGGGTAATTTATTCTCTATATTTAAAATGATGAACACTTATGAAGTCGATGATGTTCAGTATTAATATATTATAAATATAATTCATAAAAATATAATTAAAAAAGGGTTGTGCCCAAAGACTGGACCTTATATGTATTATTTGTATATATTAAACATTATTACTACTTGTTTTTAATCTATCATTATAATCAAACAATAACATTAAATACCTACAATTATTAACACCAATTTTTCTATCTGGTTTATAAGCAGTACCAAGTGAAGAATCCTGAGATGTTCCTGCAATAGGCGGTATTTCTTTTATTTGAGGAATTATAGTTGTATTATCCACTGTATTCACTAGTAATGGTTTCTCTGTAATAAATAGTTAGAACACTGTCAACACTTATCACTTATCATAAATTAAAAAATAATAAATGATGGTTTAAAGAATTAAATATAACTATTTAAATGTTTTACTACAGTATTTTAAATTTAGTATAATCCAGGCTATTACAAGAACTTTATATGTGGAAATAAAATTGAAAAAATAATAAAATATAATAAAAGATATTATTTAAAATTAGAATATTCATCATAGCATATTCCTTATCCCCATCTAATTAAACCAAAAGTGTTATCAACAAATGGTTTTTTATTCATAAAACATACCAGTTGGTTGAAGTTCCTGGGATGTGCTAGAAGTTGTAGGTATTTCAATAGTTTCAGGCATCATTGCTGATTCTGCAATATATGTTTGCAATGATGATCCTGTAACGTATAATTAAAATAATAATAAACTTACACACATTCTGATGCTTATATTTATTTTAAAAAGTAACTTACTAAGATTCAAAGTAGGCACTGCATTTTTTGTAAGGAGCCTACTGGGTAAGCGATAGCATTGCTCAAAGTGTCTATAACATAATCGAACTTGATTGTGTATATAGTTATCCCCTTTTTCTTGAGTGCTTTGATCAAGTACAGCTTTCCATATATTGAATTTTTCCGTATGAGGCCATTCTGGCTTGGGAAAATGATGTAGTGGACTTGTAATTATTAAAGAATACAAAAAGAAACAGGTAGTCACTACCATCGAAATGTATAAATATTTATCAATTCAATTTAAAAATATTATATTTGGTCAAAGTAACAGGAGAACTAGAAAGGTTTTCCAACTCGTAATATAATCTAAGATATAGTATACTCCATACAGATTCTATTTCAGATTTGTAGTCTCGTTTTAGGAATTAGGGATTGACCAAGAGTGACAGGTTTTCTTGAATAGTGGTAATGATCCTGCACTGAAAGCAGTAGGTTGAATTTATTCCAGTAAATATAATAAATAACTTTCTTTTAATCAACTTCCACTATAGGCTGTATATGCAACGTGCTTTGTAAAATAACTTAACTTCATAGAATTTGTAAAATAAATTACTTACCGTCTATAACACATCCGAAGTAACATTTTAATTGGTTTTTTCTAGGCATTTTTGTAATAAAAACACATTAATTCACCAAACTATTTTGTTTATCACGCAGTTTTTGTAAACCAACAGTTATGAAAAATTTTTGAAAAGTTATGTCATTTGTATGTCGTTAGTGGAGTTGCCAACGTCTTAATACAAAAAACATCTAAATTTCTGAAATTTTGTGCGGAACATAAATAGCAAAATAAATTTAGATCTGTAAAATATTATTATTAATGTTCATTTTGCGTAGTTTGTTTTCTGTTGTTGGGCCAGAATAAATGAGTATATTTTAGCATCACAGCATGTAGATTATCTGTTATAAAAAACTGTTTAGCCCGTCTATTTTCCCTCGAAATTAACGACAATTTCTTATACTGGCAAACATATTTGGAAGGTAATGAAAATTAAAACAGAAACTGAAAATTTCATTTGTGTGTTTTTTTTTTAAATATATGTTACAAAATCCTAAAACTCACATTCAAATAAATATACAATTGTTATATATACTACAGAGCTTTATTTTGGCGCCTAATATTTTGCTCCAAAATAGGCAATGCCATCTAGTTGCTCTTATGTGAGTAATTTAATATTTTGACGTTCCCCCCACTGAAGATACTGTTAGCTTCCATACATTGTTTTTCTATCCAGTTGTTATAGGGAAGTGGCACTGGTATGAATGATATAATACATTATTTTAGTTATACTGCCATCTAGTGAGGAGTAGAAAATTTATTATTTATTTTACTTTTATAATTATCTAAGTTACTCTAATAATATTTTGAAATATAGAAAACCGCAGTACCCTTGAGCTAGTTGTTAAAATAAAATCGGCTGAGTGCCTTAAGCGCTTGCCTTAGTAGTCCGGTGAAGCTGTTAAGACCTTGCTTGGTCAATAGCGTAGTCAGTTTGAAAAAAAAAATAGAAAACCGTAAAACAACATTTAACCGGAAAAGTTACAAAGCAAATCCGTAGTAAAATAAAAATTGTAAAAATGTTTCATTTTATCGACAGATGGCGTAACTTTCGTAAAACAAAACTACAAATGAAAAAAATTAAAGAGTATTAATTCCATTGTTAAAATAATAATACAATATAAATTAGTGTTGATTTCAAAAGAAAAATATATGGTGTTAACTTCTAAAACAATGCCGATGAATGGCTTAATTAAAATATTACAGGTTTCTTTATAACAGTACATCCATATGTATTTTATTATACAGAAATTACAGAGAATATTTTATTTTGAACTAGCGGGCCCGGCAGACGTTGTCCCGCCCTGATTATAGAAAAATTCTGGAAAAATTATATACCAAAACGTTCCTCATAAATCACTTTATCCACTGGTGAAAACCACTTGAAAATCTGTTCAGTAGTTTTTGAGTTTATCGCGAACAGACAGACAGAAAGACGCGGTGCGGGACTTTGTTTTATACCATGTAATGATTAATTGTGCTTTTTGGATAACGTAAAACTGTCAGTTATGAAATTTAAACATTTTGGATGTAAATAAATTGCTTCTATGGATAACGGTTAAGGAAGACTTAATTATAGATATATTTCCGACTATCGCGTCATTGGAGTATTATTTGAATCATTTTATTTTCTGATTAAAGCTAATGGCCTGACAAACCTTTGCAGCTACTCTCAGGATATAGTGTCTTATCTATGGCAGCTACACTAGGTTTTGGAACGAACGCTTGAGGCATTTAGTTGAACGACAGCTCAGGGTTGCCAACATTTTAATCACAATTTATTATGATAACGTTCAACAAACTAAAAAAAAAATACTGTCCATTGATTGGTGGATACGTTAAATGACAACACAAAATTGATACATTTGTCACTTGATTTTTTGTTAGAGTAGTCCGATGAAGCTGTTAAGGCCTTTCTAGGCCAATAGCGTAGTCAGTTAGAAAAAAAAATACTGAGTACTCTTTGAAAGCAGTCATATTATTGCATGCAAAAACTAACATTTAAAAATATCCATTTGTTTAGTAATACTAAAAAACGAGTTTAAATAAAGACGGAATGTAATGTGGCACAAAGTATTGTAAAAATGTTTGTATCAGAGTTTGAGAAGACATGTTTGACTATAATTTTCTTTTACCTATTGATAGTTAGCTTTCGTATCAAATTATCCTCTAACACATTTTAAGAAAATGATTGTTAACTTTTAGGTGCAACTATTGACCTAGCAAGGTCTTAACAGCTTAACCGGACTACAAAGAGAACCAATAAAATTTCAGGGCCTATACCGCAACAATCGATTCGTAGGTAGCAATGATATACACCATAAGCGTTTCGGTAGCGCCTTGTTACAACTCGGCTAGCTAGCTTATTTTTGACGGTTGCCCCGTCAATCCGTCCGTATCTAAGCAACATATAACTGTTTCTTTTTCACCACCGATATTGAAAATATGTAATCGTACTTCCATATTTTATGTAAGACAGTGTAGCATTACAATATTATTTTACGTATGTGTGCGTTATCGTACCATTTGTTTTGCCAAAATATCATGTAGGTAACGTATCTACAACTTTTTAGTTAGAATATCATTGGCGCCCCGCATTACACATTTGGGAATGAATAAGAAAAAAAATACTATTTCTTGTCAAAAATATATTTATTGTCTCTCAAGTTATTCTCCCTTAGTTTTAATGCACATTTCCATAGGAAAAAAAAAAATTTTAGAAACATTTATGCCCTTATGTGGTGACCTCGGAAACGTGTTTTTATACCTATTATATTATATTGTTGACACAATCACTTCTGGTGTTGAAAATCGTTGACTGCGTAAATATGTGACCCATACTGTGCCTAAGGGTTCCTGAATCTTAAGGTAGGTCTCATGCCCCTCTGTTTTGATGAAGCAACGTACAGAACCGATGTTTTCTTTGTATATGATAGTGATAGATGGACGTGGGTTTTTTTTTATTTTACTTCCATCATAAAACGTCAGATTGTGGTCAAACTCAACGTTTCGACGACTAAACGCAGTTTCAAAGCGAGACAACTTTTTTAAAGCGCTAAAGTACATTTAAAATTATAATTAATCATACTACGACAATTTTCACGAGTTTTTTTTTTACTTTATTTTTGGCAACCAATCTGTTAGATTATTACTGCCATTGTCGAGTAGTTAATAGTATTTATTACAAGTTCTTCTTCTATTCCATTTTCGGCAACCAGTCTTCTAGTAGACCATTACTGCCATTGTCAAGTGAGTATCGATATGACATGTTTCTTGATATAATTTCAATGAACTAACAAGATGGTGGCCATCTTGTTAGAACCTTCCATGGAATTTTTGTAGCATCTCAGAATTCATGGTCCGTGGCATTTCCATTCACTTCAATTATGCACAATAAACAAACTATATCACATAAAACACCACCAATTTTACACAATATAGAGTCGAGTAACACAAGATTATGAATAAAAAATAAAACCACTACATGACAGACCAAGATCCCGCCAAAAACTAAATACAAGTATAATCTACAATATTTTACATAGATATAAAATACCTAAATCACGAAATGACATCTCAGAATCAATAACACTTACAGTATATAAATATCAGTGTAATCTGAGATAATTCACTCCGATTGGTGGATCTCGTTGTAGGCGTGGCCCGGTACAGACGCAGCATCCAATCGTCAAGTCAGTTCCGAGATTGGGGAGCGGATTTTGCTGAGACCGGTTAGTTAGAGTGTGGAAAATTTCGTGTCAATTGTTCATGTTTACATCGCTCATATAGATAAGAGTAAATACAAGATAATAATGAGTTATTGTAAAAAAAAAAACAGTGATTTCAATTTTAACTTGAGTTTTTGGCGGGATCCTCATTCATAATCTTGTGTGATTTGACTCCATATTTTGTGATATTGGTGGTATTCTACGCAATATACTACGGTTATTGTGCATAAACGAAATGGATGGGAAATAACGCGGAGCATGAATTCTGAGATAACACAAAAACTTCCCTGAAAGTTCTAGCAAGTGAGCCACCATTTTGTTAGTACATTTAAACTATCACAAAAAACGTGTAATGTTATTACCTATTTGACAATGGCAGTAATAATCTAAAAGATTGGTTACCAAAACTAAAAAAACTATAACTTTTTAATAATGACGTCTCGTAGGTACGAATTCTGCCAGTGTCAAGTCAGTCATGGAAGGGTCACTTTATAGGTAGAATTAAATTTGTAGTTTATAATTCACTTCTTGCAGATTTAGGCCACTGATATACATAAAGACAAACACAGCACTTACAGACATCGTGCCTTAAATAAATGTATATTTACAGAATAATTACTGTTAGTTTTTGCGTTATGTTAAAGTATAATTTGGTTAATATATATAAAATTAGCCAGAATATAAACATATGGAACAAACACATACAAGAGCAAAGATTTGAAATCAGATGGACGGGGAATAACAGCGATGTAAGTGGATGCCATTTTTAGCTCTCTCGACATCGTCTCACTCGCGCCCTCTATTTCGGTCGCGAGTGGGGAAACCACGTCAGGCTAGCGCCTCTGGTGGTGGCGTCTGCTACTATCTTGACAACGATAGTGTCTTTTTATAATGAATTCATCTCTCGGTTTTCTTTGTTTTCGTCTTCATCTGGTCACGGTGTCGTTTCCTCGATGTTGACGAGTTGTCTGGCTTGCGGGCGCATCTTTATCCCCTTTTTGCAAAGGGGTCGGGTGTTCTTTTTCCCTCGTTGCCTTTCATCCGGTGGTCTCGCGTGAAGCGGTGCGATGTTTCGGAGTTGCGCGAAGTCCGATGCACCCGCACGCGCAAACATGTTTGTCGCGAGGCGGCTGATAAACGCGTCCAGGCTCTCTATTTTGAGATCCCGCGCTATCGTCTTGTCCATTTTTAGCAAAACAACATTTAGATATTGTGCTTTCTACCTATATCTACCTTTATAATCTATCTCTTTTTTCGAATTGGTTACGCTATTGGCCTGATGGGCCTTCATAGTTTCACTAGACTACTCGTACTAAGGCGAGCACTTAAGGCAACAAGTCAATATTGGCAGAGTGGCCGAAACTCGGCTTGGGCTGTTGCCTTGGATGGAACACCGCGAGTTTATTGTAGTAGGTAGGTAAATTGGAACAAGACTCCGATCTCATATTTTGTTGATTTTCGAGCTACCTATCTATAATAATTATGTGAATTAAAGCAAAACCTTAAATTGAAGTTTAATTTCATTATGATATAATTTTTCTAAACCCATCTTAGGTACATATAAATAAAATGATGGAAGTCTGCTGTTGTGCGTGTATCACTTAAAAACTACTCGATATATTTGGATTTTTTTTATTTCTACTTCTTAAACACTTGGTCCCTATCTAAAAAACTAACACGACAGTTTCATCTGATATAAAGTTTTAAGAAACTACAATATAAGCACTACACGTTCAGAGATGCGTGTTTTCTTCCCGTAGAAAAGTGGAGCAAGCGATGTGGTGTCTAAACTTTTCTCCTCTGTACATAAAATATATTGTTAAGGTATGTCATCTCTCACTTTAAGGATGTAAGATTTTTTATTTATTTTGATTAAAAAAAAACAGACTATATTAAAAAAAATTTAAAGTAAAATGTTTTATGACGAGACTTTAAAAATCTGATCCGTAACCTTTTTGTGGGACGAAGAGTGGTAAACACTGTGTCGGTTAGAGTATCGGAAACACTAGTTCTCATCCGATAACCGGAGTTAGCAACCTCGGACGCGGGTAGTACTTGGATTGGTGATTGCCTGGGAACAAACACCTCGTGTCGTTGGCTTTTGGTTGTTTTTATTCAATTAAAATGCTCCTTGTAATACAAAATTTTCACTTCTATCGTACGCCTTCACGACACACTACGTTTTTTGTTTTTGTTTTCCAACTTTGGGAACCAATCCTTTTTACTGAAGATTGCTAACGCCATTATGCAGTGGGTAAGTATAAGGTACAAAATTTCTTATGATCCAACAAAATGGTGGCCACCTTAGAAGTTTTCAGACAGTTTTTGTGGCATCTCCATCCACTTCACTTGTACACAATAAGCAAGTTATATTACGCAAATTGCATTCAATAACGTACCTAAATAATAACATTAATAAAAGCCATGAAATGACATTAAAAAAAACCGCTAAAAACTCAACAATATCCCGATTGTGGTTTTATCTAGTCTATCTATACATATAATAAGAATGCAAATATAACGTGTCTGTAACGTGTTTGTAATTCTAGTGGACTTGCATTAGTAATAAAATACATTTCAATCATTTTTTTATATGTCTGTCTGTTTGTATGAACATGCATCTTCAGTACCGCGTTCACGATAAAACCTTACCTAAAAATCATAAAGCATATCCTCGAGTAACATTTAGTCTTGGTTTAATTAAAATCGGTTAACTCTGTCAAAAGTTATTGTAATTTTAATGACGACGCGACTTAAGTGCGAGAGAGAAGTAGATAAGTAAATGGACTTACTACATTCGGTTGATTTTATTAGTCACTGTTTTTTTTACATAAGGTTCCACGCGGACGGAGTCGCGGGTACAGCCATCTTATGTAAAAAATTGAAGTAATTTTGTTGTTTAAATAACCATAGATTATATACTGTTGATATTTTAAATGTAAAGTTTTGCTGATTGTCCGTAGGGCGTAAGACTGATTTTAATTTATTTATCCAGCTGAGTACCTCATAACATATTCACAAATAGTTATGTTCAGTAATTTAGAAAAAAATAAATTATATTTTTATTAATGAGAATGAATTCATCACTACAATACATGCATACATATACAAATGTATTCAAGTACACAAGTAGGTTTTAGAATGTTCTTAAAAATGGCCGGCTGCCGACTGACAGATGTATTTACACTTTCACCCAATTAACAATTGAATTAATAATTCCCAGGCGTGTTTGTTTTAATCTGTTTTCTTTGTTGTTTCTTACTATGTTAATACGTATTTTATATAAAAAAAATTATATCATAGGAGGCAGACGAACAGGTGGGTCACCTGATGTTAAGTGACCACCACCGTCCATAGACACTTGCAACACCAGAGGAGTCGCAAGTGCGTTGCCAGCCTGTGTATGGGGGAGGGGTAGGGAAAGGAGAAAGGGGAAAGGAAAGGGGGAAAGGAGGTCGGCCTTCGTCGTTCTCCCTGACCGAATGAAACGCAACAATGCAAGCACTGTAACTTCACGTCGGTTTTCTGTGAGAGGGTGGTACTACACCGGGCGAGCCGACCCATTGATGCTGAAACCAGTAATAACTTCAGTGTGGCTCTACCACCTATTCTGATATATAATTTTACCTACATTTGAACTGATTAAACTCCAACATTGTTTTATGGATTTTGTAATCTGTTCTTTTCTTTAAAATAAGAACCAATAAAATATCTACTGTGTATCTCGAAATGGATTTTATATTTTATTCATAATCTCGTGTTACTTGACTCTATATTGTGTAAAATTGGTGGTGCTTTATGTAATATAGTTTGTTTATTGTGCATAAGTCAAGTGAATGGAAAATAATACTACGGACCATGAATTCTGAGATGCCACAGAAACTCCATGGAAAGTTCTAACAAGATGGCCACTATCTTGTTAGTTAATGGAAATTATATCAAGAGATTTGTAATATCGATACTCACTTGACAATGGCAGTAATAGTCTACTAGTAGGCTGGTTGTCAAAAATGGAATGGAAGAAGAACTTGTAATACTATTAACTACTCGACAATGGCAGTAATAATCTAAAAGATTTGATGCCAAAAATAAAGTTAAAAAAAAACCTACATTTTGTCTTATAATATTATAATGTTAAATTAGTTTACATTAGGCGAATTGCAGGTACCTATTAGTTAATAGAAAGTGTGTTCCTCTAGTTTTTTATTTTAGCATTCATAATAGTAATGGATGATTCTAAGCACAGATTAGGTAAATAAGAATTGGCAAAAACTACTAATGGGTATAAATACTAAATCTGAGTGATGTGGGTACATTAACAGCTAGAAGTCCACTGTTTGTGAGACAGAAATGAAGATATTTTTTTCTTACAGCAAGCGGTATACCATATACATTGCAGAACAGTATATTATATATAAAATTACAAAAAATATAATTAGTCAACATGAAATAATATATTTTCATTATATGAATTACACAATAATAATGGATTATGTATACAGTACAAGAATATCATGCAGTCATTTTGTAATATAAAAAAACCGTATATTATCGTCGTCAATGAGTTCTTAATAACCTAACCACTGGGTTAGGTACAGTAAACATTATATAGGTATGTAGAATTTTGGAAGCCTCGTACGTAGAAATGAATGGTAAAATGAGCCTTAATTCTTGCGGTAATGAAAGCATAAAAATAAATTCATAAAATCCTGGTAGGTTATTCCGACCTTGCCTGTAGCCAAACGCCTACGTATAATCAAGGTAGCCTCAGTGATAACGTGTTGGACTCTTATCGATTGACATAGGATTGGATCGTAAAATGAGAATAGGGGAGCATTAAGATAAAAATATGGCATATAGAGTTGTTCCGAATACTCGCCTGTCGCCTACAGATGTGGTCTGGTAACTTCTGTTGAGAGATAATCGTTTAGGCTTAGTATTTTAGTCACTTATAAGTTGAGATTCTAGTTAACACGCTAAAAGCTATAACGTATAAAAGAAGTACAAATATGATAATAAAAACACTTAATAGGAACTGAACCATTAATCGATCGCCTATCAATACGAGACAATTGAAGTATATTTACCGGTGCACAGCTCGTGCCGCGGCCGGTTTGGCCCCAGGCATCTTCCTGTACAATTGAGCACAAAAATCAAATCTTCCATGTTGCCATCGAATTATTTAACACGTAATCTATTTTATTACTACGAAGTTTTGACGCGACGTTACTTTTGGAATCTAATCCGCTTTAAAGAATTTAATAAAGAAGGTGATTATGAACGTCGAAACTACCAACGGTCCGAATCCAGTCATCGAGAAGATTCCTCAAGAAATTCGATCTGATTCATCTTTTCAACATATCTTTATATATACATTTCTTCTGTACGTGTGTATGTCACTGAATTCCATCTAAACGGTTGGACCGATTTTGATGAAATTTTGTGTGCGTGTTCCAGTGGATGGTTTAGATTCACAATTGGATCCGGCAGGTGGCTCTGCTGTTGAATTTTAGATTTTATTTTATTATCAAGGCAGGACAACGTCCGCCCGGCCCGCTAATAGGCATATATAATTAAAATACATTACACGTCACAATTAGTTTTAGTGGATACACAGGGAGGCGTCAATTCCAAACATCGACATCGTTCACTTTTGAGACCAAAACCCGCTTGTGATGGCGCTTAAACTTACAGTCTGGCAAATCAGTAGATAATAATATGATTTGGTACTTTATAAACGCTAACACTATTACCTAAAAAGTTATTGTTACTCGTTATCTAAGTCTAATACAGGGGACGACAAGTTTGTCACACTTTCTAGTTTTTTTTAATTAACTGGCAATAATTCCAGTGGTTTTTGGACACAGCGTCGATTGGCGTATGCTCGAATATTATTAAAACGGTGGTGCAGCTATTTCTAGACCCGCCTGCCTAGTTACCATGCCAAAGTAAAAAATCTGTCGCCAAACACAAACCGGTGTGTTACGGCAGCTCCGTTTGATTCCTCTCTTGGTTTCGTGTGTTTATCATTTTAGATCAAGTTATTTAACATTCGATTTTATTTTTCTCGAAATGACTACGCTATTGATCTAGCAAGGTCTTAACAGCTTCACCGGACTACTAAGGCGAGCGCTTAAGGTACTCAGCCGATTTTATTTGACAACTAGCTCAAGGGTGCACGGCACACCTCGGCTTGGGCTGTTGCCTGATACATGCGACCTATCTGTATTAACATCCGATAAGATTGTGGACAAATGCTATAACTATACCATATAGATACCTAAGTGTGAAATATTATCAAAACCTGTCAAGCCATTCCGGAGAAGAATTAGAAACTAGTGGTGATTAATAAATTAATTAGTGTTTATTATAAAGTGAATTTCAGAAATAATTTAATTCGTTATCTATACTAATATTATAAAGAGGTAAAGTTTGTGACGCTGTAGGGGGTAATATCTGGACCTACTAAGCCGATTTTGAAAATTCTTTTACCAATAGAAATCCACGTTATTTGTGAGTGTCATAGGCTATATATTAACTCGAAAAATTAATTGACTTTTTCGTGGAAGTCGGATTTGCAAACTAAGTCGGTGAAAATACGATCGAACGAAAACATTTCTTACGAACGCTGCGTTAACGATGAGAGTTGTATGATTCGAGTTCAAGAGAAAAGTTTTAGAGATTGATATTGCCTACAAAAAAGTCAGCGACAGCATATGTCTAACTTTTATATTTAAGTTACAAAAAGTAGTTTTTTATAAATGTTATCGCCCAACGAAGTGGGCACGGGTCAGCTAGTGATTATATAAACGATAGATCAGCTATAATTATATATAATTTATTTTTAAAATAATAATAAAAGTAGAAGTTTTATAAAAATAAATAGTTCATGTAAGCGAATTCTATCCGCCAAAGATAAAAGAGAATAAGTTCTTAAGGTTTTATTAATGATTTTAGCGTGTTTACCATTTTAAGCCACATCGCCATTAGCTTCATTTAGCGTCATAAGTTGAGATAGTAGTCAACTCTGAGAAAGAATTTGTGGTACATAAAATTACGCTTTTCTTTAGGATGTAAGTAATAATGACAAAATTATTGCACGTGAACGAAGTTGCAGGCGCAAAATAACAATAAATATAGAAATAATTACGAAAGTGATTGTACATTTTTGTTTGTTACTTTTTCACGTTTACAAATGACTAGCTTCTGCGCGCGACTTCGTCCGCGTGGAATAATTA
Organism: Antheraea yamamai; assembly: GCA_036509395.1. Classification (NCBI taxonomy): domain Eukaryota; kingdom Metazoa; phylum Arthropoda; class Insecta; order Lepidoptera; family Saturniidae; genus Antheraea; species Antheraea yamamai. Next base: position 7,844,910 of record AP028443.1, on the reverse strand, counting down.
CTTTGGGCTAATGGTAACACGCAGCAAAAGTTCTCAAAAGGGAAAAACCCTGATTTTGAAACATTATTCAGTGGTGCTCCGCTTCTATTGGTCTTAGCGTGATGATATATAACCTATAGCCTTCCTCGATAAATGAGCTATCTAACACTGAGAGAAGTTTTCAAATCGGACTAGTAGTTCCTGAGATTAGCACGTTCAAGCAAACAAACTCTTCTGCTTTATAATATTAGCTACATTAGTATAGACTATAGATTTAATGTAATTAATATATTTACGAACTAGCTGACCCGTGCAACTTCGTCTGCACCAAATCGGTTATTACCGGTTTCAATTGTATTTTTAAACGCAAATAATCTTAAAAAACCTAAAACCCTATTGCAGCGTTATCCAGCACTTCCAATCGTGAATCCAAACTATCCAGGGATTCACTCAAACATATACCCAGTTGGTATGTGAGAAATCTTTTAAAATAAGCCTAGAATCTGTTCGCAGCATTACCTAAAGTAGTGTCATGAAAGTGAAGATCAAAACTAACTTACATATATTGCCGATAAATGTCTTCCCAGTACCCCTTGTAACTTCATCACGTAACATACTGTAAAAGTTGAACTTTATCTACATTAAATTTCCATTTTGTCTTAGTTGTTTGTTTTATAAGAATTTGTAAAGTATACGTGAAATCTGCATTCAATTTTAATTTGGTCACATTTATTTTACTTTTGACATACAAACCACCTTTTTTACTGAGATACTGAACTTGGGATAATAGTATAGGAATAACAGTGAAAGAATTTTTGAAATCGGACCAGTAGTAGGTACCAAGCATTCCTCGAAAACAAAACTTTACCACTCATTATAATATTAGTATAAATACAACGTAGTAACTGCAAACAGTAGTCCGGTGAAGCTGTTAAGACCTTGCTAGGTCAATAGCGTGGTTAGTTCGAGAAAAAAAAAATAACTGCATACACCTCAACTGATTTATTTTAATCTTAGATTCACAAACCTGAACCCAACTACTTCAAGACTCAACAACATTTAGAAAACTAATTTTATCAAATATCGAAACAACACACGTACTGATAGAACTCTAGTTGAGATTCATCTTCTACAATGCAATGTAACTATTATCTAGGTTTATGTTTTAGGAAAAAATCTTGTCACCTTTGTTTAGCAAACATTTTTTATACAATAAAATAAATGTAACAACATATAAGTGACAGTTTCGTTTACACATATTTTTTTCATATGAGGTTGATAATTACGCATAGAAATGTCATATCGCCGTAGCTCAGTTATAACGTACTGTACATTATATGGTCCGCCGGAGCCGACGGTTCGAATCCCGGCGATCTTTTTTTTTTGGTATTTTCTTAATGTAGCTTAGGGAATATAGCTTATCTTTTTAGGTAATCTGTCTGCTATATATAGCACAATGAAAATTTACCAAAATCCGTCAAAAATTTCATTAACTACAAATTTTTGACTTTCGTCCGTTATCCTGGAGAATCCCTTGCGTTTTATGAGATACAAAGTATTCTAGATGTAACCTTGTAATATTAGTTATCACTGTGCCAAATTTCGTCAAAATTGGTTCAGTACTTTCAGAGTGGTACGTGTTCAAAGGGACAGACAAACAGGCAGATCCTGGAGAATCCCTTGCGTTTTATGAGATAAAAGTATCCTAGATGTAATCTCGTAATATTAGTTATCACTGTGCCAAGTTTCGTCAAAATCGGTTCAGTACTTTCAGAGTGATGCGTGTTCACAGGGACAGACAGACAGACAGACAAAAATTGTAAAAAGATTATTTTTGGCTTCTATATCGATAACAAAGTCTACCCCGATAAAAATTTTCAAAAAATATTTAATGTACAGATTTGACCTTGCTACAGTTTTATTATAGTATAGATATTTGTCATGTTGATGACCAGTTATAAATAAATAACGGTTGCAACTTTTGACATAGAGTTACCTTTGGACTGGAGAAAGTTTCGGGTTAATTTTCATTATGAATTTTTTATTATATATTTTTTACTATTCCGAAAAACGCAAATTACGTAATATAGTAAGCGATATCGCGGGGAAAGAAATTTACATTAAAAAAAAATCTTAATATCAAATGTGTACGCGTCTGTACTGCTTTTGTCAGCATCTGTCGTCAGTATTTTTTTGCCGTTCCGTTAATTCTCTCCCAAGTTTTTTGTTCCACCACATTGTTACCTTATTTTGTTTAACAGGTAGCACGCCCCGTGACAGATGAACTTTTACCTCTCAACACGCTTTCTTAGGTATTTGGAACGTTAGATATAAAGCAGGAAGCGACTTTCTTGTCTTATTTTGATACTTATCTTTAAGTTGGCTTATTATTTTTATTTATGAATTAATACTTTATTGCACTTTTTAGTTTGTATATTGGCGAACTTTATAGCTATAAGTAATTTTCTTCCTACTAAGCAAATCATTGCTTCAATGTCACACCCAATTCTGGTGTAAATCAGTAATGGTCAGCATACAGTGTTCTGCTTTCAAATGTGTGCTAGGCAACACACACATATTGGGCTTTTTTTTCCAACTGACTACGCTATTGACATAGCAAGGTCTTAACAGCTTCACCGGACTACCACATATTGGGCGTTCCTACCGAATCTCTCTATTACTAACTGACTTCAGGATTTCGGTATTTATGAGATTGGTTATGACTATAACGACTATTAACAATAATAATCTATAAATATGATCGAAAAAAAAGGTTTCATCGAGATCCGAAATATCGACAACAACAGTTTGTCTAACATTACATTACAGAAAAGTTACAAATTACTGAGTGGACTACCAAACAAATTAAACAGCATACATCGATGAAGTATAGGGGAGAGTGGGGTAATTGATAACGACGGGTAATTGGGAACAGTTAGATAAATAGTACATCTCCCTACACTAAGCCATCGTGAATCTATTCAACTGCTGAATGCAGAACCATTCACTGCGTACGCGAAAGTGGGAGTCAAAGAACGCACTAGTGTTGTCACGGTAAGTCGAACAATTATTTATCTATTTTTGATATAATTTTTGTCGTGAGTTATAACAGATGTAAGTAATGAATTCATAGCCATGGTGTTTTGCTCATATCATATACGCACTCTCTGTTTTCAAATACAACATAAATTTAAGTTAATAAAAAATGCTTTTGAGAGTGGCGGCCATTTTTATGTATATTGACCGATTCGGGCAATTGGGAACGGCATTAGGTGGGTAATTGGGAACGTTCCCAAGTACTGCTAGTTGATTGTGTAAAAATATTTAAACATTACAAATTATTTCAGATGCCTCGAAATTACCCACAAAAGACTGAACAAAATATCAAATTGAAAATCTTAAATGAAGCCATTAATATTTTCAGACAGAGTCAAATACCAACACAGGATACGACTGCAGTTCATAAAAACAAAAATAATTTAGGCGTTACCATTAACACTCCTCCATTCAATTCCGTGCCTCTTGACGAAATCATCAATGTGCCTGTTATTCCTAAAAGAGAAACCACCTCTAAGCGTGACAATAAAAAGCACTATCTGATTTTATTCAGCTCACAGATGAAAGTTCAATTAGGGGTAAAAGAGAAAAGACGAAGTGAGAGAAACGCTACAAAATCAGAAAAGATCATCAAAAACCATACCATAGTTTCCAAAGAAGTCACAAGGCATGGGTAAAGGAGTCTAAAATTTGTAAGTATTATTAGAGAATTTTATATTACACAAAATAATTTAAAAGACTTTTTGTGGCTGTCAGAGCAATATATTTAAGAAATGAGGTTGTTAAGTCTGGAAATAAGATCGAGATTATCTAGTACATAAGTATATTATCTATTATTTTGTAGGTGGGAGAGCCACGCTGAAGCTAATATTGGTTTCAGCACGAATGGGTCGGCTCGCCCGGCGTAGTACGACCCTCTCACAGAAAACCGACGTGAAGTAACAGTGCTTGCAGTTACTTGGTCAATGAGAGCGCCGGAGGCCCACCTCCCCTCTCCTCTCCCCCCTCTCTCCCTTTCCCCAATCACAGGCTGGCAACGCACTTGCGACTCACCTGGTGTTGTTAGTGTCTATGGACGGTGGTGATCACTTAAAATCAGGTGACCCACCTGTTCGTTTGCCTCCTTTTGACATAAAAATAAACGCTTTTAAGGTTACATAAAAGGACAAAGAAAGAATTTGTCTAGAAAGAAGGTACTCTTTCTGAAGAGCAGGTCAAATATAGATACAATAATGCAAGCGAAGTTGTGAGCATAAGTTGGTAATAATATAAATAATTAATCAGTATGGCTACGTACAGTTGTGAAATAATATTTCCGACAAGATTATATCATAACGTAGGGAAGCAATTTATTCGTCCTTAGTTGCCAAACATAAATGAGACTGGTACAAATAGGTTGCTGGCACTTTGCCAACAGTGATTTAGGCGTATTTTATATTCCTCCTTGGCAGAGACCACGTTAGCTCCAGTTTGAACTATGATGGTATTATCTAAACTAAAATTAATGGTTTCTCTTAAGCTACAAAACTTAAATACAAAAAAAAAATGCAATGTTGAATGAAAGTTGTTTACTCTGACACGGCTGTCAGCATTGTTGAATGGGGATAAAAAATATGAAAAGACATCCTGAACGACAAACCGACAGAGGTGAACAAGCTCAGTTTTTGTACGCAGCACGAGCCAAAGATGAGCCAGCAAATAATCATTACATCATTACATAGTATAAAACAAAGTCCCCCACCGCGTCTGTCTGTCTGTCTGTTCACGATAAACTTAAAAACTACTGAACGGATTTTCATGCGGTTTTTACCAGTGGATACAGTGATTGATAAGGAAGGTTTTAGTATATAATTTGTCAAGGTTTTCTTTATAGTCAGGGCGGGACAGCGTCTGCCGAGCCCGTTAGTATTATATAAACAAAGTCCTCTGCCACGTCTGTTTGCGATAAACTCAAAAACTACTGAACGGATTTTCATGCCGTTTTCAACAGCAGAGAAAGTGATTAATGAGGAAGGTTTAGGTATATAATTTGTCAAGGTTTTTTTTGTCATCAGGGCGGGAGAACGTCTGCCGGACCCACTAGTATAGGCATAATTTAGTTATTTCTATTATGCCGCGGAAATATGGACTTTATACCACCGTCACAACATCCCTTTACAAATCAGTTTCACGTGAAATGCCTTCGGAAGATTCTAAAGATTCGTTAGAGTAATCGTGTGCGAAACATCGAAGTGCTACAAAGAGCTAATGTTGCCTGTCCGTCTCTTTTATACGAATACGACAATAAGAATAAAATTATAATAAAAAAATAGCAAACATTTCTCAATTATTAAGTCAGATAAAACTGATATTGCAGTGAATGAGTATACCACCATCGAGGACGAAGTCGCCTTTGATAATTTCAGCTTAGCCTCTATGGAAAAAGTGTAACGATATAGCCTACATAATAGTCTAAAAAGTTATATATTTCTCAGTTAAAGCCTTTTCGAAATTATCGTGGACAAATAAAAACACTTCAATTCTCTCTCTCTCGTCTATAGCTATTGACTCTTTTATTCGTTTCTTATGATTTGAATTATGCTAGTAGTCGTCAATTAACGGAAGCAAAATATTTATTATTACCGGTCAAAATTATGACAAGATCCATTATATTTATATAACGACATTCATTATAATGGTAATTCCCATTATGTAATACCGTGTTATGACAGAGCGTCCACGGAGCGACGCGACAGCGTGCGACGGTAACATTATGTGAATGACGTCACGTCATCGGTAACATGCGACTCGGTTCGTTCACGAGATGTTTTAATTATAGTGCGCAAGATTGCACGGTCAATGTCGGTGTGACTCATGCGCTCTCGACGTCACCGTCGTAAGTTATGACATTACAGCGATTTTAAATTACGAAATTTACTGTGTCGTCGTCTAGATTGTCACTTGGTAAGAGATTTGACTATTAGGGCGCCTTTGATTTAAGCGGTTGGTATCGGACTGCTGCCGCGCGACAGCACGGTTAGCGCACTGTACACGGACGGTTATGTTGTTCATACAAAATGTGTCGAACCGAGAACGGGCGAGAGCAGTCGGACGCACATCTGTTAGCAGGACAGCAACACCGCGATCACGGTGTGCCTCTTTTTTGATTTGCTAGTAAGGAGGGCACTTCGAGTTTTGCACGTTGTAAAATAAATAACTTTGCCTACTTTCTTACTATGGATGACGCAAAAATAGAAAAAAAATATACACGAAATGCAGGTCCAGCCCACTGTATGAAACTCAAAATATGATGATTATTTTAATCTTATACAATATAAAAAACTTGGAAAGATATATATAATATATATGTATATTAGATTGGTCCAAAAAAAAAATTTTTTTTTCAAACAGGCTCAAAAGTTTCCTTTGGGTGTAAAAAAAATACTGTGAAAAGATGAGCTCTTAATATTAATATTAAGATTGTCCTCATCGCATTTTTTTAATTCCCATAAGAATAACATGGGAAAAATTTTTTTTGCTTCTTCTGATTTTTGTACCGTTCAAACGACTGATTGACTTATAAATTGCTGTTTCAATCTTTATAGAGAATTGAACGCTCTACATTACACCGAAACTGTTGGTTTCAGTGTCAAAATAAAAATCAAATTTTCTGTCAAACATAAATTAGACTTCTGATACATGTGGTCATCGGAAAAAATAGACTGAAAAAGAAATTGATTTACCCTCTGATTTCATAGAAGATATTTCTACATGGCCCAATGATGACAGCTACAAAACATGTCTGGAATTTTTCAAAACTTTGAAAGTAACGAACGACGTTGCTGAACGGGGTGTTGCATTAATTGAAGAATATAACTGCTGCCTAACTAAAGATGAAGAACAGTTGCAGTATTTATTGCAGGTTGTTCGGGGCCATCGACAACGTTTTCCAAATTGTTATAAAAAATCACTTCAATCATAAATATTTAATATAAATCGATAAGCAATTTTTTAAGCAAAACTTATTAATAAAATGAATGTGAACATAATAATAGAATAAAATTGTTTATTTTTTGATTTATTGCAAAAAAAAATCCTTAAAAGCATCATATTTATTTCATTGAATAAAAAAAAATATTGGTCAACATTTATCAGAAGTTTAATTTATGTTTAACAAAAAATTTGATCCTTATTTTGACACTGAAACCAACAGTTTCGGTGTAATTTATAAAATTCGATCAAATTTTTGAAAAATTTTTTTATAATCAGGGCGGGACAACGTCTGCCGGGCCCGCTAGTAGTAGTATATAATACGTAAAAACAAGTGGCTCTATCGTCACGTCACAAGGTTGAATCTTATTAAAAAACGCTCTTGCAAAATCGGGTAATGACAATTTCGAATCTTAGTAAACTATATGTATATTTAAAAATAAGTACATGGCCGTAGTAAAAGATGTATATATAAAACGTATATCTTTATTAAGAAATAGTCAAGTAAAATAAATCAATTAAAATCAAGTAAAACTAATAGTAATGGTAGTACTATATATAATAAACTAAAGAAAAGAGAACTACGAAAATTTTAAGCTTCCTTAGATCATGAATGAGTTTTTCCTTCAGTTGAGTATTGATACATAAAAATCTTATTTTTATCATACCACTCTTCTTTGATTTGAGACCTCAATATTAAAATCCATCAAATGTACAAAACCCATAGAATATGCATACGTAAACTCAAAAAATATTAGGTACCAAAATGTTAGTAATATGAATAGAAACAGATGTGTAGTGGTTGTCGTTTTTCAACAACTGAGAATGCATTGTTATTCACATGCAATGGATAAAGAATATTGGAGACATCATATTATACTATTGATTACCCGTTGTTATTCGCTATTGTTATCGAACTGACAATTGTCAGTTGGTGTTCTCGTAGCGTGTGAACAAGCAAATGTTATGGAACACCCAAAAAATGCAAAAGTGTGATCATGTCACGTTGCTGAAACATAAATTCACGATAAGAACAACGAATATCTATTTAATTAATTTATCACTACCATTAATTGAAATACAATACGTAACAGCAAATTGTCCAACAACAGGATCACTGACAACAGTTTGAAACACCAATTCTTATTTATAGTATACATACGTCGATCAGTCATGTATCGCGTATGGCGGAGGAAAGAGTGGCGAAGCGCATCTTCTATTCTGAACTGGAGGAGGGCAAGCGGAATAATGGTCATCCCCTCCTCCAGTACAAAGATGTCCAAAAGCGGCACATGAAGAGATGCAATATAGAGCCCTCTTGTTGGGAACATTTGGCAGCACAACGGCCACAATGGCGCAGAATGGTGAACAGCTAAGTACGCGAGTTCGAAGCTCAGCGTAAAGCTGACCGCGATACCATACGCGACCAGTTAAAAGCTCGTCCTCCTGCTGCCATAACATATCATTATGAGAACGGCGTACTCACGTGCCCTCAATGTGCACGAAGTTTCGCCGCGAAGATAGGCTACATAAGCCATGTTCAAGCGCACCAGCGCCATTTCTAAAGTTAGGGGTCTAAGTGGTCGCCATGACCGAAACCGGCCAGAACAATCATCATCATACATACGTATAATGTAAATACACTTCATTTGAGCCTCAACCGATTGAATGTGGATTTTTTTGTAGATAGTTCTAAACTACATGTTTTGGATTCGAATAATCCTTTGTCATTTTTGAATGCCCAATAAGACTAATGGGAATAAGCTAGTTAATAAATAAATAAATTCATTCTTATAACACATCTATTCATATTTATTATTTAAATACAGATCCATTATTACCATCTATACTAATATGCCTACCTGTTGGAATGTTTGTGATAAATCAGTGTGTGTATATTAAATTATGTACAATTTTTATCAGTAAATCGCTCAGCGCTGCTAAATTGAAATGTTGTAACCAGCCCGCACACAGACAAGCGGACTCGAGATGCGCACGCGCCGACCGGCATGCACTGAAGCAGCTGACCACTGCGTCTCCTCACCTGTGGTTTTGATACTTTAACATTAAAATAATGAGTGTGTCAGTTAAGGTTAAAGATTTATGGTAGGTGTGATAATTATTTGAATTTATTCTGTTCTTGTTTCGTTCTTAGGTGTATATTTTATTTAATGCTGCGATAGAAGGGAATGTTGTGTAAATGTGAATGTAATGTTTTGTATTTTTTTTTAATAAATTACTACAATACTTTATTGAGTAACTTTTCATTCGACGATGTTTTCAACGTTTATAATCCCACTCACTAATAAAGAACCGAAAAATTAAAATCGCATGTAACATTCTCTTAAATATTTATTTGACTTCATAATTAAGTAGATAATTATAGTATGTATATATATGTTAAAAGAATTGTGTTTCAATTAGTGACTGCATTGAATCACCCTTTGTTAAAATGCAACAATAATTTTAATTTATGTTACACGTCTATTTTGTAATAACTGTTGTGATTATCATCTTGTTAGGTATTGGTTCTACGTTTAAGGAATAATTACTAATACCCGTGGTTCAGGATATATTATTCTGAAACTTTTAGTAAATGAAACAAACACTGCATTTTATACTGAAACTAGCGACCCGCCCCAGTTTCGCACGGGTGCAACTAAAATAGCTTGGTAAATAACACATAATTAATCTTGTGAAAAGATAAAAATGGCTACGGTGGGTTATCCTTTGGAGATAAATATATACCACCGTTGACTTTTTTATCGATCTTTTTAAGATATACAATTCCGTAGTACATTAATTTGATCAATCTCGTAAGGTTTAGCCAACGTTTTCGATTGAAGAGCACAAAAATATGTTTGTTACGATATCACATTACAAATTGAATTTTTCGTTTTTCTGTATTCATTTGTATATATTATACGTATAAATCTTCCTCTTAAATCATTCTATTTATTGCTGAAAACTGTATTAAAATCCGGTGAATAGTTTAAAAGATCTAAGGGAACAGACAGCGGAAGCGACTTCATTTTATACTATGTAGAGATAATTATAATTATAGGTATTTATGTAAATTGTGGTGATATAAATATCTCAAGTCAAAACAAAATGTCTGTTTAGATGAATTCTACGGATTATCTATGTAGTGGTATGATACGTGAATAATCAAACACCAACTTATTGCTAAATGACAATTAAAATATAACCCTACCTAAGTTTATAAATTAATAAAAAAAATCCCATAAGTATCAAGACAACATAAATAATTTTCTTTTAACATCAATGATAAGCAACAGCGAGTATTCCTTTAAGATTCTAATAAGATGTCAAGTATCAAGAATGTTCGTGTCGTCGCGATGCGCACGAGTCGCGGCAGATGTTCGCAGCATCTGCGCACCCACACTCGTGCGGCGGTCATCTCTCGCGCAACAACCTGCCCCACAGCTGATCGCTACCTGATCGACTTTCTTTTTTTCTGATACATTGATGGATTTTGTAAGATTTCTTAATAATTCTTCTTGGCTTCATTGAAGACTTGAATTTTGCCATTCGATTTGTTGGTTTTCGCAATAAATCTCGTAACTCCATAATCACGATTTTATAGAGTTTGATAAATATGACATTGTTTACAAAAAATGTTTTTTGTTGTTATTGTTTCGACTGTACATAGAATATACTATTAGGATAATAAGCATCGCAAACGATGTCACGGGTACAAGCTAGTCGTACAATAAAAAAGAGAAAATTCTTTGTTTTCCTTTCAGGTACATTGAAATTTACCAAGTCTAATAAATTAGTCTGGTTAGAATGGTTTTATAATTATCTATTATTCTGATATCATCAGAAATTATTCATCCCTTATAATTAGAATGGACTAATAATTAATTGGAATTCGACGTGTACAAACTTTTGCCGGGTCATTCAGGAATGCTTGAATATTAAAAAGTCTATTATAAATAGGTTTTTATAATATAATAAAAAGTAGTTCAATACATTTTTCTCGTATGTTTGTCAACCGTTTTTCTTTTTTTTTTATATACCAGCTATTGACAAACCATGGTGCTATTAATAAAAAATTGGAAGCAGTTATTTTCGTTTCCACCTTTCCGTAAATCTCTATTCGTAATACTTCACGATCCTTCGTCTACTAATTTGCAATTTTTGTTCATTTTTTGGAAAAACCTCAAAAATATTAAAACTTCAAAATCCAATTAATTATTGTCGAATCTTGACCACTCTCCACTAATTAAAAGAAAAAGCATAACAGGAAATGTTTTAAATACAAAAATTTGGTAGGAGTAAAACCCCTTATCACTTACAATGTATAATTTATTTCAACGACTAAGTAATTTTTGATGATAATGGTATTATTATAGATTTAAGATAACAAAAAAAAAACACAAAATATTGGCAATAAATTTTATGAAGACATCGGAGTCAATGTGGTGCAAATTAAGGTCACTGGGACAAAATGTGGTATAATTTGACAAAACAACAGGTGTTTTTAAGATATGCAGCTGTCACTAATAATTGTGTATGAATTAAGATTTTGTCGCGTCTGTAATGCGATATAAACAAAACCGGGTCTCGCACGTATCTAATCTATACTAATATATAAAGCTGAAGAGTTTGTTTGTTTGGTTGAACGCGCTAATCTCAGGAACTACTGGTCCGATTTGAGAAATTCTTTCAGTGTTGTATAGCTAATTTATCGAGGAAGGCTATACAGGCTATATATCATCACGCTAAGACCAATAGGAACGGAGAACCAATGAAGAATATTTCAAAATCGGGAGTTTTTCCCCTTTTGACAGCTTCCGCTGCATCTTAACGTTATTCCAAAGTAACTATTCCATAGGGACGAAGTCGCGGGAACAGCTACTATTTAATAATTACAAACAATATCAAATTCGTACGTATAAATAAAATTTAGTCGTCTTTTGTTTGTCGTCGAAACGGGTAAACAGATTTTGACGTTATCTCTACTGACAGATCGACGACTTCTCAGGGTGTTATTTTAGTTATATCGTATTACTCTTGTCCACAGAGATTAGCAGGTAATTTAAATGTAACTTTGCTATATAAGTTGTAGTAGTAGAGTGGTTTGACCGGTGGAATATCAGTCCGATGTCCGTAGTCCGTAGGTTGTCTACGAATATTTCGCAATTCGCGTACGCTTACTAATTTAAATAGGTAACATTATCAGCTGACGGCGAAAGAAAACATTGTGAGGAAACATGAATCTGAGATTTTTTTAGTGTCACCATATTTGGGAAAACTTAGAACTGTGGATTTCTTGGAGTCTGAAATCACCAATACATCGTATGGTTCTGCTGTAGGTCTTTTACAGGCTGATGATGATTATGTAGGGGGTTTAAGGGGTGTCGAATAAAATCATAAGACTTGAAACACCCAAGCCAACCTCACCTGCACGTGGTGCACCCTGCTGAATAACGAACGAGGCAATGGTGAAAGCGGGGTGGTAGGTTTTACAGCCTGACTGGGTCGCAAACGCCATGTATATGGCGAAAAAGCCAGTCATAGTGATTCGCTTCTGCGGGTCGCGTTTCGGGATCAGCCTGTGCATATCCAGCTTTTCGCAGGCCAGCATGACAGCGGCGATCGGCGATGGATAGTGTGTCACTCGATGGTCGCCATTGTTTTTGGATTGTACTGTGCTTACCATCAGGCATAGTACAGTCATTTTGCCGTGCTACAATAAAAAAAAGAAAAAAGAAGAGTTTGTTACCCTTTTACGCTTTAACTACTCACTCGATAATACAATTTTGTATACACATCGTCAAGAGTACTTAGAATAGGATACACAATACAAGGATAGGTTAAAGTTATATTACCGTTAACAGGGCCGCGGGCAAATGCTACAAAAAAAACTAAAACTAATATAGGTAAAATCAGCTAGGTGTACATAGAAAGTATTTTATCTTTGGTAAGCAATCTCCTAGATTATTACTGCCATTGTCGAGTAGGTATAGATATTATAAGTGTCATGTGATAATTTCAACATTCAAGATGGCGACCTTCGTTTTTGAATCGGAACTTTCCAGGGAGTTGTTGTTGCGTCTCAGAATTCATTCATTCATTTTCCATCCACTTCAATTGTCCACAATAATCGAACTATATTATGTAAAATACCATCAACATTACAAAATACAGAGTTATAAAGTTTAAAATCGACTACATGACAAACCAAGAATCCGCCGTTTTGATAATTGTGTAGTATTTAATCCTACGCAGGTGATTCTAATAGAAAGAGTCACATAAACATATTCAGAATGATCCCTTTTAATTGCAATCATTTGTCAATTCTAAAGTATTAACCGACAAAGGTTCAACGTTCACACATACCAGTTGTAATTTTCTTATTAGAATAAGTATTTCTGCTATGCCGTGGCCGGTTCGTTGACCGAAATCCCTATACCATAAGGCAGGTGGGAGGCAGCTGGCAGATTTACCCTTCTCTTATCTCGACCTATTCTAACGACGTAGGGAATCCATTGCGATATATTAAATAGTTAAATAATAAAAAATAATTTATTTCTGTCGTTTTAAAAAATATATATTGCCAGCTTAATAGTATCTTACAAGCCTTTGTCTGCAATTTCGCTCGCAACGATGTCATAAAAGATGTTTTACAATCTCTCGGTACTTTTTTCGGGATTCAAGATACCTTATGTCCTTTTTGTAGTCCTGACAATCTTTAAGTAAAATATTATGATGATTGATTAAGTAGTTAAGACGTGACAAACAAACTCACATTCGCATTTATACTTATATTATAAAGCTGAAGGGTTTGTTTGTTTGGTTGAACGCGCTAATCTCTGGAACTACTGGTTCGATTTGAAAAATTCTTTCAGTTTTAGATAGCTCATTTATCGAGGAAGGCTATAGGCTACGATATAGACCAATAGGAGCGAAGCAACAATGAAGAATGTTTCAAAATCGGTTTCTTTTTCTTTTTGAGAGTTTCCGCTGCGTGTTAGCGTTAGCCCAAAGTAACTATTCCACGCGAACGAAGTCGCGGGCAGAAGCTAGTTCTATGATATAAATACTAACTGTCGCTCGCGGTTTCTCACGCGTTAATGTAGATGATCTATTCTTCGGGAACATTTTTCTCTGGATAAAATATACTCTGTGTCTTGATTTGAACCCTTGACAATGTGTATGGGAAATTTCATGAAGACGTGAACGCGTATACAAACAAACAATATTAGTAAAGATAAAAAAAAATATTTCTTATTTAAATCCATTCAATTAACGCCACATACGAAGTTTACCCAGATGGTATTGAGTTCACGGTTGATAGTGCGAGTTCAGTCCTTTGTCCTAACTTTACAAACATAGGCATTTTATTTAAAAGTAAAGAGCCAGACAATAAGTGATTCAGCGCATGCCCGGCGCTTCGGTGACTCATCGGCTCGCGTACGGACTCTGTACGTACGAACTCGAATACTTTTATATTAATCTCGCTTTTCGTGACTCATTACCGCATATGTTGACTGATATGTCGGAAGAATGGCGAGACTATTGGGCAATTAGTGTAAAAACCCGAAAATAAATTTCAATCGTTTTGTGATCATATTTCGCTGTATTTAATTGTGCCAACGGATAACTGGTGCTTGTTGAAACTTTGTTGCATTGTTAACCGTTACTCTCATTTTGTTTTGAGTATCATCTAGCAGGGGGTAATCTCAGGAACTACTGGTCAGATTTGAAAAATTCTTTGAGTGCTAGATAGCTCATTTACCGAGGAGGGCTATAGGCTATATATCATAGCTAAGACCAATAGGAGCGGAGCACCGGTGAAGAATGTTTCAAAAATCGTTTTTTTCCTTTTGACAGCTTTCGTTGCATGTTAGTTAGCCCAAAGTAAATATTCCACGCGGACGAAGTCGCGGGCAGAAGCTAGTCCTTATATAATCTTGTTAATACTTTTTCTTGATACTATTCTTATATATTTGATGCATTTTTATCGCACACGTTATTACTTCGTTCAAGGTTACAGTGTTTTCTAATCTATATTTTGGTATCGTAATCGGTCCGCTCCTAACGGTTGAAGGCGTCATGTTAAAATAACCTATAACTTATCTAATAAATAAGTTAATAATATTAAAAAAAAAGGTTTTGAAATCTGCTAATTCCAGAGATTAGAGAGTTCGAATAAAAAAGTTCACTTGATCGTTATCATGTATAGACTAGTCGTCATCCGTCACATCGTCTGCGACTACGTTGTTTATTTTAGCAATTTTTTATTTTTTTTTTATATCATAGGAGGCAAACGAACAGGTGGGTCACCTGATGTAAGTGATCACCACCGTCCATAGACACTTGCAACACCAGAGGAGTCGCAAGTGCGTTGCCAGCCTGTGTAGGGAGGGGGGGAGGAAGGGAAGGGGAAGTGGAAGGGGAGGGGAGGTGGGTGTCCGGCGCTCTCACTGACCGAACGAAACGCAACAATGCAAGCACTGTTACTTCACGTCAGTTTTCTGTGAGCGGGTGGTACTAACCCGGGCGAGCCGACCCATTTATGCTGAAACCAGTAATAGTTTCAGCGTGGCTCTACCACCTACAAAATTAAGAAGAAAAAACATTTAAAAACTAGAAAATAACTAGTCGATATGCGTCACATCGTCTGCGTTGCTTATCTTAACAATTAAGAAGAAGAAACATTTAAAAACTAGAAAATAATAATATATATCGGTTATAAAATTTATTGTTTTACTTTGTTCAACAGATCACATGCGCTCCTTTTGAGATTGCGTAAGTTTGAAAAACAAAATTACCCCAAAGTCGTAACTGTCAACACGATAAAACAATGTAACTCTCAACGTTCCATCACATGGGTCAACGGCCAGTAATAACTCAGCAAAAACTCATTACATAACTAATGAAGTCAATTATAAACAACAATAATGTGTCGTTTACAGAATAAAACAATGGGACAACGTATTAATCTCGATAGGACGGTGCAGTGCGTCGCGTCGGGTCTGCGCACGCGCAAGGTGCCCAGACACGCGCACCACCTGCTGTGTCATTGCACCAAGAGAGATTCATATTACATTATTATTAATTGGTTTGGTTATTTTTACGAATAGAAATAGCGTATTTGTAGTCCACCTGATGCAGAAGTATATCGAATCGCGAGGAATATTAAGTATCTAATTCATTTTGTACTAGCTGACTCGGCCACGCGTTGATGAGAATTCATAATTGTTGTTGATAATATGACCAATAAACGACACTTAACGATTTAAATTATTTCTTTTTAATATAAAAAAACTACTTTCTGTGACTTAAATATAAAAGTTAGACAGATGCTGTCGCTAACTTTTTAGTAAGTATTATCAAGCTCTACAATTTTTCTCTAGAACTCAATCATATATCTCCCATCGTTAAGGCAGCGTTCGTAAGAAACATTTTCGTTCGACCGTTTTTTCTCCAACTTACTTTGCAAATCCGACTACCACTAAAACGTCTTTTCATTTTTCGGGTTAATATATAGCCTATGACACTCAAAAATAATGTGGCTTTCTCTTGGTAAAAGAATTTTCAAAATCGGTTTAGTAGATCCAGATATTACCCCCCACAACCTCTCAACTCACAAACTTTACCTCTATAATATTATAATAATTATACTAGCCTCTGCCCGCGACTTCATCCGCGTGGAATAGTTACTTTGGGCTAACGCTAACACGCAGCGGAAGCTCTCAAAAGGAAAAAAACCCGATTTTAAAACATTTTTCATTGCTGCTCCGCTCCTATTGGTCTTACAGTGATGAGCCTATAACCTTCCTTGATAAACGAACTATATAACACTGAAAGAATTTTTCAAATCGGATTAGTAGTTCCTGAGATTACCCTCTACAACGTTACAAGCTCACAACGTCACAGACACACAAATTCACAAACTTTACCTCTTTGTAATATTCGTATGGATTGTGGTATAGCTTAACTAATACTCGCGATTTCGCCTGCATCATTCTTTCATTCTTTTTACCTCTAACAACGTCTATGAACACTTTCACGATGATCGATTAAGAAGTTACGGCGTCAATGTGAAACAAATAAACAAACTTTCGCATTTTTAGTATTAGTTAGGATGTACAGAGGTGAAAACATAAGCACCACACCGCTTGCCCCACTTCTCTAAAAAACACCTAGGTATTTATGAAAGTTGTTGTTTCTTAACACTTTCATACCTTTATCTTGAGATAGATTTACATTTTTAGATAAAGACCAAGTGCCTAAAAAGAAAAACTAAAAAAAAAATTACCTAAATCTAACCAGTAGGCTTTTGACTTTTTGAGACTTTGGAGTGATGCGCGCGCATCGACAAACCTTTGTAATTTAGATTAGATAAAATATGATGTAATATGGACTCTTGAATTAAATCGACCCGAATATTTCGTGCCAAAACAACGGAATAATAATTTAGTTATAAACGACCTGCATATTATATTGCATATTGAAAAAAAAAAATCACTGATCAAAATCTTAAACAGCAACTCCGACATTGTTAATTCGAAGGATCATTTTAATACGTGTTTAGGGCTAATAAATGCAAATGGCGGCAAAACGCTAGCTTTAAATGTCATTTGTTAACGGAAATGGATTTCGGACAAAAATACTTCTCGTATTTTTGTTTATAACAATTTGAATATCTTGGGCTAGTTGGAAAACATGTTTTTGTAACTGTTATTTCAAAATAGTTAGTGAACGACTTTGTAAACTTTATCTCGTATAATAACAGCCATGTATATGATTGGAGTGCCTATTGGTAAGATCGTAATGATTTTAATCTAGTGTATAACTCGCCTAAGAGATCATTAAAAAAAATACCGCTTGATATTCATTTTTTTCATATAAGGAACCAGCTTTTGCTCGCGATTTCGCTGGCGTTAATAGAAACTTGACCTATCCTTTGGGAGAAGAACACTTTTTCTGGATGGAAGGTATTCTATGTTCTATCCTGTACTCCTGACAACGTGCGTGCAAATGTTCATGGTAATAAGTGACATAGTTTTGACGTGAAAGCATAACAAAGAGAGAAACTTGCTTTACCGTTTATATTATTGGGAATCCTATATAAAAGTTTCATGCTACTACACTCAGAAATGTCTTAAGATTAGCGATCACATGCTTAGCTTAAATTATCGAACGAACAGTCCTCTCTCCCTTTATATTGCCAATTTCAATTGACCTCAGTGCGAGACCAACAGATTTGAAAAAAAAAACTACACTCAGAAAGTTACATGGCGATGTCAGTGAATTTTAACCAATCGCAGTCAATGAACTACATTTCTCCTGTAATTCTTACTGTCCGGTTTTTAACAATATTTTGTGAGTTTTAAACAATATTTTTGACGTGATAACGTCTTATATATCGATGAACGCCGGCTGCACGCACTGCAAAGCATGACTCATTGTCACGTTCCGCCTGAACAGAGGCGCGATCGGCCTAAGCGTTCGGCTTTTGACGCATCTACCTATATATAGAATAATTCAATTCATAAATGTATGCAATTTCTCATCAATGTTTTCTTATGACCTTACCACGTAAAATTGTCCTCCGTAAACTAACTTTACAGACAACCAATTTTTTTTGCGTTAGGTACCTAAGCGATAATACAATTCTGAGAACACTTATAAGTTTTCCAGTCCAATAGCCATCGACTCTAGCGATCGTTCTCTCTGCGATGTACGTTAGTGTATACGTCGCTTAAGTATTTCTTAGTTTGAGTCCAGTTAACAAGATAAAAGCAGCGACACACGTAGACATTTAAGTCTCCTGTGATGCGTGATAGATTGCATAGTGGCTAGCGATAAATTGACAGTGTAGCGCCATTCTGCTAGCTCGGTCATTGCGGGGAGAGCGTTAGTTGGCGACGCGATGTACATCTTAAGGTGTCGTTCTCTTACTTGCGCAGTTTTATACGTGATTGCAGTATGAAGTTTAAACTCAGGAGTTCGTAAACTTTTTATACCTGTCGGCAGTATTTGTATATTGGTTTGTTAGTTAGGTATTTTAATGACCTACTATTATCACATTACTAGTGAACGAAAGTAAGTTTACATATGTAAAAATGTAAAGTTACATAAAATAAAAAACTTCCTATCATCTGCCAAGAAAGTTGGATAGCTAATGTTGGCGACGCACACGATAAGTAGTACATAGATTTATACGTAGGTTTATTGATATTTTATAGAGAGCATAGATATAGTTTTATTGACATTTAATAGAGATTTGTTAGATTTAATTCATACGAGTATAATAGAATAGATATATTAATTTGGATATAGAATTGTAGGTATGTTATGTGTGTATTGAATATGGAATTATAGATGTGATATGTATATTAATAGAGAAATAGGGACTTATGCATGCATAGAATTATTGAATTACGGATTGTATAGAATTATGTGTGTTAGTATAGGGTGACTTGTAGATTACATTCGCATTATATAGGGAATTACATGATAGATGAGATTAAGTTATGCCGTATGGAATATATAGCGTGTGTGCATGGAAATATTCGTAGAGAGAATATGATAGAGTTACACACGTTATATACTATTGAAGTATACGTTACATAGCAAGAATTATACGATCATATAGAACGGCAAATATGGAAGATTGTATAATTTAATGGTTATAGACGTGCATAAAATATTACAATGGTTCCTCATAACGGACGTCTTCGATCTCAGGGTTTTTAGTAACAATGACTCCAGCCATATACCGGCTTACCTTTGTAAGGTTACAAATACTAATTCCTAGAGACTAGGCGGTGGATTTTGTCTTTGAATAAAGCAAAATAATATATTTTCCGTTAAATGGTTATTGCACAAGCAATATACTTGAATAGGGTCCGCCGAATAATATTCGTTATGACGTTACGGTACCCGAACGAGCCCAATAAAATAATATATTTTATTTTATGGTAATTGTACAAACAATAGTTGAAAGTTGCAAGTCGAACGGGGCTTTATGGCTTTACAGTAATTTCTCACGCAACGGCGTTTTAAACAGAAATTTCTAATTTTATTATGTATCGTTTTAAAACAAAATATGAATGGAATTAATATTATAACAAGGAATATATATATATATATATATATATATAACTGGCGAACATAACGTAACGATATGTAACATTGAATATCGAGTGAATGTGAATGTGAATATATATAGAGATTAATTATGTCACCCTATACAGATCGATGTAAATTTTAACACACTGAAAATAGATTTACATATGAATATAAGTTAAGGTTTATGTAATAAGATTATTATAGAGTTATATAGAATTATAGAATAGAACATAGAGTTTAGTGCAAAACGGCGCTTAATATAGAGATAACTTTATTCATATGTAAGATAGATATAAGATGTAAATTTTAGAGTATAGATTGCATGCAAATAGATGATAAGAAATTGATATTATAGACATTTTATATGTAGAAATATGATAAATAAATAGGAACGCGATATCCGAGCCAACGAACAGAGCCACGACGTCTAACGGGATACCGTTAGTCGCCGGCCCGATTTTGCTTATAAGCACGGTCCGCGAAGTACTAGATCGTAGTTTGCTTGCACAAGTCATCGCAATAACATCGAGTAGTTTGATTGCACAAGTCATCGCAATAACATCGAGTAGTTTGATTGCACAAGTCATCGCAATAACATCGAGATAGTTTGTTTGTACATCTTATTGAGATAACATCGAGTAGTTTGCTTGCACAAGTCATCGCAATAACATCGAGTAGTTCGATTGTACATCTCATTGAGATAACATTGTATAGTAACATCGAGAAGTCTACATCGTCAGTAGTAGTGCTCTGTTGGCTCGGGGACGCGGTCATTATACGAGAACCACGGTATTTTCTTGCGACCACCCCGACCTCCGCTTCAAAATCTACCACCTTCATCGGCTGGCTCGTGCATCACATTGCACATCATCGAGGCCCCTTCTAGACACCACCGGCATCCGACTGTCGTCACCGAGGCGGGCTACCGGCGCTCTCGCTACCACCTTCGAGAGTACTACGCCCGCCCACCGCCGGGGAACGTCGCCTCGCCTCACGTCTCTCCTCATTTCCACCTCACCCCGCCTAACCGCGGGCCGGTGACGTACGAGGGCGAGAGGTGTCGCCATATTGACAGGCGGCGGCCCCAACAGCTAAAAATT